>JAOTOL010001470.1:992500-1042500 GCA_034440575.1 Imbricaverruca yamaguchii | reverse complement strand
TGCCTTAGAAACGTCTGTGGGCCAATAAGTACTAAGTATGGCAATATCTGGCAATCTTAATAAAATCAAACCCTTTCTCACCTTCACATTCAAGTAACATGCCATGAAAATATGAACGTGTGAAGAATGTCTAAGGGGAAAAACTCAACTCAATGAACAACAATCTGAATTGTGCAAAAGCATAGATCGATGAACTCATAATGACCCCCTGCAGCTTTTGGCCATTTCAAAATGTTCGTTTACGGGATAAGTTGGACTGGCGGTCTATTCTTTCTCCCCATGAACATCAGTGAACAACGGATGTTCTTTAGCGGTCCCCATCCTAGTGGTAAAAGTTGTGTGTTTACGATTAAAATTATCGGGTTATCGACTCAAAAGTGCTCAACCATGGTATTTTGCGAAATTCCTTGATGCGTCCCTGCTGTTCACCCTGGCCCACTCACTTTTGGGGACGTTCCTACGCCTGACCAGGCCATGAAAAGGCATTGTTGCATTTCATGGCCTGGTCATTGTATGACATATTGCAGACGGATAACATGCAAATGTCTTGTCATCAACCGCCACTGCGTGTCGCATTATTTTCCCACGCGTCGACGCATTGCAGGCGAAAATCGTTTGAATGTTATACGATCATCGGCCACTGCACAACGCATTACTTTCCCACGCGTCGATGCGCGGGCTACCGAGCTCTCGAACAACAGGACAGCTGCACGCATAGACCACGTACTCAGTTGTATCATCCTGCCATCTGGCGATAAATATTGTTACCTGTGATTCAGCATTCAATTTCATTAGTGTAATACGTAGACCGTGCTGCTACCTAGCGAGAGCTATCTGAAGTGATGCTTCTAGAAAATTAAAAAAGTTCTTGAATCTGTGGAGGTTGCAACCTGTGGAGGTTACGACCGCTGCTGAGTTGTGGAGGTTATGACCGCTTCGTACTTGTGGAGGTTGCAACCTGTGGGGATTACGACCTGTGGAGGTTATGACCTGTGGAGGTTATGACCGCTTCGGAGTTGTGGAGGTTACGACCTGTGGAGGTTATGACCGCTGCGGGCTTGTGGAGGTTACGACCTGTGGAGGTTATGACCGCTGCGTACTTGTGGAGGTTATGACCTGTGGAGGTTGTGACCTGTGGAGGTTACGACCGCTGCGATGTGCTGAATTTGTGGAGGTTGTGACCTGTGGAGGTTATGAACTGTGGAGGTTATGATACGCTGTCGGTTGGACTCATAGTACGCTAATATGAGACTCCAGCGCATCTGCATCAGCTCTATCCAGCGCTGTAACTCTGGGCTGTAACTGTGTAACTTTTCTCCTGGACTCGCTGCGTTTTGGAGGATCCCGGTTTTTTGTCGGGTTTCCGGTGACTGGGGGCACTGCTATGATTATTTATAGCCCCCGACGGGATACTTGGTGCCCTCAACAAAATTTGTGCAGCCCCAGTTCGACTTATGTGACATATTTTGAATACATTTCATGGCATGCTATGATAGAAGAATCATGGCGGTGAGGATTGGTACGATGAAGTTAATTTTTTTTTTTGGTTGGGTGTAGGTTTACATGCGAATATAGAAGGTGTGCAGCAAATTTTTGGATTATTTTCTGTTTGCCAAGGAAAGCTAATCGTGTAATGGTGATGATAAATATTGTATCAAAGTATAAATTTATCAATAAACATACAATAGCTGAATGTTAGTCCATCTTATCCCCAAGGAATGGAAGGTACGATGCATTATTATGAAGGCACATCTCCAGAAGGGAACCACTTAGCCTATCAGGGGGACCTACGGTTGAAAAAGATAATTGAGGGGTACACGCGAGTATCCCCACAGGGGCGCATTTTCCTCATGGAGTGACGCACCTGGATTGAATATTTGAGGCAGCGGTGCAGTCGGGTCTGCCCAGAGGAGCGCCTTTCCTTCAAATGGGGAGGGTCACACCCTCTTATAAGGCCTTCTCTCATGGGGGCATACCTGATTCTAGGACAAGTGTACGTATGACAGATGTACGTAAGCAAATGCACTTAAGCTCAGATGTACGTATGACAATTGTACGCAACCGCAGTTTCACGTATGGCAAATGTACGTATGCACAAATGTACGTAAGCGCAAATGCACGTACGTGCAAAAGTACGTATGTGCAAATGTGCGTAATCGCAAATGTAAGTTGTATCCGTGCCTGCATATAATCGTATTGGAGCCACAAACAATCGCTCTGGGGCGACCAATATTCCCGTCACGCCCCCCACAAATTTACCTCCTCGTCAGTGCCGCTCGTTTTACGCCCACAGGTAATGCTCGACTCATGATGACGGGAGGTTACGGTTCACAATGCTACTATTAATGGCATGCAGTAGGTGTGGTCCAACAACAGCAAAAGCACCTTGAGCATGGTGATTGTGATGCTGTCAGCGCCGGACGCGCGTGACGATCCCATCGGCCTCAGCGTGATCGACAGCTCCGGCAGCGTCCCAGGGCGTGGAGAGCACACCCCACTGAAGACTCGGCTAGCGTGAAGACGGTAAATTTGGCGCGCCATACATGCTGCACTTTCTTTATCCCTCCCCGAGACAGCTGGCGTTGCCAGGGGATGACTATCCGACATATTGAAGGCGAATAAAATGCAAATATTTTCAAGAGTATCACAGTGGTGATAAATATTTCGAGCTAGCCATGAAATCAAATACAAATAGGCCTCAACATGTTCTTCCTTTCCATAGTTCACTGCATCGCATTTCATTTTTCTACCAGACGTCGGCCGTTTGCCGGGCTGTGGAAAGCCAACAACGCCGACACACAACGAGCGCTTGCTCAATGGTATCATCCTGCCATCTAGCGAGAAATAGTGTCACCTATGCTTCAACGTTCAATCTCATGACACGCACTGCCTTTCCCTTGCGACGATACCCCGACTGTGCTGCTATCTAGCGATAGCTAACTGAACTTACACTTCTTGGAAATGAATAAAGGGAGTAGATCTTGCGAACATTTTCTCCGAGTAGATCTTGTGAACACTTTCTCCGAGTAGATTCTCTGAACAATCCGAAACGAGAGTAGATCTTTTGAACATCCTGGGCCAAGAGTAGATCCTCTGAACATTCAGTCCCGGGAGTAGATCCTCTGAACATTTCCAGAAGTAGATCCTCTAAACATTTCCAGCAGTAGATCTTCTGAACAACTGAGGCCTATTTGTAGATCGTCTGAACATCCCGATCTGAGAGTAGATCTTGTGAAAAAAAATTATCCTGAAAGTAGATCCTGTAAACACTTCTACTTGAAGACGAAACACTTTCGTCTTCAAGTAGACCCTCTGAACAATTCAGTCCTGGGAGTAGATCTTGCGAACATTTCCTCCTCCAAGTAGGTCTTGTGAACATACCTTCTGAAAGTAGATGTTCTGAAAATAGATCTTCTGAACGTACATCTTCTGAAAATAGATCTTCTGAAAGTATGTCTTATGAGCCGCCTCACCACTAGGATCAAGCATCCTCTTCCTCTAGCATAAACAGGCTAGAATTAGCTCCTTACAGCCGAATAGTACATATGGTGCTTGTAATTGCCTGAATAATGCTTGTTACAAGCATCCTTAGCGAACAGCTTTGTTGGAAGCAGCCATTTGGCATGCAATTAGCAGCAAAAGTGCTAATCATTTTTACAGTGTATACACTGCAAATAATGATTATCACTTTCGCCACCTCAAACTGGTACCTGCCCTATAGGACAGGTACTAGTTTGATGTGGCTGGATAGCTCAGGGCAAGACTGTCAGAGCTTTTTTGGAAATGCATTATTTACAATACATACATTTCTATTGATGTGCCATAGTTTGTGTACGTCCTTGTACGCAGTCTTTCTCAACGTGGTCATATTTCGCGACGAAGTATAAACTGTGAAATCGTACTGTTTAGGCTAATCGTCACGGTGTCCCTCCTTTCGGTACGGTGTCAAGCGGCCCCATGAGCATCCATTTATAGCATGCAACCTGTACATCATGTACAAAAATGCAAAAGTCGCAATCTAGCCTGATTGGGAGCAAAGGCTCGGCAAATGGTTTGTGTGGTTATTGGTATAAAAGTTAGGTATTCATTTATGTTAACCCTAATTCACAGAGCAGTATGAGATTTAAGAAAAACGGTAGGCCTCCATAGGGGGGGGCAGGAGGCCCCTTTTGATACCTCATATAATTTCGTGGCGACGCCACTGCTCGCGAGCAACTTCAAAGGGAGTCTAACGTTGCGATTGCCGAACTGAGAGCCAGGTCTGCTATTTTCGGTCTTAGAGACCAACTGGAGCCGCAATATTTATCTTTACTCCAGCGCCTATTGTTCGAAGAAATGGGCGCGACGTCACCTTCCGCGCATCAGCTCACCACTCACACCGGGGCGGTGGGCGGCGCTTCTGACGCTTGTCCGCCCCGGGCGCAGAGGTATTTTGGTGTGCATGTCTTCCAGGGTCTCGAGTTCACTCCCAGGGAGGGATACCGCTTTTTAGGTCTGCCTTTAGTAATGCAAATTGGCCAACGCATCAAATCCGTTATCACTTCAGTTCTGCATGGATGATTTTATGCGCGTGACCGCATAAACGCTCAAGACAAACGTATTCATGAAAATTATTGCGAAATGATCGTGGGCTGCATTGAAACTCTTCCACCTCGAAGATTGAAATGGGCTTTAGGGCGCGATAGCATTGGTCGATGCATTGGCCATGTAGCGAAAATTGGACGGCTATCTTCCCCAAGCAAGACATTGCAAATTGGGTTGCAATCCGTTTACAGTAGAAAAGAACACCTGCATCGTCTGTACAATTTTGTCACTCCTAATATGACCAAATCCTGCGGAGAGACGGCCAGCCAAGAAGTGCGTTTTTCACTAGGTGAGTCGTTTTGAAATGAAGCCGCTAATGAAATGAAACAAACAGCCTCCAATGAAGTTAAATAAATCACCAATGGCAGTCAGTCCGCAGATGACCACTGCTCCGATGATTAACATGCTAGCTTGGCGCATTACTTAGCATTATACATCATTATTACAGCATACGGTAGCATTACTTCCTCAGCAAGTGACACGGCGTCTCATAAACACCGCTTAGACACGTTCAATGGGTTACAAATATATTCAAATCGTATAAAACGTCTATGTTAGGACGCAACATGGCGAGCGTTGAGGTGACCAAGGCGAAAGCGCATTAAAGAGGCTCGCAGTCAGTAACATACTTGAGACATTGCAACATTGTGAAAACGTCTCACAACCGTAACATTTGGAATGACATTAGTATCGACAGGCGACTGAGAAACGATTGCTCCCGGCGAGGAATGGTGAGTCAACTGTCCGACCACTGCGTCACCGCACAATGCCACGAAAAAAAGTCGGCAGCGCAAATGGGCACTTCCACAACAGTCACCAACTACAGAAGTCTTACGACCATCAGCGAGCCTAGCCGATGCCGTTGCATCGCTGTCAACTCTCCACTGCTGTAGCTGCGCCGAGTCTGCACACCTGCCACGCTACCTCACACGATCTTATTAACACGAGCGAGACATACCTCACAACACCATTGTCCCAGCAATGTTCCATCGATGACCCACACAATTGACTCAATTGGATATGGCAACGCGCAAGGCGTCGAACGCACCACTGTGCATTTAACTTCTTGTTAGGTGAGACGACTGGCACTGTGAGCGGTCACAGTAAAAGTGGATGAGCAATTGTTTCGAATAACACCTACATCCAGGGGCGGATACATGAACTGGGGGCACTGGGGACATCTGTTCCTCAGGGTAATATGACGCCCCTCTGGCCTGGAAAGGGGGCACCATGGCTCTGAGAAGGCTCGAGTGCACCACCCTCAAACTTTTCAGCCAGAGGCGTCCATCAGAGAAAAAAGACCCCTGGAAGGAAAGGCCTCATCCGGGACGGCTGGATTGCACCAAATCCCCTCAAATTTTACAACCAGGAGCGTCCCCTAAAAATAAAAAGGCTCCCCTCCGCGAAGGCTCGAGAGCACCATACCCGCAAATTTTTCAGCCATTCCTGCCAATTTTCCTTGCCTCTCGCAAGGAAATGTGGCGCCATCTAGACATGCGCCCAATCCCGATGACAGTTCCTGGATCCGCCCCTGCCTACATCAGCATCGCGCGGTTCAATACCTACCGGCAGTTGTGTGCCATCAACGTCGGCGGCCCATCACAGCGCAGATTCAGTGCATACACTACACCTGCCACGGCCGTGCTCGTGACAACGCCAAGGCACCGCAACCACCCTGCACAGGGGTGCAGCCAAGATTTTAGTACGGAGGAGGACGATGAAAACATGATATGACGAAACAGAGAAACCCGTCAGCGCGAAGCACGCCGAGAAATTCCAGGTTTTCGTGGTGAATATTTCACAATTTTGTCGTCAGACCTAGTGTATTTTTGGTTGCTAAGATGGAAGGGGAGGGGGTTTGCCTGCGCCTCGTACCCAATGGATGGCAGAAAATAAGTTTCTGAAAGTTACGGTACACGCACACACACACACATCATTTACTGAGGTCTCTTGTACAAGTTGTAGATGAAGAGCAGTACGAATAATTTGGCATTAACCATCAGAAGCTGGACGCCAGGCATCCATAAAATATTCAGCATTGCATCGAGAACACCTGTTCATGTTCGCACTCCCACGTAGCTCAAACGAGGTGGAGCAAGGTGATTAATACCCGCGGTGAGCATGGCTGTCACCTTGTGAAATTGGTTGGGGGAGCAATGTATGCTTTTGATGGTATTTTTATCTGGAGAGGCGCCACCGGCTGAACAAAACTCGTTCAGCGGGGGGAAGGGGGAGGCAGAGTGCACTCGAACGTTGCGAAGGTCACCTCCATAGGCTCAGTTGGGGTCAGTTGCCCCTCATCGCATATACAATGTGACACCCCTGATGGTGGGCCTGGAAATGCTGTGACTCTTTCTCACCAACCCTTAGGAACACAAATTGGAGGGTGTCTAAAGAGCGCTTTCTCACAAGACTATCAATTGGGCAGTTTCAAGCCAGGGGAACGGCTTAACAAAGTCCCACCTTAAGAATGAGAAACATGGATAAGGAGAAGAGAGTATGCAACAACGAACAGTATGCAACTCTACACATGCTTATAGACATGGTCCCAAAGAAAGTATTGCGACACGGGTAAGTATGATATTAATATCTAATTGTATCAAAGAATGGCATGTCACAAGTTAAATTGTTGTTACACTTCAAAGCACACGCAACAAACATCACACAACCAAATCATTATATATAAAAAATGGAGGGCACAATTCGCACCCTTGTATGGCCAGTTCACGGGAAACAAAGGGCCAAGAGAAATGTGGCAATTTGGGTCCGAATGCAGTCATGGGGGAAAATCAGTGGTGGCGTCGCGCACGAGCCTTCCATCACACCGGGACTGCATCGTGCAGCCGTGACCGGACGCCAAACCACTCACCGCGACCACGAGCTGGCTCAAGCAGCGTCCGGCGGCGGCGGCGGCGGCGACTGCTGGCGCTGCTGGCGCTCCTCGCGCTCTGCCAGGTCGGGCGCGGCCGACTCCAGCGTGGCGGTCAGACAAGCGACGCGAGCCCCGCCGCCGCGCGTGTTGTTGTTCAGCTCGGCCCTGAAGCTGCTGCTCGGCGCCAGACGGCCGAACTCGCGCGGGTCGCGGAAGCTGGCGGAGCGCAGCGGCAGCCGGCTGGCCTCGCCCGGCGTCAGCGCAGACTGTCGCAGCGACACCTCGCGCTCGCGCACGCGTAGCTTCGACTCCACCTGACCCTTGGTGCGCTCGGCCGTGATCAGCTTATAGCGCGCTGCCTTTAGTTCGTGGTCGAGTTTGACACGGCCCTCCTCCACCTCGCGCAGCCGCAGCTGCGCCTCCTCCAGTTCGCGCTGCTTCTGTTTCTGCATCACCTCGAATGCCTCCCGCTTCTGGCGCTCCTCGTCCAGCATTGCCGTCAGCTCGGCCTGCAGTCGCTCCAGATCTTCGCGCTTCTCCCACTCGTGCCGCAGCACGCGACTCTGAGCGCTTCGCACCAGCTCCTCATCTCGTTTCGCCTGCTTCTCCTCCTGCAGCAACCGCTCAAGCTCCGCGCGGGTCTCCTCAAGCTCGGCCAGCTTCCGCGCCTCCTCTGCCTTCTGCAGCTCGAGCTCGGCGGCCTGCGCCTCGGCGGCGGCCCGCGCCAGCCGCTCAGCCTCCAGCTCGGCCTTGGTGCTGTCCATGATGTTGATCTGGCTGAGGCGGCGCCGGTCGTCCTCATGCTGGCGCGCCGCCGTCTGGTGCCAGTCGGCGCGCCGCGTCGCCGCCAAGTGGCGCTGGTAGCCCTGCGGCGAGCCCGAGAACTGGATGGCCGTGTCCATAGCCGACAGCCACTGGAACTTAGTCTTGTAGTCGGGCGCGGCCAGCTCGAGCGGCACGCTGTCTGCCGCCGCCACCGAGAACCGGTTCGGCCGCACGCCACTCTGCTCGATCAGGTTGGTGACGCGCGCGGCCGGCGTCAGCGACAGCTGTGCCACCGGGCGGGCGTCGCCCCGGTGCCGGAAACAGCGCAGGTGTCGAGGCGTGAGCACGCACCACAGGCCGCGGTAGCCGCGCACGCAGTCGATGCGCCGGTGCAAGCAGCCCTGCTTCAGCACGTCGTCGACAACGAGGTCGTACACATCGCCGACGGCCTCGCGCAGCGCCTCCTGCTCGACGTCCTGCGTGTAGCGCGTCTCAAGGAACGCCAGGAAGATGGTGAACTTGAAGTGATGGATGATCTCAGAGAGCTGCCGGAAGTCGGCTGCGTCCCAGACTCGGCCGAGCGCCTGCACGAACCTGCTGGCCACATAGTCAACCTCGCCGGCATTCATGGCCACCTGGACGGCCAGGTCTGGCTCGGACATGACTTCGCCGAGGCAGCAGAACACGCGAAACAGCTGGCGCACGCAGTCCTCTGGCAGGCTAGGCATGTCACGCTTCAGCGCCGTCGGCCGGTACAGGACCCAGCACGTCTCTTCGACCGCATCATGCAGCGCGCGCAGGTCCTCGACCGCCAGCTGCTCCGGCAGGCGGGCAAACAACTCGTGGGTCAGGTAGAATTTGAAGTGCTCGAACGAAAGCGTGCTAGTGCTGCGGAACTCGAAGATGCCAGCCTCCACGTTCTGCTCGCCA
Source organism: Imbricaverruca yamaguchii (assembly GCA_034440575.1). Taxonomy (NCBI): domain Eukaryota; kingdom Metazoa; phylum Arthropoda; class Thecostraca; family Neoverrucidae; genus Imbricaverruca; species Imbricaverruca yamaguchii. Next base: position 1,033,349 of record JAOTOL010001470.1, on the reverse strand, counting down.
CACCCAAGCAAAGTGGCAAAATTTTGCGTGAGCACCTTCAGCTTGGACTTGGTCACGGTACCGCGCTGCTCATTGTCCAGCACCGTGAATCCATGCCAGATGCCATTCTCAACCATTTCTAGCAACTCCATGTCTTAATGTGCCTGTATCGAATGTTTCAAAGGACAGTTGATTCAGAGGCTCATTAATTGAACTTGCTTCTAGATGTAGACATGAAGTTATGTACTCTTCATATATATGTCACCATTTGTCCTGCTTGTAATCAGCAGTGTTTCAATGCTTCACATAAAGAATAACTGCTGTAAATAGGAGGCCAACTCGCAAAAACATCAAGACGATGTCACAGCCATATCTCCATGAATAACATTTCAGGCATATATGTATATTTTAATCGTTTCCATCGAGCACCTTGGTTGATCATCATTGACAAAGGTCATGGATGATCCATGTGAGAATCACATCACAATTACAACTTGGTTTTGAACAATGTCCATTGTTTAACAAACCATGTTTAGCGAATTGCCTTGCATCTTCACTGAAATGCAATGTTTCTTGTGGAAGAGAAATCATTGCACCTTCCCAAGGAACAATCTTTACAATCTGAAAGAAATGCACCCAATTAATGTCCATGGATCAGCATAGTGAGCACATAATAGTGTACATATACTGCCTTTATGAAAAATGCTTCAGAGCTCTAATCTTGAATAAACAGATCAGGCAATGGTATTGCAATATGAGGTTGGAGCATTGGAGCCATGTCTCCACTTTTGTAATGTAAACAATGGACTTTGCAGGCATTGCATGACTATTTTTTAATGGCATGACCAAACTTTCCGGAGATATGTTGCCATTCCTCATCATATACACAAAAGGAAGTTAACTTGTGGCGACTGTGTGGCTAAACATTGGAAAAGCTCAAGATTGCTTGGAATAAAAAAAACAGACAAACTATGTTAGATAAGTACTGAGGAGAAATCAATACATGTCCTCAATATGTACTTGAAGTACATTTAAGTGATTTAAAAAAATCATGTGTCACAACCTGCAGTTTGATCTGATATTCTGAATTTCATCTGATGTCAACATTTGACATTACTGATGGCTATGTTTCAGATCTTGACACATCTGCTTGCTACACAAGACTTAACCCGCGCCGTCTTTCCGGTCAAATCCTCACACCATGTCTCGGGATGAGGGTCGAAGATCCAAACTAAGCATCGCACGAAAACGAAAGAGGTGTCATCGGAAAGCATTCGACGAGTAGGTTCCGGGTCCACCCTCGAAAACAATTTCCCTCCAAAAGTGACGTCACCAGGGGGCTAGATTTTCACAACTTTCCATGACTTACATTATGTTTTTGACTCTGGGGAGTTCATTTTGGGGATACATGAAAATAAAATTTTATTTGGAATGAGAAAAGGACAGCGAAATCGACCAGGGCTAAACTTGTTTTGGCCCCCCAAAATACAATTTTTCTTTCTTCAAATTTCAAAATTTTTAGTTTTCAAGTTGTCTTTAATTTTCCTTTTCCAATGGGTAGAGAAGACAGAGAAACGTTGTTGGAAGTCAACTTTCCCTAATAAAAATGCTTACTTTAGCCAGAATCCTGTATTTGAACTGCAATTTGGCATATATGCAAAATTTATATGTAGTCAAAAACAAAAAGAATGAAAAATTCCACTGATACGTTTTGTTGCATCTGTAAAGATAAGCAAACGCTGAAAGTTTAATTAAAACATCTGTATCCTTTAAAGTGTAACGACTGGTTGAACTGTTTTTGGAGGTGACTTCACTTGACCTTGACTAATTCGTTCACCCTAGATGACCTGACCTAAAATTATTGAATCAGCATGTGAAATTGATGTGGGAAAAGGTATGCCAAATTTGGGCGTGGTGCCGCGCGACGTTCGTCCGCTATCCGCGAAAAAAAACTGAGGGGGGTGGTTGAAGACCCCCGAGACGGACGGGTTAACCTAGTAGGCTGTCAAAATGAATGGCCAAGACACCACACACACCAAGTAAAGCTAATAATATTGGGACCTGACTAATGGTGATTTCAGAATTGATCAGATTCACTATATCAAAAGATTATGCAACATCCTACATACCTATTTCATTAGGGCAAGCAAATGGTGTAATGATGTCATGGAAGATTGACATAGAATTTCTTTTTCAAATGCAATATCTATGGATGTGGTTAACATGATGTGACCATTTAAATTTCCTATGTAAATGTACACTTTCAGTTGGCAAGCAAAATATTATGAAAAGGGCATTGGAGTTTAGTAGCTATTAGTTATTACTATTAGTTATTATAATTAGAGATACAATGCTTTTTGTGCAATATGGTCCAGCAGTGAAAGGGGGTGGTGTAATGCTCTATGTGATTACCTTATTCAGTTCTCAAAAGTAGCAGATGTGGTAAAAAATGTGTCTCTGGAGTCAATTTGGCATGACATCACTAGGAGAAGGCAACAGCAATAAACTAAGGATAGGGCCTGTGTACCAATCAGGAACCCTGTCACATTCTCAGGAACTGGAGCTTGATAAGGTATTTGCAAGGAAATTAGTAGAAACTTTTGCAGGAAATGCCATCCCATATTCTTGGTGACAATAATCTAAAAGGATATGATAATCTTGGTGTTGGCTCCCCATCATGCAACATGTTTAGGAAATGCCTTCAAGAGGACCTGCTCTTACACCAGTTTGCAACAGAACCAACTAGGCAGGGCTCATTCTTGAACCTTGTCTTCTTGGATGTAAGTGACCTAGTTCTAGTTTTGACTGTAGGAGAAACTCTGTAAAGAAGTGACCATAACATAGTTAGATTCAATAATGCACATGTAGTTTGCACCATGAACCATAATTTGACAAAGGTTACAAATTTCAACAGAGCAGACCTTCACTGCATGAGAGTGGCCTCAAGTGACATAAAATGGGAATAGAAATCCTCCAATTTAAATGCTTGTAAAATGTGGGAAAAGTTCAAATCTTATCTGAAGGAAGCTCAGATTAGACATGTCCCCCAAAAGCAAAGCCACAAAAGAAGGGTAGGAAAGCCAGCATGGCCTACACTAGATTTTCTAAAAGCAATCAAAGCTAAGAAAGCTGCATTTAGTGTTTAAGGAAGCTTCAAATATCATAAATCTAAGGTTTTATCAAAAAGCTAGATTCTGTGAAGCAGAAAACCAGAGAAGCAAAGTGAGCAAAAACATTCAATTTGGCTGTGGACTGTAATGGGGAGAGCAAAAAGTGCTTTAGTTTCTACAAGCTGAGTAAAGTTTCTAGCACAATCAGTCCACTGGAATTAAATTGGACTATATTGAGTGAGGATGGTGAGATGGCTGGGGAGCAGAGCAAGCAGTATGAATCAGTGCTTACATTAGAAGATATGACTAATCTGCCAACAGTACAAAATTGGTCAGTGACATATGATGGGATAAATGATGTTGATTTCATTGATAGTGATTTTGTTGTATCAGGAAAATAAAGCCAAACAAGGCAGCAGGATGGGATGAAATGTATGCCAGGGTAGTGTGGGAAGGTGAAAAGGAACTGGCATTTCCACTTAGTGCAATATTTTATCAATCAGTCTCACAAAATGAAATTCCATCAGATTGGAAAAAGGCAAATGTAGTTCCTATTTTCAAGAAAGGAGAATGAAGGAAAGTTGAAATCCATAGGCCAGTAAGCCTCACATCCCTAGTCTGCAAGGCACTGAAATAAATTATCAAGGATAGAGTAGTTAGTTATCTGGGAGGAAAGAGATTGATTCAATATACTCAACATGGGTTTAGAAAAGGGAGATTGAACTTTTTGAAACTTGCTACAGAACAACTTGATCAGGGAAGTCAGGTTGATGTAGCAGATCTTGACTGCATAATTCCCTTTGACAAGGTACTGCATACAAGGTTAATGACTCAGTTTCAGGTCCATGGTATTGCAGGCAGCATCCTACAATGGATAGATTTGTGACTTTCAGATAGACAGGAGAGAGTGATGATAAATGGCCCAGTCATCATGACAAAACATTCTTAGTGGAGACACCCAGGGGTCAGTACTGGGGCCACTATTGTTCATTATATTTGCAAACAACATTGAAATTGGCCTAAGCAGTAAGGCTTTGAAATTTGCAGATGATTTGAAGGTTTTATAGGGCAATAACAGGACACAATGAGCATGCCTTGTTGCAGAAAGACTTAGATGAACTTGCAGTCATCCCAAAAACAGCAAATTTAATTTAATTTTGATCAGTACAAAATCATGCATGTGGGCTGGCAGCAGATAAAGGGTCCATACTTGATGGGTGGCCAAGTACTGTCAGTGATTCAGCAGAACTTAGGTGTTATCCTGAACACAAAATTGGGGCATCAGAACAGGCCAAAGAAGCCAGGAAGAAGGCACCGAGAATGCTTGGGGCAATAAGTAGGAATGCATCATACAGAAGGTTCAAGCTAGATTATGTTAGGCCACTTGCTTTGATGATACATATGTGCATTGTCAGTAGGTAGGTAAGTGCAATAATACCCATACAATTTTGGGGTAAATTTACAGTTTCAGGTAATCTTTGATTTCTCAGAATTTACTTTTCCTACACAATGCTTGTGAATGTGCTTACCATGCTGTGACCACTCATTTTGTCTGTAAATGCCTACTTTTCAGTTTGGAGGTGAAATAACATTAAAAAATGGCTCAAATTATATAATGTAGAAAAACTGCTTCTTATTGGGTGGTTCACAATACACATTGTGCATGATCACTACTCATGATGCCACCCACACCATTTTCCAGGTAGGTAGCAGGATTGGGAAATGTCCAAAGTAAAGTAAGAGTTTAATACTGGATCTTGGTATACTGAGCTCAACTCCTTAACCACTTGGCTAAAACATCCTGCCCCCAAAAGAACTGTTCAAAATCAAGACAGAATATAACACAACCCAAGCCGGCATATTCTAGCCTGGTAAGAAATTTGTTTAATTGAAACCTTTGACAAAAAAAAATCACAAAAAAGAAGAAAAATGTCGAGCAATTCATTTGTGAAATCTTGAAGTAAAAAAAGAAAACTCACCCAGCCTAACCTAGGCTGCTTTTTGTGAAAAAGGAAGCTTTTTGGCATTATTGTGCTTCAAGGTGATAACAAGAAGTGTTAAATGCATTTGTCTCCATAAAGCAAACAAAGGGGTTAGGTTTGGTTCTGTTAGGCTGGTTTAGGCTACTGCAGTTGAAATTGTTCTCAATGAAAACAACTTAATTTACACAGAAAATAAGTGGTCAAAGGATCTTAATCACCTTCATAAACTTAGTAGCCCGAAGAAACAAATCCAGAAACAACTCATACTTAATTATTTACCTACCTACCGAAGCCCTTAACCATCGTACCGAAGTTGGTAGAACATCGCACCTTATTTGCACCGGAACGCACCCTCCACCGCTATACTACCCCATCGGACGTCTTGACCATGGACTACCCAGGAACGAAGTGAAAGGACACGCACCTGTGAAAGGGGATGAAATGTTTTCGTTCTGAAGAATACTAACGTAGACAGGTCATAGCATTGAAGTCAGGCTTCTTGGATTTTCATTCTTGGTCAGGATGATTGCTATAAATGGAATTTATTCTTTTTTAAACGTAAGCAAATGAAAATAATGCGTTTGTATCCTGATTACAATTCAATACTTCCACCCAGTTATTTGTAGGTAGAAAATCGACCATACATATAAGCGTAGAGGTGGTACAGAAATTCCGTCTATTAGCTGCCGATTTGATTCCAATATAATGCGACGAGTGTAGTTTAATGTGGCGCATTTTGAAAGTCAATAGAGCATCGTTACCTAACTTAATTACTTTGGAAACATAGATTGAGAGGGAGCGAGAGACGGCGATATTCCCAGGTAACTCCAGGTAATCGAAACTCCTAAGTAGGAGTTTCGATAGTAAGGGTTGATTGATGGCTGATAATTAAGTTGCTGACCTATTGATAACATTTGGTCAAGGCATCTCAAGCTATTCCTACTTCCATCTGCAGTGCCTGAAAACACTGCTTTTCAAGTCCAGTATTATAATGATTCCTTAGAGCTAGATAGTAATCTGTGATGATTCATGGTTATGACAATGACTTTTGTGATTGTGGCATGCCTGGCCCTCACAAACTGGGTTCTAGTTTATTCATGTATCAATGTGTACATAGTTGAGTTAGTCTTGTGTATTGTTCAATAGGTAGGCAGGTAGGTACCTACCTAGGTACTACATGGTTCTCTCACCTTTCACCTGGTTCTCATCTGGTTGGCTCCCCAAATTATCGAGCATCACCCACCCAGATATAAGTTCTGTGACCAATGAAGGGGAGCCTGTATCTGCAGGTACACCAGTCCCCTGGACTAAAGAAAAATGAGGTGTACCCTAGATAGACAGGGCAAGACACAGGAACTGGAAAGTGTACCCTAAGCAGAAATTGTATGCTTAGTGTGGCCACATCTGCTAATATGTTGTAGTCAGAAAATATGTCTTATGGAAGCTAAGAAAGATTAAGTATAGAGAAGTAAAGCTACTCTACAAGTTAGATTAGTATATTACCATAGTTAGTCATATTCAATATATTCATACAACAATGTGCAGAGATTTGCAGGCAGTGCTGCTTTAAATGTCCCTAGGTCTGTTAAGATTACCACATCTTCAGGCAGCGAATTCCAGGTGGCATCCAAAAGGAGGCTAAAAAATGTATTCCTGCGATCTACTGATGCTCACCTGTGTGCCAATTTCAGGGAGTGGGCAGGTGTGTTCACTGAAGGTGCCAGCACACACATGTCAGTGATCTTAATGGCAGAATGGCCATGAAAAATCTTCCAGCACTATGTGCTCAAATTAATATACAGACACCTTAACCACTCAGCCATCCCTGCCCCGGCCATTAGCAGTGAATGTGCATAAAGTGTGTTGTGAACCAACCAATAAGCAAACAAACAAATTAATCTACCTTTAACTGAGTACAAATCTAGTTTCTGTAATTGGGCTCCATAATCCAGACCATTAATCCCCTCTATGTTTCTTGTCCTCCTTCTCTGTACCAATTATAGATGCTTTAAATCCCCAATGTAACCTGTGTTCCAAACACATGATACTCCAAAAGTGGCCTGACATGATTAATGTATAGTGTTTTCATAAATTCAGGAAAGTGGCATAAAGTAGAACTTAGCAGGTTGCTGGCCAGGATCCCAGCTTTCTGTACTATTCTGTCAACATGTTGATGAAATTGCAAGTTTGTATCTACTGTGATGCCCATGTCAGTATGGACCTCAACAAAGCTCACATGAAATCCATCCAGATAATAATTTGTAAGGACCAAGATTTTTAGGGTCATATGAGCCATGGTGTACTTTCAGAACTGCACATTTCTTGGCATTCATTGCTAGCTGGCATGACTTGGCAGTACCAACCAGAGTATCTATATCTTTTTGACCCTGTGAAATGCCAGCCAGCAGGTCTGAGACAGATTTGTACTTAAGTTTCATGTATATTTTTAGGTCATCTGTAAAAACCTTGAATTGAGACTGAATATCATGAGGTACATAGTTCACATAAATCAGAAATAGCACAGGCCCTAGCACAGAGCCTTGAGGTACTCCACTCAGAACATCCCTAGGTTTGCTTGAAGACCCAGGGACAAGTACTTGCATTTTCCTCCTGCAGATAAATTTTTTGATCCATGTGAGGATTGTTTCTGAGATCCCTAAAGCTCTCAATTTTGTCAGTAGTAGGAAATGATTAACAACATCAAACGCCTTTGAAAAATCAAAGAAAATTACATCCACCATATTTCCCTCATCTAGCCAGGTAGAGACAGTCTCATATGTTAGAAGTAACTGATCCTCTATGGAATGTCCATACCAGAAGCCAAATTGTCCTTGGTCCAGCACATGATGGATCTCCAAATATTCTGTGAGCTTCTCAACAATTATACGTTCAAGAATTTTGCATGGGACAGAAGTAAAACTCACTGGGTGATAATTTAGTAGATCATGCCTTGAGCCCTTATGAAAGATTGGGATTACTTGTGAAGTTTTCCATCTGTCAGAAAGACTTCCAGTAGAAAGGGATGAACTAAAAATTATGAACAGTGGTTTTATATGGCAGGATACAATTAATTGAGGGTGGACCCCATCAGAGCCCATGCTGGAGAACCCATCCACCTCACTAAAAATGTTGAGTACATCAGCTTCAGAAATATTGATGCGCCCCAGCACTGCTTCAGTGGTTTGGTGTGGGGCTGGGTTTGCTAGTCTACTTGTGCAATATACTGAGGAAAAAGCCCCGGCAGATATTTCAGCCATTTCCTGGCAGTCACTTGTGATTCCATATTTCCTCCTCAATGGCCTGAGGAATGTTTTGCCGATTTTCTGATGTCGTATGTAAGAGTGAAATTCCCTGGAAGATATTTTGTGGATTAATGACAATACATACTTAGTCTGGGAGTGAATACTAAAATTGCTATACTGTTTATTTAAATCTTGGAAAGATCTCAGTGAGTGATCTGCCTGTGCAGACTGTCTCCCAAATTGGTCTCTGTCCTGTTTGTACTTTGTCCATGCATCCTTTCTCCTGCTTAGTAAACTTTGAGGTCTGGTTGGCCATGGAGGATGCCTCCTTGGTACAGCAATGGGCACATACAAATTTACAAGAGCTGCTACTATTTCTAGGAACCTATTGTACTTTCCACTAGTGTCTAAATACTGAAACTCAAGGCTCCAGTCATATTCAGCCAGACATTCCTTAATGGCTCTGTAGTTCCTCTGTGCCAAGACTTTTTCAGTATGGTATTGCTAGATGTAGTTAATTTTCTTGTCTGAAAATAATAGTCAATTAAAACAGGACAGTGTTGGCATTGGGGAAAGGGGGGCAATATTTCTACTGCCCCAACCCTATCTACTTCAGAAGTTGAAATTAAATCCAGTCTGCTTCCGGAAATTACAAAGGAGGCTGAGATCCACTGAGTTAGACCAAGCATCTGAAAACAGTCAGTGAAAGATCCATCTGTGGGAGTATGCCAATGTGTCAGTAGCACCATGAGACTAATGCACTGATGATAAATTAAAATCTCCCAAGATAACTATTTCTTTGCCATCACAAAAATCAGTCAAAAAAGTTACAAGCGCCTGGTTCGGCCCTCAGAGAGTTTGATGGAGGGTGGTAAACACACACTATGTATAGACAGAAATCCTTCAGAAAAATAACATGAACATTGGGAGTGGAGACCTTGATTGATTCAAACTTAATGTAAGGCTTCACATAAAGACAAACACCATGCTTGGGAGTAGGACCAATTGTGTCAGTTCTCACTATCTCATAACCTGCTATGTATATAAACGAGCTAGGAACTGATGGTAACAACCAAGTTTCGTTAACTGCCAGTATGTCAGTTTTTTTTTGTCTGAGAGTAAAGTGGATGTATACATAATTTTGTTTTTGTATAGAATTAAGATTTTTTTTAGAATTTTGTATAGAATTAAGATTCGCTAAAGATATTTTAAGTTTGGAAAAAAACAAAACTTGCCAGAAAGTATTCAAGGGAGCCTTACTTGTTAGTTTAAAGGTTTTTGCTCCTACATCCTAGCATGCCTGCATCTGTAAAACTCTTGCCGTTGAGAGTATGTTAGGCCCCTATGAATATAGAGGGACTTTATGTCCTCACGTTTTGCCATTTGTCTGGCCTTTTCAAGAAGCAGTTTTCGTATATCACTATCCACTATTTTCGCCTTATAAGTATCCTTCTCCTGACTAATGCATACTATATCTGTCAGGACAACCTCAGCACCCATTATTTTTTGTGCTGCTACCATTACTTTTTGTTGAACTTCGGGCAGGGATCTAGCTCCAGAGCCACAGATAATTATAGAGTCCCTTCTTTTCTTCTGCTCCTCCATCTTTCTCAACTCCTCTCAAATTTCCACTCTGAGCTTCTCAGGGCAGGGTTTGGAGATGTTCGGAGTTTCCTCCCCAGACCCCCAGACATCAGTGCCCATACCTGAGCAGTAAGTGCCTCAACAGCCTTACACAACATTTTTACAGTCTGGTGCAGCTGCCCAAGTGCTCCATTGCTTACTCCATTCCCTCCTGAGGAACTGGAAGCTCAGCAGTAATTGCATATAAATGCAATGCCATCATCTCTAGGTTCAACAATTTCCTGGACCACTGCCTCAGCTAGCCAAGGCACATTGTTGAAGGGTGAAACCAGCAGCTACACCTGTCACATCCTATGGCATCCAGAGAAACTGTGACATCACAGGTAGAGCACTTTGTGCCAGCTGAATCACTACCACCTGTCACCACATTTGCATAGGTTGTCTCAGCATTAGTAGTATGGTCAGCACTACTACTCTGGGATGACTGAGCTGCACCACGGGCACCACCTCCTCGTCCACGTCCCCTCTGTCCTCTGGACATGTTTACTCGGGCAATTAGGGTTTACCAACCAAGTTCCAAGTGGTGCAGGTGTCCAGTCCAATCAAGTCCAGTCCAGTCTTCCTTGGCAATGACGTCAGCTTGCACCAGCAGCAACTCAGGGTCTCAATTGTGACCTTAAACTTTTTCAATACTCCTTCAACATCCAGAACACCATTCTAGGCAGGTATGCACCTACCTACCTAGAGTGTGCTACCTACTATCCCTTTTTCTCTTCCCATTAACCATCCTTCAGTCCAACAAATAACATTTCCATCAATCTCATGCTGCTCCAATGGGTGAATTTGACACTTGTGTCGAGCATTATGAAGAGCCCTGCAAGAAGTATAATTACACAATATCTAACTTGCTTCTTCTTGTATCCTGACTTTATTTCCTTAACTTCATACAGCTCTAAAGCATAAGGGCTCTAAAGCACCTTTTAAGACAAATACCACAATTCTAAACTTATCAAATCATGCCACATTGTGGGGCCATAGTCAACATCATCAGCACCACATACTAAAAGGTTGGTGCTGAATCCACTACTATGTATACCCTGTATAGTGTAACACCCTATATAGCCTGTCTAATACTCAATTTATTAGTGTGCTAAAGAACATAAGGGTCTTTATTGTAATTGTAATTGACCATAATTGTCCACCACATTGTGTAATACATTCAATGAGTAACTCTCCATGATCAGCAGGCAGACTCTTACATGGATCAACAATCCTTTGACTGAAGATCTGTCATCATTTTACTGTCCTATTCCTTGATTTGTCTAACCTGAATTGAAGCCCCCTATGTGATAGTCTGAATATAAGGACATCATTCAGATTGACCCCATCTACCCAGTTGTATAATTTTAAACATTTCCATCACCCCTTAATCTTCCATACCTGAGTGAGTAGGTGCATAGGTACCTAATGCCATAAGTCTCCCCATATTCTAAGTTACCTAGTCCATGGATGAGTCCAGTGGCTTTGTGTTGTACTCTTTCTAGCATATGTTTTTTCTAAGTAGAAGCTCCATGCCTGTACATAATATTCGATGTGGAGTTGCACATATGCTAAGTACAACATCTTCATCACTTTTTTGCTCATATGCCCCACACTTCTATTAATGACTCCCAGCATTCTGATTGCCCTGTTCCTAGCTAAGACACATTGTTTTTCTACTTTAGGATTATTTGAAACTATCACACCTAAATCTCTTTCTTATTCAATAACATGCAATCTTTTACCTCTCATTGTATATCTGAAAGTCTCATCTCAAAACCCAAAATGCATAACCTTACATTGTTATATTTAAAAAAAACATCTGCCATTGATTAGCCCACCTTTTTAAGTCCTCCAAGTGTATTTGAATATTACTAGATTGCTCACTATTGTGAGCCACTCCTACAGACAGACAGACAGACAGACTTTATTGAGGTCATCCACAATTGACTTGTGGCTATTACGACATCGCGTCAAATAGATAAAACAACACAGCACAAAAGGTAAAAAGAGGGTCAAAATCAGAGAATACAAGTTAAACGATAAAAAAATATATATATAAAATAACAGCAAGTCGAGCAGTCTATCAGTCCGGCACGGGCGGCACGTCAAGTAGATACTCCCGTAGGTGGCGACCAAAGATCGATACGGGAAGTCGCGTCAGCTCAGGTGGCAGTGGGTTGTACATGTGTGGCGTGCTGGAACTAAAGCGTCTCTTCCCCATCTCGGTGCGGGACCGGGGACATACAAGTTGTGATCTTGACGGGTGGTCCGGTCACGAATCTCCGCCATGGTGGTGAGATCGTGAGCCAGTGACTCTGGCTCACCATGGAGACGCACCTTGTGTATGAGGCGAAGGGTGTGATAACTCGCCAGGTTTCCGCGCTGTGCCAGCCCAGCCTCCTCAGCAGATCCGAAACGTGGTCAAACTTTTTGCGGCCGAAAATTACCTTAGCCGAGTAGTTTATAATTTTTTAATGCGAGATAGGTTCTTTTGCCTCCGTTACCATACACAGAAATACAGTAGCGGATCTGCGAGAAGATCAGAGCATTGACCAGCGCGGAGATGACGGCAGGTGGATGTCATCAGCAAGTTGGAACACCCTATTCACCAGTGTTACTTGAATGTTATTCACAAAGATGATGTTATTTTTTAATGTTATTCACAAAAGAAGTGGCCCCAGAACAGAGCCCCGTGGCATTCCACTCAGAACATGTTTCCATTCAGATTTACATCAATTTAACACTGCCCCTTGTTTCCTTCCCCTTCATCATACCTCAATCCAACCTAGAACCTTGCCATCAATCACATGCTGTTCTATGTGCGGAATTAGACACCCATGTGGAACTTTATCAAAAGCTTTGCTAAAGTCACTGCATCCATCCAGATTGTCTACTTCTTTAGTTATATACTCCATAAACTCCAATATATTGTTAAACAAAACCTTTGAGATCAAAATCCATGTCATGTATTCCTTAGAAGGTTTAATTCAGATGGGTTAACTCAGATGCTTCCCTGTGGCACTTATGCAGCTTTAAATGTTGGATGGCCACAATGACCATATACAAATTTAGAGTATGATCCCTACATGCTCAGCATATAAGCTGTGTGCACTGTATGGTATGTATGGAAAAGATGTCCCTCCAGGTAGGCTGAGTGTGTAGTGGGTTGACTGGCTACATTGCTTGTCATGACATGTCTGTAGGGCTTCAAAGATATGTGATGTGCTGATATGCCTATCAAGTGTGGAGAGAGTGCAATTTAATTGGCACCTTACACCAGTGTCCTAAAATTACTTCACCATTAACTGTGTGGATGAAGAAAAGTTGCTGGGAATAGTGAAAGATTAGAAGAAAATAAAGGATCACCACTTAGGATTAAAAAAAATGCCTTTCACTTCAGTCACATGCATTTTACAATATTTAGCAATTGTGTATATAATGACTGCCCACACATGTGGGAAAATGGTAAAAACCTAAGACAAGGATGAAATAGCACAATTCCATTAACTGTGAATTTCCAGGCCACATGGTCAAGTATTTTACACTGCCTTACACACTGCAACTGCCCACTTGCATGGGTGCAGTTCCGCAGCAGCGACCTGCATGTCAGTGCAAATGAGCGAGGTCACACTGGCAAGCGGCCAGCTGTCGAGCGTCTCGTCTTGCACTGTGTGACACGTCGGTTCGGCCTCATGTGCACCAGAACTTAAGTTGCTCATGTGCACCCAACCCCTCAAATTTTCCCACCAGAAGCACCCACCTTACAGATACTTTTGTAGTGGCACCCCTAAAAAAAATGGCCTCTCCAAACAAATGCCCCCATGACATTTCGTGAATCCACTCCTGATAGCTTGGCCATAATCAAGCATGTCTTGCTCTGTAAGTTGAGATGGACATTTATTGCATGACTTGGCTTTTATTGAGTATTCCCCTCCTTACTTCCATAACAACATATAAGTACATCAGGCAACTTATATGATAGTGTAAGATAACCCGAAACTGAATATTAACAAACAGCCCTGACCATCAAGCACTGTGTGACGAGCTTAAAAATGGAACAATGCAAAGATTTGAAACCCCACAACCAGTACAGATAGCAAACCCCCTTAACCAACTACACCAATTCGCTCAGATAGCATCTACTGGAATACATAATGTAGAGTATGCTGACTGGAGGGATATGGTCATTACACACCACTTTAAACGCTTGGATTGGTGTCATTGGTGATATCTGTTTATGGACTGGTGGAAGGATAGCTTATATGAAGAAAAATTGTATTTTGTATGCATGCAAAATGCATGCATTGGTAATAAATGAACTCATCATCATGCTGTACAAGAATCTGTGTAGCAAAGGGATGTTAATGTAAACTGTTGTTACCTACCGTTTGTTTTGTTTTTGTCCTTAGCTGGTTAATAACAAACACTGTTAAACACTCAGGTGGTAGTGGGTATCAAATGACTGGCAAAGATGACAGCTGACCGCGGCCCTCAGTCAAGCTCACAAGTGATATCCTGGAGTGTGCAGAATGAGATTCATCTGTTTGATGCAATGACTGGCTACAAACCTGTTGGTAAGTATGGTATACAGGGCAGTGTGCTCAAGTTGGTGATTTTAGGTGCCAGGGCATTATGTAAATACAATGTAAAATTGAGATGGCTTGCAAATCATGAGGAGAACAGTCAATCTTGGAATTTGGGTGTATTTTGACGGAAGGAATCAGCTGAATTTGGTTCCAATTATATTCTGTGTCAGATATTATCCAGATACCTATATGTATTTGTATCCTGATTTATTTACATGTGAGAGATTATCCAGAGATTATCCAGATTGATTTGCATCCTGATACCTAGATGTGTATTTTAATACACTGCTAAATGGTGTTTGCTTCTGATATTGTTCAGTGAGGTATATATCAGTAATATAAAATTATTCCCAATTGTCTTACTACTTTGTTTAGGAAGATTCCTGGAAAGGAACTTGAAAAGGATGCAGTGTTATTAAATCTTTGTGGAGTGAGTGACCAAGTGATTAAATCACCTGACCTGTTCAGATGGAAGAAATGTCAGATTCACAAGCCTGATTTACACATCTGTGGACTATTTCTGGTGGACATTTTAAAAACCGACATCCAATGTTTTGTTAATCAAATGTTTAATATCTGAACTTTCAGTGAGTAAAGCTACACGAAGTTGATCTAGGATGCATGTGCCAGGGTGAGGCTAAACTTCTTTTAATCATGTTATCCGTGACAACTAACACCAGATATGAGCTGTGTGTGCCACTATGGGCGATGGTGTTGTTGGTTTGGAGGGGGGAGTAGCAACCCAATATGTCATGACAGAGGTAGTCTATTCCTGTTATGGAATATGGGAAACATCGGTTGCCTAGCGTCATACATGTTCAGTTGTTCATAAGCATAAAATTATATCCATCAAGTTTCCTGGGGTTCCATACTGGAGAGTGCGGGGAAGCAGAGCCATTATTTTTTAGAGAAAAGAAACATTGCTAAAGCTCCTGAAAAGACCCTAACACACAATAGGACGCCCATTTCAAGTCAGGAGACTAAACAGGAGGCTTCTGGAGCTGATGAAAAGGCCCCAGTGCCATCATGTCAAGACGGGTGTTCAGGGACACCGTAGAAGACCTGAAATGCAGGGAGGTCCAAGCTCAAGAAGACCTCATGGTGAACCTTCCATTGCCACTGGAAAAAAAAAATTGTTGCTAATGATCACAACTGGTCAAATCACCCTGAAGCCCAAATAACAAATTAACTTGAAGAAATTGATGACACTGCCCTACTGCCCTGATGACAGAAGCATCGTTGCATTGCAATGTGCTTCATTGTGAATGTCTGCATATTTGTCTTGCTTGAAACTATTTAGTCATTGTGGTTGATGTGTGCCAAGCTCAAGTTACTACATTTAAAATTGAATGAAGTTTGTCTGTGTGTCTCCCCGGAATATAGCGATGCTCTCCACCAAATCCGACATGCGTCGCTCTATCTGGCATCGCATCGAAATCACGTTTGGGTGTGTGTTTCAGGCGTTAATAAACACTTCCAGATGTTGATGATTGTGGAGCGATTCTGCTCGCGCGTGCAGCGGGATGTGCCGGCCGCCACCATCTGGCAGCGGCTCAACCAGCTGTACGACATGACGGCTCTGGTGAGGTCGCCCGGCTGCCACCGCCCAGCCCCGCCACGGCCACACGTGGCTGACAGGGTTCGATGGAAAGTGTCCTAGTTAGTGGCATCCTTTCCCAGTCAAGAAGGATGCCTTTGGAAGTAGTGTTTTGACAGGAGTTTAGTTCTTGGGCAGGGCTTGACTTTTTATCTCTCTTGAGAGAGAGAGAGGGACAGACATAGACAGAGACAGGGACACACACACACACACAGACACGCAGAGACACACACAGAGACACACACAGAGACACACACAGAGACACACACAGAGACACACACAGAGACACACACAAAGACACACACAGAGACACACACACACACACACACACACACACACACACACACACACACACACACACACACACACACACACGCACGCACGCACGCACGCACGCACGCACGCACGCACGCACGCACGCACGCACGCACGCACGCACGCACGCACACACACACACACACACACACACACACACACACACACACACACACACACACACACACACACACACACACACACACACACACACACACACACACAACACACACACACACACACACACACACACACACACACACACACACACACACACACACACACACACACACACACACACACACACACACACACACACACACACACACACACACACACACACACACACACACACACACAAAAAAAAAAAAAAAAAAGCAAACACACACACACACACACACACACACACAGAGAGAGAGAGAGAGAGAGACGGAGACGGAGACGGAGACGAGAGAGAGAACAAAAGTGGTTTTAGCCATGCCGTCTTTGGATCCGCGCCTGTTTTGTTGAAGGGTCACGTGGATGTAGATAAGAAGAGGTGGAATGAAATTTGAATAGTGTGATGGGTGATGACGAAGTATTGAGTGTATTGCTGCAAAGACTGTGTTGTGTATCGGGCCTGGCAGTCACAGTATGCGAAGTCGCAATGCGTACTAAAGCATGAAATCCTATGAACAGGAAACACACGAAAGTGTTTTTTTTTGCCCTCAGTCCAGATCATTCTATTGCCGAGCAGCAGCATTCATATATCTCGCTGAATGAAATAATCTGTAGAGTGCATCATGTTTTAAGTGACGAAATTTCAAAATCAGGCTCGTTTGTCGAAAACATATTTGGTGGGGATGAGTGTAGTTTGCCATGAAATATTTATTTTAAAAAGAAACATTCTGCAGAATGTACCATACCTATCAGATGTTTTTTTATCACATGAATAAATACTTGATCAATTTAATATGTAACGGGCTTGACTTCTAAACAGTATTGGAAAAACTGGCATTTGTTGGTGTCATGCATACCAATACATTTTGTTCTCCAGGATTGTGACTAGACTAAATTAAATATTTTGTACTCCAGAAGGGAAAAGGAAGAGCAACATTGTTTAGTCGAGTGCTACCACTCAAAGTCCATACCTGAAAACAACTAGCAGTTTCAGCGGTGCCTGTGCACCGACCCGTCAACGTCAACGACCACAATTCATCTTCGAAGGGCGGTAGGATGTTTGTTGGTGTTGAGCTAAAAACGTCTCCGCACAAATGGCTGCTTGTGATGTGAATTGAAAAGACGCTATATTTGTGTCAATATTGTCAGGAATTAATTCAAGGTAAATTCACTATTTATTCAATATTGATTCAGTATTTATCAATATTTATTCTTATATATTACATATTTATATTGATCAAAGCACGTTCAATATTTATCATATTTGTGCTGGAGTGCTCGCCAAGAAGTACAGCAAACCCTAGTTGGTATATCTGTGGGTACTTGGTATCATCAGAGTAAGTACTTCAAGCCCCGTTTGGCCATTAAGGTGCCTTCGATGCGCAATCGAAGGTTATTTTGTTAAAGATAACTTTTTTAGACACAATGAGCCAATTCAATGCAAAAAGTTACTTCAAATTTCCTCAAATATTTTTTGGGAAATGCGCGCGAAATCATGCACCTTGAAATATAACTGCATTTGGCATTCACCAGTATCTGAAGGATCGGCAATACCTGTTCCAATCTTACTGAGACCCATCTCCTGTTTGCTGGTCCGGTGATCGCCGTAGATCGTAACTTGGGTAAGCAAATCCGATCCAGCTCTATTTTCCAGCAATTGCCACATTTGCCCGGTGCAGAGGATGGTGCTGGATGTTAAGTGCATAAGTGATGTGCCTTGGCTCGGCATTTTTCAGCGGTACGAGGTTTCGGTTCCTCGATGTGCCCGTCATCTCTGCCAGGGTAAGAACATTGGTTTTCAGCCCCATGAAAACAAGTTGAATTGCCAGCAAGTGCATATCTATTTTATGTACTCCAGCTCAAAATTTTGTACTCCACTACCAAGAAAAAACATGCAAATCCTACACTGCTTCTAAAACAAACCGAACAAATATTTCAAGCAGGGCAGGACATCTTTCAAGAAGTAAAATAAAGTCAGTTGGCAGTAAATTTGCGGGCGGGCGGGCGGGCCCGTGGGGCCTCTCACATGGGCTAAGTGGCTGGTCGCCTGTGCCCGGGGGCCTGGGACTTTTCCCAGTGCCCGCCGGCCCGGCCGGCCGGAGTCAAGGGGTGGGCGGTACTGGATCCCGGTCGGGTCGGTTCTCTATCCCGGCCGATCGAAGGCGCCGCCTGCCCGGTATAGCTCCTCGGGCGCCTGGCGTCCTCCCAGTAGGGCCCTTTGCGATGGGGCGCCCGAGAAGCAGAACACATATCGCACTCCATGGCAACCTCGAACTTGCCAAGGGAACTCAACAACAACTCACCTGCCCCCTCTAGCAAGGGACATACAAGCCGTCATATCAGACATCATGGCGTGACGCGTATGGGGACCAGCCCCATAGCATGTTTTCTTCCCCCTCGCGTCCTTGCCATGAGACCACTGGAAGAAGGAAAGAGCCTCTCGCAGTTTACACCGTTTCAGAGGAAAGAAGCATGCGATAGGCTGGGAGTGGTGCTGAGATGTGAAAAACTTAGGGACGGTGGGTTTGAAGCGGAGTTTAAAAGTACTGATGATGCGAACGGGGCGATTCGTGCAACCGAACTAACTTACATTATGCGACACGAAACTGACAGACGAGTAGTCACTATACTAAAAAAAATTTTTTAAAATTTTTTTTTTTTTAAAAAAAAAATCCATTTATTAATTTCCTAATTTTTACTATACTACCCATCGACGTTCGACCTCATGATAACAAAAACAGCTCAAAGGGGGTCATCAATTGCTATGACTTGAGAGACGTGTCGGATGATGACATTGTGGATGGTCTCGCGGAGTGGGGAGTGATAGGTGCGAGAAGGATATCTTTAAAAAGCCAAGAAACTGAACCTACAAACAACTTCATATTGACATTTTGTTCCGCTGATCTTCCCGAATTCATACTTGTTGGATACGTTCGTGTGAAGGTGCGTGTGTACCTCATAAGATGCTTTCGATGCTCCCGATTCGGACACACGTCTCAACACTACCGAAATCGCGAGATATGTGGCAGCTGTGGGTCAATGGAGCACGCAGGAGGAAAATGTGATGCTCAACATTCGAAGTGTTCAAACTGCGGCCCGGATCAAAAACCCCACACGGCCTACGACTGCTCATGTCCCATCTTTTTGAAAGAGAAAGATAGTCGCTTTAAAGTGCTCCAATAAAATTACATTTCAGCAGGCCCATGAACTCTACGAAAGATCTCACCCAAAAGTATCCTACGCAGCAGCGGCAGCACTTAAGCATGCAGTGATGAAACACACCGAAATGGAACATCTTACAGGCTCCCAACACACACAACCCAACATCTCAGAGCTAATTACCCAGCTCACAACACGGCTTCGATATTTTGGTGTGCCCCTTGGTTCGCCCAAGGGACAAGGACGGCCCGCTCCACACGTCGCCGAAGCGGCGGCAGTATCTCCTGCCACGACTGGACGCGGTGTTTGCTCACCAAATGCGTCGGCCCGACCAACGTCGAATGGAGGGGAGTGGACCTGGGTTCAGTGCTCTAAGAGGCCTGTCGGGCCGTCTCCACCCAATCCTAACCCCTCTTCATCCACCGCGGTCCCCACCTTAATATGCCCGTCTCCCACTTCCCGTCCTTCCACCCCCCCTCACCTACACGCACAGAAATCCCCTCCAAATATCTCCTCCCTACACCTTCCCTGCTTGAACAGTCCCGGCTTCCCGTGAGCCATCCTTCCCCCTCACATTCAACCCCTACTCCCGCCCATACTCTACCTCCCTCACCTGCAGCTTCCACCTCCTCACTTGCCGATGCTACCTCTCCGTCCCGAAACAGTCGAGGAATTCAGATCTCCGACGTCAGCTTACACTATCAGGAAGTCGAAAGGCGCGCCCGCGAGGCGAAGAGCACACGCTTGGCCCAGATGGAAAAAAAAAACACGGGTGAAAGACAAAGGTGTGGAATGTGCCCCCTCCCACCAGGTCGGCCGCGCCAGCGCCTCGAAGGCGGGTGGAGGCTCCGCTGATAGAATTAGGTATCCCGCACGAGATGGGTCCTCCCCCACCTCCGCCGCGGCTGAGCATCCCTCGGAAGCGTGGGCTGCCACTAACAGGGTCTCCTCCAGGGGATAGCTCACCGCGGTCACGGCCAAGAACGACCTCACTCTGTCACACTAGGAGTAACCTCGAACCCTCCAGGAAGCACTTTTAGGCACTTGCAGTTTTACCTTGACTCGCCATCATATCACCGTTAGTTTTACAGTGTCACATGCGTTGTTTTAGAACAAATTTTACTGACCTGCAGAAGGTTTTATTCCACAGACGGCCCATTGCTGTAGGACTTCAGGAAGCTAAACTTTCCGCTGGTACCTTGTGTTCCATTAAAGAATATTCTGCATTTCGGAAAGATAACGCAAACATTGACACCATTGCACACGGTGGGATAATGTTGGCTGTGCACCATGGAGCACCTACTCTTGAAATATCATTGCAGTCAACACTACATGCAGTAGCCGTACGTATGAATATTCACCATATCTTTGTGCTCAATTTATCTGCTACCGGGAGAGGCTTTCCCCTCTGCGGAGCTCAGAATTCTTATGCTAGAACTTCCTCCTCCCGTTTTACTTTTGGGCGATTTTAACTCGTCGTACTCTCTGGAGTTCTGCCACTTCTAACTCCCGTGGCAGACATATAGAAGCATTTTTAATCGACGAAGCACTGTTTACTAAACACACGTTTTTGCACCCATATAACGCTACCCTCGGGAAACAAATCTGTTTTAGATCTCACCCTGTGTAGTCCCCAGATAAGTCATCGCTGTGTTTAGACAGTGGATGATGACCCGATGGGTAGTGACTGACCATTATCCAATCTTGTTGGGGTTTCGTTGCGCTGCTGTTCTGCGAGAAAGGCCACTTCGGTGGAATATCAGCAAGGCTAACTGGCGTCAGTTTGGGGAAATAGTACAAAATAAATTATCAAGCTAGCCCACCTCTAGTCTAGTCCACCACTTTCCGTGGATAATTTAAAATCATTGATCATCGAAACGGCCTCTGAATGCATACCTAGGACATCCAGAACACCCAGTTGTGATCCTGTACCGTGGTGGACGATGGAGGGCCGGAATGTTATTCGTGCTCGAAGACGTGCATTCATGATTGTTGACCGTCACAGTACGATTACAAATTTGATTTCATTTCGGAAGACTAGGGCGCACGCTCGGCGCACAATTCTCAAGGCAAAGAGGACGTCTTGGAGAACATAGAGAAGTAATCTTAATCGATGCACACCCACAGGACAGATCTGGTCCCAAATCAAGCGTATCTCCGGTCAGTCCTCGTCAGTTCCTCTCCTCGCCTTGAGCGATGGGAGCACTGATGTTGCTCATCCGTCAGATGTCGCGAATGAGATTTTATCTCTGAATTTTATCTGATTTTATGTAATTTTATCTCTGAACGTAGTCGTGGTGGAAGAACCATTCCGGAGTTCTTGAGTTTTAAGTCGCATTGCGAGAGGAATCCTATTGATTTTATCACTTCACAATCACTTGACTACAATGACCCATTTACCATGACTGAATTAACATCCGCGATTAACGCCTTGAGAATTGTTGCCGAAGGACTGGATCAAATCCACAATGCCATGTTAAAGAGACTTCCTCCCCAGGGACTGGAAGCTTTGTTGGCCACTTTCAACTGCGTATGGGAAGCAGGCGCTTTCCCGGAAGGTTTGCGCGAAGCCATCATTGTCGCAATCAGAAGACACGAAAAACGGATTACACCCATCGCATTACCGGCCCATATCGCTTACGTCCTCCCTCGGACAACTAATGGTGAAAATAGTAAACGTTAGGCTGACGTGGTATTTGGAAAGTTTTTTTCTTCAAATGAGCAGTGTGGCTTCAGAAGACACAAGGACCATGGACCATATCTTACTTTTGGACACCTCCATTCGTGGATCTTTTAGACAGAAACAACATTTGAATGCAGTGTTTTCTACATTGAAGCGGCATATGATACAACCTGGCGCTATCGCTATGGAATTCTTTGAAAGCTTCAAGGAAGTGGAATCCGCAGTCGTATGGGCACATTCTTGCAAAACTTTCTAGCTGACCGACTTCTTTCGTGTTCGCATAGGTGACCATCTATCTACACGCTTTCCACTCGTAAGTGGAATTCCTCAGGGCGGTGTGCTGAGTGTTGCTCTCTTCGCCATCATTAATAATGGCGTTTTTGCTGGGGTTCCGTAATGCATTGGTCGATCTCTGTTCGTTGACGATATAGCCATTTGGTCCTCTTTTTCAAGAGCATCTACTTCACCCAAGCAACTTCAGCTGGCGACAAGCCATCTTCAGAGGTGGAGCACCATGAATGGTTTTACGTCATCCACCACAAAAACAGGAGCAATGCATTTCTGTCGCCGTCGCTGCAACCGTCATCTTGCACTGCAGCTGTATTGTGAACCCATTCAATTACACCCTGTATTTAAGTTTTTAGGAAGGTATTTTGACAGCCGTTTGCTTTACCGGGACCATCTTATAATTCTTCGCGATAAATGTATTGCATCTCTGAATGTTTTAAATTGTGTCGCGGAACATCTTGCGGAAGTAACAGACAAACTCTGCTACTCCTTTATCGATCTTTAATCCGCTCCAAGCCAGATTATGCCTGCTTTGTTTATGATGGTGCCCGTGAATCCGGAAAACGTGTTCTTGACACCGTTCATCATGCAGCTCTTAGGATTGTGACAGGGGCATTTCGGACCTCGCCAATCGCGAGCTTGCTGGCTGACATCGAGCCACCACTTTCTCTGAGGAGACAGATACTCGGGATGCGCTACGCGTGTAAACTGCGCAGTTTCCCACATCCAACTTATCAAGCGGTATTCTCGCGTCGCATACTATCGATCTTTGTACATGGTGGCGCCCATATGTATAGACCTATGTGCACTAGAATTCGAGACCTTTTTTCCTAAAGTCAATTGGTGGTGCGCAGGGCGAAGCGCGCCCAGCAGGCCTCCATACCCCAATGGCGACTTTTATCACTAAGGCCTAGAATAGACCTCGCATTGGCCGACATTCGCAAACGTGATATTCTCCCGGATGAATTTCGCACACGTGTTTTGGAGCACGTATCGATATTTTACAACAGCTATGCAAACACTTAACCGATGGATCAAAGACTGACGTCGGGGTTGGAAGCGCCTTTGTAGGCGACACAGCCACCAGGTCGTTTACACTACTGAAACATGCGTCCGTTTACACATCTGAACTGGTGGTAATCCATAAAGCACTGTTTTTTTTTATAGAGGTTGGGGATGTAGAGAATCATGTAATTTTATCCGACTCGTTGAGAAGCCTTTTGGCGCTGAATAATTTTAATCCAACAGGCGCTTTAATACATGCCATCCTGCGTCGCTTGACTTTATTAGATCAGGCCGGACATTCTGTGCACTTCTGCTGGATTCCAAGCCACACAGGTATCACAGGAAACGAGCAAGCGGACAACGCTGCTAGGCGAGCAGCGCAGGCTCCCCTGCGCAGATCATTTCCAATCCCTGCCATATATTGCTACTCGGGGATCTGCTTTTCTGGTAAGCAAGTGTGGGGGGGGGGGGACGAGTAGTCTAGGGGTAGGTTGCTCGTCTCACAATCGAGAGGTGGGTTAGAATCTCACCTGTCGCTCTCTTCGCCCACGACAAATCGGCGTGAGAGATTGGCGACGCTACATGACTCAACGGTTGATGTGTCGTAAAAAAACCAAGAACCAACCACACAGCCTGGCAAGCAAGTGGCAGGCGAGCTGGGACGAGCTTGGTTTCAACAAGTTAAGACGAATAATGCGAGGTCTATTCTAGGCCTTAGTGACCAGCGCTGGCATGCACTGATCTCCCCTGTACCGGCAACACGGGGTTCGGGTCGCTTCGCGCGCTCGGATTTAGCCCCCGGTCGGGAGTGTCAGTTGGCAGCTGGCCAGATAAGGCCTGGAACGAGCTACCGGGCGGCCGTGTCGGTGCATTGGCGGCACGTTAAACTTTCGGTCTAAATTCTGCCGTTGAACTGGAGTTCATGGATCGGGTGGCGGGGCCAGGGTTCACACAAGCTCTGCTTAGCAATAGAACCCTGGTTCCTCAAGCTACCCCAGCAACAATTCGGATTAAATGTGTCATTAAAAAAAGAAAGAAAAAAGCCATCCCTCGGCCAGTGGTCCTCGTGCTCGCGCAGAAGAAGGCGAGACGAGGTGACGCTGTGTCTTTTACGTATAGGGCATGCATACGCCACGCATGTTCACTTCCTCAATGGTGAGAATGAACCATTGTGCCAGAGATGTGATACAGTAATGACAGCCACGTTCTAATTTCATGCCCTATGATTGGGCCGAAGCGTCGAAGTCATTTTGAGAGTGACCAGGCCCACTCCCCTCTAGAAGTTTTAGGTGACAAATCACCAGTCGTGAAATCCGGAAGGCGCTTCAGCTTCCTATCTGATGTGTAGGTGCTATTTATCCGGGGCGTTACATGAATGCACCAGGAAAGATAATACTTGTAGTACAGGAGACATTCTATGGCGACGGCTGGAACAACTAACTTATGGGCGCTAAATGACCTCGTAGTCGGGTCGCCCTAAAGCCCAAATAATAAATCAATCATCTAGCACTTTCGCAACCTGCCACGTTCCACCCGGCAACCCTGTAACCCCACGCGGTGTGCGTGCACTGGCAGGACGAGCTGGAGGGATTGCCGTTCCCGAACTCCGAGTCCGAGTTCGGCCTCCCCTCGGACGAGTTCGACAGCCTAATCCAAGAGAAGCTGCGCAGCGACGATCGACAGCGCGACGAGGAGTCGCGCACGCCAACGGATTCGCGCCGCGCCAAAATCAAGGACGAGCGTGGTAAGCTGCGCCAAGTAGGCATTGGTGGAGCCGCACTTGGGGGGTAGCCAGGGGCGTCGCCACGAAATTCTTCCAGGGGGCGAGATCGAAAGGGGGCCGCCTGCTCCCCGAAAAGGGGCCTCCATTGTGTTAGGGCCTCCTATTGTTTTTAGGCTCTTGGTATGGTTCGGGAATGGGACACTAAGGGCTGGAGGGCCTCCTTTTCGTCCTGGAGGGCCTCCTTTTCGTCCTAGAGGGCATCCTTTTCGTTCTTGGGGCCTCCTTTTCATCATGGGTACCTCCTTTTCGTCCTGGTGGCCTTTTCGCCCTGGGGCCTCTGTGTCAATATTTGGCACTCGCTTGATTTCTGGGGCCTCCTACCCTCTCCTAGGTGACTTCTTTTTACAAATTAGGGGCTTCCTCCTGGAGGCCCCTAATTTGTATAATTTTTTTTTCGTATTGGGGGCCTCCTTTTCATCCTGGAGGGCCTCTTTTCGTCCTGGAGGGCCTCCTTTCCATCCTGGGGCCTCCTTTTCGTCCTGGGGGCCTCCTTTTAGTCCTGGAGGGCCTCCTTTTCGTTTTGGGGGCCTCCCTTTCGCCCTGACGTACCTTCTTTTGTCCTGGGGGCCTCTTTTTCGTCCTGAGGGCCTCCTTTTCGTCCTGGGGGCTTCGTTTTCGTCCTGATGGCCTCCTTTTAGTCCTGTAGGGCCTCCTTTTCGTCCTGAGGTACCTTCTTTTCGTCCTGGGGGCCTCTTTTTTGTCCTGGGGGCCTCCTCAGATTTCAGGGGGGCGGCGCCCCCCAGTCTCACGGCAGGGGGGGAAATTGCCCCCTCTGCTCCTCCGGTGGCGACGCCCCTGGGGGTAGCATCATGTTTCAGTCACCTGCTTCCACCCGGACTTATTGTTCGCGTCGTAGGTGGTGGAACAAGGGTGGGGGCACTAAGGAATAGTGCCGAAATTGGCCTTTGTACGGCATTGACCGGAAACAAATATAGATAAAATAACTCGGTGCCCTTTCCCTTTAAATTCTGACGTTCCACCACCTATGGTTCGCATGATACAAACCAACTCCACGGAGACTATTGCAACCAATACCCATAACAGAAGAACAGTCTGCCTGCCTGACCCCAATCAAAGAACCAAGAATCTAAGTCCAATAGGTATTATGAGTACCTATTTGTCAATATCTCTAAAATGCTGTCATCGTTGATCAACTATTTGAAATAGCTTTAAAAATAACTCGTCTGCACTGTCCTTCAGTCACGCTTTGCCTTTCGGATGTTATACTTAGTTCCCGATCTTGTCCGCAGGTGGCAGCACAACTCGTGAGAAGCGTAAGAGCGAAGCCAGCGACACGTTGCGGCGGGCGCCGAAGCGCGGAGCGACCCGGGACAGTATGGGGAAGGCCGGGAGTCCGCTGACCACTCCGCTGGCCAAACGCAGCCGACGAATCTGACCTGAGCTCGCCTCATTCAGTGCTGGTGAACCGCGAACAATCTACCGACGCCGGGATGCCAGAGTATGTGACTTTTCGATGCCTTTGTTAATGCTGAAGTGTATGCCCCGAGGGGGTGTTCGTGCCTGCGTGAGGCGTGGCCGCGATGTTTGCCATTATTGTCAGCCGGTGTTTTACCTGATATACTTATGCACCCGAATATGCTGACGTTCTCAGTCATCTGTGTAGATGACGGTACGAATAGACTCGTCGACATGTTGACCAAGATGGCGTCGCCCACGTGTCATTGGCGGCAATACGTCAGTGTTGGGATTGAGGCTGATCTGGGTAGCGAGCCTGATCCGACGGCGTCTGGTGTCGCAGTTTAGATGCCGGCCATCCATGGATCAAGGGTTGAAGGTCGCACTGTACCCGCCGAATTGACTGAGACGAACCGTATATATTGATTGATTTATTATTTTCGGTTTAAGGGCGCGCCAACTACGAGATCATTTAGCGCCCATGAACCGTATAGATGAAAGGCATACAGGCTGGTATTGTAGTCATTAGTTCTGTCCACAACCGAAGACAACATCAATGGTCAGCGGCCGACTATAACTCCGCACCTGCATAAGGGAAGGCATCCGAAACCAATTCGTTAAAATTAACTTTCAGAAGTGTCCTCAAACCAGTTATGTATGAAAAATATTTTCACCGGGCCTCACTACAAAACAATCCTGTATTTAATATAACATTTAATGTTAATTAATAATCTGCTAAGTTTATGTATGTTAAGCCAGTTTTACTCCGCGCTGGCCATTTTTGCTAATTCCAGGCGATGACGCCAGAGTAATGCGCGGATTCTAGGACAAATCTACATATGGCAGATGTACGTTAGCATATGTACGTATGGCAGTTGTACGTATGGCTAGTATACGTATTGCAAATGTACGTATGCGCAAAAATACGTAACAGAAACTGTGCGGAAGCGCAGTTTCGGCTACTCTGTAAAGCGCAAAACTACGTATGCGGAAGTGTACGTATGTGTAATTGTACGGAAGCGCAAATGCACGTACGGCATATGTACGTATGCGCAAATGTACGTCAATTTAGGCATGCGTACCTTTGGGTTTACGTACATTTGATTACGTACATGTCATACGTACATTTGCAATAACTGGACAAATGTACGCAAGCGCAAATGTACTTATACCAATTGTACGCAAGCGCAGTTGTACGTACGGCTAATGTACTTAAGAGCAAATGTACGTACTCGCACAGATAAATGTACGTATAAGGATGTAAGCGCAAATGTACGTATGCGCAAGAGCACGTATACGCAAATGTACGTAGGCGCAAAAGTACGTACGTACAAATGTACGCAAGCGCCAAAGTACGTATGTGCACATATACTTAAGCGAAAAAGGACGCATGATTCAATGTACGTAAGCGCACATGTATGTATGCGCAAATGTATGTCTATGCAAGGGTACGTAAGCGCAAATATACCAAGGCGCAACAGTACGTAAACCTAAAACAGTACGTAAACGTAAAAAACAGTACGTAAACAACAGTACAGTACGAATGCAAGAGCAAATGCACGTATGAGGCAATGTGCGTGCATTTAGGCAATGCGCCTTTGTGTTTAAACGCACTTAGTTGGGTGTTTATGCCATACGTAAATTTGCACTTATAAGTAAATCATATGCAAATATAAGTAAATCTGTCATACGTACATCTGCAATTACGCGCAATTACCACACGTACATTTGCGCATAAGTGCTTTTACGCTTGCGTACATTTGCGCTTACGTACAATTGCCATACACACAGTTTCGCTTACTTAAATTTTCTTATGTACATTTGGATACGTACGTCTGCCATACGTACGTTTGCCCGGTTACCCAATGCGCTAGCATTCCACAAGCCATTGTTCAGGGTGTGGGGCAGCGCCAGTCATTGGCTAGTGCGCGATCTTGATAGCAAGTCTTCCAGCTGGAAGCCCCGTGACACGCAATGCACCGTTCTTGACTGTCGTAAGAGCGGTTGATAGCAGTAGTCCAAAGCCCAAAGTTGGTAAAGTTATTAAAATAGTTATGGACAAGAGTATAATTCACATTCGCAGTCAGAGAAAAGACCAAGGTGGACATCCGTGTTTTGTCTTGTCCCTCCAGACCAACACAGAGCAAAGGTTCGGTTCATTCGAGAGCATCTTAGTGATTTTCTTAGTTAGCTCGCTCATGGGCAGAAAGTGAATCCGCTGGACGAGTCATTGTCGTGAAACGTTCATGTCCATTGTTTCGTCCATCGTACAATCGTCTGTTATTTCACAGGCAGCGTAATAGCCAATTCTGAACAGCTGTGTTGATTTTATAAGCTTCACGAGCGCAACCCAGGATAGTGCTTTGTATCTTCGTGACGAAGGTGGTAGGGGAAACAGAAAATTAAAAGGTTTCAAATAATGGGATCAATACAGGTGGCGATATGTATGACTGGTTGAATTCCCCGATAGGTCAATAGATGTTTATAGTGCATAAGAATAACTGACATTTGGCTACGGATCAATAGGGTTCCACAATCGAGTAAGTTTTTTTCTCGGGTTGCCGAGATGAAAACCTTGAAACTAATTTATTCCTCCTTTCTCTATTGCCTTTGGGGCGCATCTGCTGCTAAGGAGAGATCACGCATTGACACGTGGCAAATATTTACCTAATTAATGCTACTGATTTACTGGTAGACACCCAGGACACTAGCTGCTCCGATCATATGATTTAAAAATGATTATTGCAGGCTGGAAAGTGGCAACACCAATGTCATATCCGTGCACTGTGAACTTATTCGTGGCAGCTGTGGCGATAACTGTTGACCGGCTCAGATTGCGGGTGGTGTGCGCGGCAGAGGCGCTGCACGAACATCAGCAGATGTCTTTGTCGTGTGGACATGGTGGATAGTAGGACTGGCGGTGGACACATCTCCAGACCAGCGGCGAAGACATCCTGACCGGTGCGGACGGTGATGCCAACAGCCCGACGCGCTTCGCCAGTCTGCGCGAGCGGCACCAAACTGCGCGGCCGTCCGATTGCACGGCGTCGCGCCGGTACGGTTCATAGGTTGGTTGGTTATTTGGGCTTAGGGGCGCATCAACTGCCGGTACGGTTCATAATATATATATTATTATTATTATATATGTATATTTCTTGCATACACGTCACAAGCTGGTCCCGGCGGCGCCGCACGGCACCACATAGCCGCCGGCCCGCTCGGCCGGATCCGGCAGCGCACTGTTGCCCAGTCAAATAAATATCACGACCGAAACAGGCGGCTGGTGAGGCCTGGTGAACAAAACGACCCCGCCCTGGCATGTGACGAGCCGACGGTCGGCGCTGACACGGCGGCCGCCTCGGGCCTGTTGGCGCCGTCACTACGCCCGACGTCCCGATGTCGCCACTCTCACTAGTCTCCTGATGTCACTGCGCTTCCTGACCCATCACCAACATCCCGAGCCGCTCAATGCCTCCTGACGACGCTAGCGGGCTCCATAACATCGTGACACGTGACACTGGTCGGCGGGTCAGCGAGCAGCATACAGTCCGCGCCGTCTACACGCTGCACACCCATGGCAGCGCCGCGTGGCGGGGGTCCGGCGTAGCTGTAGCAGGCAACAGGGATAGACGTTGTACTTCTGAACCGCTCCGGACGTGGCGCCAAGAGGACGGCCAGGGTGCAGGTCGCGAGGGGAGGCAGACACATGTACTATGGAATCCGATAGCGCTGGATGCGTCCTCTATGCCCCGGCGAGGTCACACGGGTGGCCCGCCACTCGCCGGGTCACAGCCTGCGCGGCACAACCCCGGAAGAAACCCCGCGTCCGCGCCAGACACGTCTACCCATACTCTGTTGATAACGGTCGCCGCACGCGCTGTCGGCTGCGGCGGCGACGGTGAAGATTTCCTAGCGGCTGGTCGTCTCACTGCCACAGCTGTCCATTGACGGCCTGCCCGCTGCTCAGCGCCGGGTACACCACGGCCGCGCCGCCAACCGCCCCCACAGGCAGCTGCTGGGCGCCCAGCGACAGGCCCGCCATCTGCTGGTGCATCTGCAAAATGGCGTACGGTTAGGTACGGTCACAGGGACGAGCCTGCGTCTGCTAGTGCGTCTGCAAATAACATAAGGTTAGGTGAGGTCACAGGGACAAGTCTGCCATCTGCTGGTGCATCTGAAAATGACGTACGGTTTGGTGCGGTCACAGTGACGGTCTGCCATCTGTTGATGCTCTTCAAAATGGCGTAGGGTTAGGCGGGGTCACGCGACTTGATATGTAACACGTGGCCGGCGCATGGCTAGTCACATTTCATCCATAGTCGATTGGGTTGCCACCGCGCGCACTTTCAGAGACAATACAAATATGGTGGTGAAAACCAGACAAAAATAACAATTAAAATATCTGGTCTGCCTCCAGGAGAAGAATCAGACCTTGAAACGCTGCAACGCAGTATTAAGGTCTAAACATTTTGTCATACACGCAAGGGAGAAGGGGATAGTCGCTAGGGCTGCGCCACCGCTCCTCACAAAACATCCTCATAAAACGGGACCACGACACTCCGGGGGGACCCTTCCCTCCTCACTACCCACGACGAAGATATTTCCTTCTCGGGTGTCCACGAAAACAGGATCACAAGAAAGGGTGTGGTTCTGTTGAAACAGCTATCTAAGAGGCGGTCGTCACAGAACGGTGCACAAATAATGGCTTTTCGTATTGGTGTGACATATCGTATTGGGCTGTATTTGTTCCGGGCCTACCAGATATTTCTTCCGTTCCGGGCCGTCGGACACCGCTCACCTGGTGGAGTGTGACACCGCTCACCTGGTGGAGTGTGACACCGCTTTTGGTTCGGTGAGAGGATAGCCATTTTCCTAGTGTCGGTTTTAAAACCTTGAGCTTACTACACTTCGAATTCTAGGATCGTTGCCATTCTGACTGCATATTGACAATATAGTAGGGTATATGTCTCTTGGAGGGAGCCGTAGATGGACCACACGGCCGTTGTTAATGGCGTGCTTGGCGGTTATGTCAGCAGCTTCGTTTCCGGCGAGTCCAACATGGCTAGAAATCCAGCAGAACGCTAAAATTCTTCCGATGTCATGCAGGATTTTACTACTTCCATAATCCTCCGAACAAGTCGGTTATCTTGGTTAAAGATGTTCAGTGCCTGGAGACTGCTCGGGGAGTCTGTGAAAATCACGTACTTTGTGGACCGGCCTTTCTGTATAAAAATAGAGGGCTTTAGAATAGCATACAGTTCGGCAGTAAAAATCGAGGTTTGCGTCGGTAAACAAAAAGATCGAACACTTTGTCGACTTACGTAAGCACACCCGACACCAGAGACCGACTTTGAGCCGTCCGTGTAAATACGCGAAAAGCCGTTATATTCGTGCATTTTCCCCAATGCTAACATTCGGAGTTCCTCCGGGTTTACCTGCCCTTTCTTTGAGCAGGTTAGTGTCATGTCAGTTTTCACTGGAACAACATGCCAAGGGGGAGTGCTCGGCGTGATTACACGCGCTATGGAACGCGGCCGGATATTACATTCTCGAAGAATCGAGGACATACGAGTTGAAAACGGCAATCCACGCCGAGTAATGTGGCGTGCATTTGATGTCCTTGAGAATATCCACCGATATGCTGGATGGTTCCGATTTTGAGCAACATTGCATGCGTATCTCGCGCCCAATAACTTACGGCGTAGTGCAAGAGGTGGCTCGTCTACTTCTACCATTACACTAGCAGCCGGTGAGGTGCGAAAGGCTCCAGTAGCGATGCGAAGAGCTACATTGTGGATCAAATCAAGGCGAAGCTTGGATGTGGCACGCTCCGTCATAAATAAAACCATAGCCAATTTTAGAACGCACGAACGATCGCTACATACGAAGCAAGATAGATATATCTGCTCCATACGAACATCTAGAGACTGTACGCATTACCTGTAGTCGCTTTGCTGCGCAAGATCGTTGATATGGGTGGTGTATGTCAGTTGGCGATCCATCCGAACACCCAGAAACTTGGCAGCTGGTTTGAATGGTATATGGCGTCCATTGAGCATAATCACGGGGTCAGTACAAGAGCGTCTGCGACAGAAGTGGATTGCGGTGGTTTTCGATGTAGACATTACGAAACCGGTTTTGTTGCACCAATCCTGCACCTTCCACTTTGCACGAAAAGCGCTCTCCTACGGAAGTCGGCAGCAAGGTACCCACATCAATGATTGAAATTGCAAACAATGCTACGCTCAGTACGCTCCCTGCGGGACTCCGTTAACTTGTGAAAAAGTGCCGGATAGGGAGTTTCCTATTCTAACGCGAAACGTTCTGGAAGATAGAAAATTGGACAAGAAGACACCCATGGGACCTCTGATTCCCATATTGTATAGCTTCATCGGGGATACCGTGACGCCACGCCGTGTCATATGCGCCGTCAATGTCAAAAAAATATTACTGCTGTGCGGTCGCGTTTCATAAAACCAGAGCGCACAACGGAGTCGAGTGTTAAAATGTGGTCAATTGTGCTACGGTGTTTTCGGAATCCACCGTATCACAGTAAGTAGATTATGTCCTAGAAACCACATCAATCGGACATTCACCATTTTTTCCTCTAAAAGTTTACCCAGGGAGCAGGTCAGTGAGGATTGGACGGTAATGCAGTGGATCAGTGCCAGATTTATTTTGTTTACGTATGGGCACTACAATTGCCACCCGCCATGAAGGTGGAAATGTGCCCGATGCCCACATTGCATTTAGGGCTTCCAAAAATGCTTCCAAAGCAGCGGCTGGTAAGCGTTTTATAATATCATTATGCATAGTGTCGGGACCCTCCGCCACGCTCTTCAACGTGCTAATTGCTGTGGTTATTTCGGAAATGGAAAATGGTACGTTGTACTGGAGGACATAGGTCGTGGAAAAATCGAGAGGACGTGCCTCGCACCTATCCTTGTGTCTCAGAAATTACTCGTTATGTGTTTTCCGAGCGTGCTGACAAAGCTTGTCCCATCTCGTCCACTACGTCTTCTGGGTCAATGATATCTCGACCGGCCATGTGTAGGGTAGGAAGTGGGAGTGGGGTATACTTTCTAGAAAAGTTTTTAATGCGGGACCATACAGACGAAAGTGATGTGGATTGATTAAATGTGTTCACGTAAGCTTTCCATGAATCTCGTTCGCTTGGGCGATAGTACGTCTAGCGAATGCCCGTGCTTTACGGAAAGCTATTAAATTTGCCATACAACTATTTCTATTAAAGGTACGAAAGGCTTTCTTCCTGGCACGCAACGCCTCTCGCACTTTTCCGACCACCACGGAACGGGTACTCGAACTGAAGTTCCTGAAGAACGAGGAATGTGTCGCTGAGCGCTCTCCACGGTTGCCGTCGTGAATGCCTCCACGGAAACACCGGATTCATTGGGATAGTCTCCAAGTCTACTCTCAAGATTTGCTTGGAACGCACCCCAATCCGCTCGGTTAAATATCCATTTCGACGGTCGTCGGCTTACAACAACTCTGTTAATGAAACAAGACCAAACAGAGAAATGGTCACTTATGTGGATCATCGTCCACGGACCATTCTAAAAAAGGTGCAAGTTTTAGACTGCGGAGGGTAAGATCCAGCACAGAAGTCTGCCCCGTTGGCAATGTAAAATTGGTTGGCCTTCCTGTGTTAAGTACACAGAGTGGAAAATCTCTTACAAAACATTCGGCTGCACGTCCACGGCTCGTCATGGTGGCTAAGCCCCAAAGAGGGTGGTGGGCGTTAAAATCGCCGCACACCATTACCGGTGGAGTGAGCTGCCCCACCATCTGCGACAGCTCAGAAAGTGGAAACCTCTGGCCCGGCGGGAAATATATACTACATATGGTAACGGCGTGGCAATTTATTTTCATACGAGCAACGGCACACTGAACATTTGAAGATATAGATATTTGCTGAAAGGGAACAGAGTTGACAGCAATAAGTACTCCGCCATGTGCCACAGTATGAGGAGTAACATCCCTACGTAACACAGAGTAGTTGTTCAGGTGAAAATGTGCATCAGGAGAAAGCTTCGTCTCTTGGATACAAACTACTAATGGTACTCGTAAATGTAAAATGGTTCGGAGGTCGTTGAGGCTGGTTCTCAACCCTCTACAATTCCATTGGAGAATACAACTCATACGTCAGATATATAAAGATGAAAGTTGCGAACTAAAAACGGGGGAAACGAGAGCGGGTTCGGTTTCCCCTGTTCCCGCCCTCAAATCCGGAGGTAGCCCGCGAGATTCGGGCTGACTCGGCCCAAGGGACTGAGTCCTCGGGCGGGAACGTGGTGACCCCTCCCCCGGCGGATAGCTCGATGGTGGGAGATCTCGCTTCTGAGGCCCCAGCCGGGGAGGGGGTGGAGGAGGACCCATTTTATTTATGGATGGAGCCGGTCCCTCTATTCGCCGTCGTGGCGATGGGGTGGTCGACCTCCGAGGAGCCTTCTCGGCTTCTTGGCGACTCCTCTCGCGGGCCCTTTCCATCTGGACAAGGCGCGCTCGCTTTGCCTCGCGGGCGCGTCTTTCAGCTTCTTGGTAGTGGAGGTCGATGTCTTGAATTTTGATTGGTCGTCGGGACGGGGATGTAGGTGCGGAGGTGGAAGTCGAGGGCGGGGGGCGAGGCCTGGCTCACGGGAAGGGGAGGAGGTTCAGGTAGGGAGGAAGTGGAGAGGAGAGACTTCGGGATGGTGCTGGGGGATGTGGGGGGCGGTGGGACATTGGCGGGCGGACGGGACGTGGGAGATGGGGATTTCGGGGTAGATGATGAAGTAGATGGGGCGGTCCTAGGATTGGGCTGAGAGGACCGAGGAGGCCTCTTCGACCGTTGGACCAGGGTCCACTCCCACCCTCGAGGGTTGATCTGGGAGGGATTCAGATGGGCGAGCTGGACATCCACTCGTAGAGGGTGGGACCTCAGTCGCCTCATTGTCATGTCGGGTTGGGTGCGCATGCCTTCCAGGCGAAGACAGGGGGACCCAAAAAGATCGCAGCAGGGTCATCAGCTGAGATATGAGCTCAGATGCCGTGTCGGGCTGTGTTTGTTCCGGGCCTACCAGAGATTTCTTCCATTCCGGGCCGTCAGACACCGCTCACCTGGTGGTGTCCCAGCGACGGTAGACTGGAGTGTGACACCGCTCACCCGGTGGTGTCCCAGCGACGGTAGACTGGAGTGTGACACCGCTCACCTGGTGGTGTGGCAGCGTCACCAGCTGGAGTGTGACACCGCTCACCTGGTGGTGTCCCAGCGTCACCAGCTGGAGTGTGACACCGCTCACCCGGTGGTGTCCCAGCATCACCAGCTGGAGTGTGACACCGCTCACCCGGTGGTGTCCCAGCGTCACCAGCTGGAGTGTGACACCGCTCACCTGGTGGTGTCCCAACGTCACCAGCTGGAGTGAGGACTTCTCCAGAGCTGGGTCTGCCGTCAGACACCGCTCACCTGGTGGTGTCCCAGCGTCACCAGCTGGAGTGAGGACCTCTCCAGAGCTGGGTCTGCCGTCAGACACCGCTCACCCGGTGGTGTCCCAGCGTCACCAGCTGGAGTGTGACACCGCTCACCTGGTGGTGTTCCAGCGTCACCAGCTGGAGTGTGACACCGCTCACCTGGTGGTGTCCCAGCGACGGTAGACTGGACGGAGCTGGCGTCATGCCGAACGTCTGGCCAGCACCAGCCAGCGCCGGCGGCTGCTGCTGCTGCTGCTGCTGCTGCTGTTATCGGGGCAGACGCGAACGTCACGTGGACAGTCGCCACCTCATTACTGGACAGTGGGCAGCGCACGCCCAACACGTATGGGCCAGCCGCCTGGGGGATGGCGCCAGTCTCCCAACCGGAAGGTTGTGTGCTCGAGTGTCGCCTGTCGCTGCTCTTAGTTCGCGACCAATCGGCGTGAGGGATTGTCGACATCGTGCGACCAAAAACGTTCGACGCGTTGTAAAACCAACAACAATCATCACCAACCCAGTATTCCCACACTAGATATCACTTACTGGCGGGTGATCCCACCTTAGGCACTGTTTACTGGTAGGTGACCTCACATTAGGCATTCATTACTGATGAGTGATCTCACATTAGACATTGCTTGCTGGTAGGCAAGTGATCTCACACTAGGCATTGATTGCTGGTTGGTGATCTCACATTAGGCATTGCTTGACGTATGGGAATGCACACTATCAGGCTAGTACCCTGGTGATTAGTGGGCGTACAATGCGAGGTTATTGGTCTTATGACACGTCGACCGTTGAGTTAGGTAGCGTCGCGAATCTCTTACGCCGATCGGTCGCGGGCGAAGGGTAGCGACATATGAGACTCGAATCCACAATCTTTCGATTGTGAGACGGGCAACTTACCCCAAGACTACCCGTCCCCGGACGTACAATGGCATTAATCAACTGTTCAATGCACAAACGAAAGAAAAAAACACCTCAAGAGTGCTTGAATGCTTGTCTGGAATTGTGGATTAGACATGACAAAAACAAAAATGACCCCACGCCCTATCGGTCACGAAAGTTCCAATTTCTTCCGCGAGGGGACGTGAAGAGACGGGCACTCCCGTATCCAAAACGGTATGTAGGAGTACAAAGCGAAAATCGCCGGAAAAGGCCTCAATAAGTGGATGCCAACAGAGTGTTTGACAGCATGCAGAATAAGATCGGGGTTTTCTGGTCACTTTTGGTCAAGCTACAATCCATCTGAGCTGCTTTTGGTTCCAGACCAGGGTTAAAATCACACACAATGAATTGAAATTACACCTTTTCGTGGCGACCATCCCAAATCCTGCCTTTTTGTATCATACGCCTGACGATATTTATGTATTCACCTAAACACCAGACTGTAATGCCCTACCAAAAGTGGAGTCCCCAGTGTGTGCCTGGCAGCGGCACTGGACCCACCTGGCACGGCACCGACTGGTAGCCAGGCGTCTGTCGGACGTAGTGCGGCTGCTGGCCGGCCACGGAGTACAGCGCGCCGAAGCCCTGCTGGCCGGGGAAGCCGGCCGGCAGCCGCGGCTGCTGTGGCGGAAAGCCGGTCATCTGCTGGTGCTGCATTGCTGGTGAGAAACCGGCCGGCTGCTGCTGAGGCGGGAAGCCTCCCGGCACCGCCTGCTGGCAGGGCAAGCCTCCCGACATTGGCTGTTGGCCAGCGTAGCCAGCGGCAGAGCTGACAGCTGGCATACTTGTGAAGCCTGCCATTCCACCACCTGTCGGCCACGGTCAGTATGTCATAAGTCAGTATTTCACAGGATAGCATGTCATGGGTCAGTATGTCACGAGTCACAGGCGCTGGAAACTGATGTGAGAACACATTTTTTAATCGATTAGTGACATTTTAACGAGTTTATAATAAATATCCATCACAATTTCTGTGGAGACTCGTGGGCGAAATATTACAATATTCGATTTGAAAGTATGTCTTCCTTAGTCACCAATATAATGTCGATGATTTCACTTTATGAAGCAACCGACACCAAGGGTACTTCAAACCTGAATTGAAGTTCTAATAACTGATTATGCAACAGTGAGATATAAATGTATATATAGGCTATGATCACTGGAATGAAAATCATAACTATGCTACCAACGGCTCGAGCATGTGGTGGTGGATGGCAACCATGGAAAACCCAACATCACACACACACTACCAAAACTCCATCGCGTGCGTCTTAAACCCCATCCGTATGCCCCTCGCCCCGTTCCGCCTGAGCTGGAGGTGCCCAGTCGCGTACCGGCGGGTGCGCCACCTCCGCTGCCGCCGCCGGCCACGCTTCCGTAAAGCGCCAGGATGGAGTCTCGTGACATGACCTTGGTGGCGGCCGCGGCCGCGGCCGCCTCGTCAGCCGCCGACTGACTGAAGAAGCTCGCCTCGTCGGCAGCCAGCGCGTCCCCGGCCGCCGCCGCCGCCGCCGTCGCTGCCAGCTACAAGCGGGACGAAGAGCGCTGGGGCGGGCACGCTACTCGCTGAACACACGATACGATACGAACACGATACATTACAGCGAATACACGATACGCACGTCATGGTGTGTGCAGTGTCGCGTCCTCATGCCAGTGCGCCAGCAGCCAGAACCTTGGCCAGCATCACGCCGCAGATCAGTAGCATCACGCTGCTCACAACACATCAACAGAACTGAACCGAACGCAAACACTGAGCCACCCTTTCTTTTCAGCCAGGCTGTGCTGTCGACTGTCTCGTGCCAGCAGGCGATCATGTTCGCCATCGGCATCGGGAGATGGCCGGCGCCGGAGGGAGCACTTACAGCTGGGGACGAGACGGGAGTGGCCGAGAGGAAGTCGCCGAACGGGTCGGTGGTGGCGGCGCCAGTGGCTGAGGCGGCCGGAGAGGGCGTGTCTGTGGAGACGTGCCATGGTCGTCAGACCAGCCGGGGAGTGTCTCTGCACATGCGGCGCATACGCCAGCATGGGGAGACGAGTCAGCACGAGTCAGTCAACAGCAGGACAGAAGAGCGTGTGTGTCATTCGTTACCATATTCTAATTCAATAACAGCCAACAAATATCCCCATAACGCAGTCAGGCAGAGGAAGCTTCCATGAACTAGACATGTGCAGAGACAACGATGTATTAATCTGTCCATGACTAGTTTATGATAGCTTCCTCTGATTCTCTTGGTTCCGAAGAGATTTTTGGGGCGTTATTATGTATACAAGTATGATCTGACAAACCGCGCCACCCGGAGTACAAGACTGGCTTCAGCCTCTGCCGTGACAACTAGACACCATACCGCTGGGGAGCAGGGACGACAGCTCGTACCCAGTCCCAGCAGGTCGGTGGCGGGGGACGGCGACGCCGCCGACACCGGCGGCGCTGGCGTCTCCTTCGGCCTCTGCTTGACGGTGGCCGAGGTGGACGCCGAGCAGGGCGCCGGCAGCGGCTTGACCAGGGCCGGCCTCGCTGAGCTGTCCGCTCGACTGCGCGCGCTCTTCTTGTGCTCCTTGGTCATTGCCTCTATCTCTGCGTCCCAGTTCACCTGCAGCCACAGTCAGCAACGTTTCCTCTCGCAACGACGATCAACCCCCTCAACATAGTCTCCTGGATTTGACGTGGGACCAGAGGCGCATCGCATTTTCTAACATTATGAACGTAAGAAATTGTGCACTTCGCAAAACACGAACGCGAGCTCTCTCAGTGCTGGTGTCCCTCAGTTAATGGGTATATTCCAAAAACAAAAACATTCGTGACTAAGTGCAGACCAAGACAGCGATGGTGGCTGGTAAACGTCGGCAATCACACCACAGCGTCTGGCACGCCACCGTCCGCCAGAGCCGCGGGCCAGCTTTCTATCGTCATCCACCTTGTGCGTCGATATTTTTACTTCCTCTTCGCCTTGGCAGGTAGTTGGATTATTGTACGACGCATCCGACTGCTGGGTCGTACAGCATCGACAGCTTCTCACGCAGGTTGGTCGTGGGTGGACTCGGTAATTCCGCCAGTTGTGGAATTCGAACCCACGATTTTATGACGAAAACTCCAGCCCCTACCGACTGAGCTACCGCGACCCCCAGTTACCCTCTGCCACGCAAAAACAGTAGTACGTTACACAGCGATATTCAATCGCATTTAAGGTCCTTCATTTTCCATTAAATGTCGCATTTTTCCTTTCATGGACTTCCAGGAAGAGACAGACAGAGACAGAGACAGAGACAGACAGAGACAGAACAGAGACAAGAGACAGAGACAGAGACCAGAGACCAGAGACAGACAGAGACAGAGACAGAGAGACAGAGACACAGAGGACAGAGGACAGAGAAGACAGAGAGACAGAGGACAGAGGACAGAGACAGACAGAGGACAGAGGACAGAGGACAGAGGACAGAGGACAGAGAGACAGAGGACAGAGAGACAGAGGACAGAGAGACAGAGACAGAGACAGAGACAGAGA
>JAOTOL010001470.1:960000-990000 GCA_034440575.1 Imbricaverruca yamaguchii | reverse complement strand
CATCACAATACGATCCGCCGGCGGGTCCTCAGACATTGCGCTCGCCTGAAGTGTAACGTGAAGGCGAAGCTGTCCGAAGAAGTATCTAAGGACAAAAGGTTCTCGCTTACAATCGACGAATATACTTCCCTGAGGAACCGTCGCTACATGAGTGTGACCGTCCACTGCGACGGCCAGATGTGGGGTCTCGGTGTCGCTCGTTGTCATGGCTCAATGCCAGCAGAGAAGTGCCTGGATCTTCTGAAGGGCAAGCTGGCCGAATTTGGCCTCGAGCTCAGCAAGCACCAATGCCAGCAGAGAAGTGCCTGGATCTTCTGAAGGGCAAGCTGGGCGAATTTGGCCTCGAGCTCAGCAAGCACGTCACCTGCGTCACAACGGACGGAGCGTCCGTGATGGTGAAATTCGGGAAGGCGCTGCCGTGCGAACACCAGCTCTGCCTCGCACACGGCGTGCACCTCGCCGTTATCGACGCCCTATACTCGAGTGACGCCGGAGAAGAGACCCCCGGACAGGCAGACGACGACCGTGGTGGTGCACCTGATCAGGTGAGCTGGGTTTATGTGTGGGAAAATCCTAGACATTAAGATACCGCTATTCGTCTTTTTGTTTCATCTGTTTTCTGATACAAATATGATGTAAAAATGCGTGTTTTCTGATACAAATAGTGCAATATTCAGTATTAATTGCGGCGTCATTGTTTGTTGCGAACATCACGAAGTTTCCGTAACCTACGTCGTCTTGCAGATGAGCTCGTCAGACGAGTCCGACTGCGATGGCGATGATGACGGCAACGATGCAGACGAGGATACCGCCACCGGTCACCGCGAGCTACATGGCTCGCTTTCTCAGGCCGTTCAGAGAATTATAAAAATTGTCCGCTGGTTTAGAAAGTCCCCTGTTCGGAACGAGGTACTCCAGAAATACGTAAAAGAGGAGCATGGAAAGGAACTGATGCTAGTGTTAGACTGCAAAACCCGGTGGAATAGTCTGTACGATATGCTAGATCGGTTTGATACCCTCAAAATAGCTGTCCACAAGGCTCTCATCGACATAGGAGACAAGCATATGAAAATGATTGATGATTATGAATACGCCATTGTGCCGGAGACCATTCGCTGCCTTCAGATCATGAAACTGGGAGCAGAAGCCCTATGCCGCAGAGAGAGTGGCATCTTAGAGGCTCAAGCTGCCTTAAAATTTATGTTAGGTGCGCTTGATAAGGAACGTGGTGTGGTTGCAAACAAACTGAGTGATGCCCTGAGTCAGCGAATCAGGCAGCGATGGTCAAAAACGGCGAAAGTTCTGCAGCTACTCCACAACAACCTGTCAGCAGATAGTGAGTGGAATTACATTTTCCCCAGTGCCTCCCGCAGGGACACGCAAGACTTAGTCTTGCACATGATGGAAAGGATGGGAGAAAGGATGGATACAGCTGAAGTAGGTGTAGAGACAGAAGTAATGGACGTTGATGATCCTGCACCAACGCAGTCACTTCAGTCGATGCTACAACATGCTCTAGACCAGGTCAGAGTTCCAGATGCCCCAGGGCAGTCATGTGCATCCGGAATCAAGTTCTCTGATTCTTTCCTTATGGCCAAGGCTATCAGAAAAGAATTAGAGAACTTATCAGTCTCAGGAAAGACGGGCATGGTGGCGGTGGCCTACAGCTGGCTCAAGGGAATTGTGCCCACGAGTGTTGAGTCTGAGCGTGTGTTTTCAACCGTTGGAAATATTGTTACAAAGGAGCGGTCGCGTCTTGGTGACGACACTGTTGATGCTCTCTGCTTCTTGAAATGCCACTACCGTAACACTTAGTGACCGGCTGGAACCTGCAATTGACCGGCTTTCAAGACGCAGGGAAAACAATTGCATGCTGGCTAGATAGAAGGAAGACATGTAACCGGGAAATACATAAACAGTATAATTCGTGTACGCTTTGTGTAGGTAGCACGAAGAACCCAGGAATATATTTTTAGTGTGGTATTTAACTTTTCTGTCTCATGCGGCTATAATGCACTTAAATATAAATTACTTTCAACGGGGAACCCTTGAAATGGTTGTAGGTATGGCCCACATACGATAGATATTTAAGGAAAAAAAACAAATTATCGACATATTCCTAGAAAACAGCTCAATCCCGGGATCCCGGGATTGACCCACTCAAAATCCCGGGACCCCGGGATTGAGAAAAAGTCCCGGGATTATCATCCCTAGTGGCGCCCACTCACCTTGGACTGCCACTGGTAGCGCCAACTCACCTTGGACTGCCACTGGTGGCGCCCACTCACCTTGGACTGCCACTGGTAGCGCCAACTCACCTTTGACTGCCACTGGTGGCGCCCACTCACCTCGGGGTGCTACTGGCTGCACTCACTCACCTTGGGCGGTCGCGGTGGCACCCACTCGCGGGCCATGTACTTGTTCTGCTCGTATTTGGCGCGAATGAACGCCTCCAGGGCAGAGTCGGTCTGTGGGCGCCGGAAGTTGTCCGGCAGGTTTGCCTCGTACACGGCACGTGCACGGCTGTTGCCCATCTGCTGCAGACTCTGTGGATCACAGGCACACAGGCACACTGGCACATCTGGCACCTCTGGCATACGCACAGACGCCTGACGAGAACACGGCGGAATTTGAACTGTGTAACTATGGACCTGGAGAGGAAAAATATTGGGTAATCGAATATGGAGAGGCTATTTTTCCAAACCCATATCATAAGCTTAGTTTTCACCTTTCAATGAATCTTGAGCATTTTGTCACAGATCAGTTTATTGTCATACAGCACCATTCAACATTCTGGTAAGAAAATGAGACGAAAATCGTCTTGAGGATAATGTTCTGGATGGCAAACACCAGGAAACAGTCCAACTCCGGTCGAGGATGAAGATAAGCATCGCACAATGGAAAGTACTGCCAGCCAACTCAGTCAGTGCTGCCAATTGCACACCAACACATAGAGGAAGGCATTGCTAGCTTACCAAATTGGCATCTCACCCGATCGGCAGAGCACCAAGAATTACACATCATCACATAGTGGAGTGTTGCCAGCTCACCTAATTGGCAGATAACAGTACCACCAATTACACACCATCACCTAGTGGAGCGTCACCAGCTCATCCAATCAGGAGAGAACAGTACCACCGATTGCACACCATCACATAGTGGAGTGTTACCAGCTCATCCAATCGGGAGAGAACAGTACCACCAAGTGCACACCATCACATAATGTAGGGTGTTGTCATCTCACCCGTTCGGAGAGAACAGTACCACCAATTACACACCAACACATAGTGGAGTGTTGCCCGCTCGCCCAATCATGAGAGAACAGAACCATCAATTGCACACTATCACATAGTGGA
Organism: Imbricaverruca yamaguchii; assembly: GCA_034440575.1. Taxonomy (NCBI): domain Eukaryota; kingdom Metazoa; phylum Arthropoda; class Thecostraca; family Neoverrucidae; genus Imbricaverruca; species Imbricaverruca yamaguchii. The sequence goes on along the minus strand of JAOTOL010001470.1, from coordinate 986,644 downwards.
GTGTGTTGCCAGCTCACCCAATCGAAAGAGAACAGCACCACCAATTACACACCATCACATACTGGAGTGTTGCCAGCTCGCCCAATCATGAGAGAACAGAACCACCAATTGCACACTATCACGTAGTGGAGTGTGTTGGCAGCTCACCCAATCGGGAGAGAACAGTACCACCAATTATACACCATCACATACTGGAGTGTTGCCAGCTCGCCCAATCATGAGAGAACAGAACCACCAATTGCACACTATCACGTAGTGGAGTGTGTTGGCAGCTCACCCAATCGGGAGGGAACAGTACCACCAATGGCACACCATCACATATTGGAGAGTACTGGTAGTGCACCAAATCGGTAGAGAACAGTACTACCAATTATACAGCCTGAAGACAGACATGGTGGCTGGTAATGCCAGCTCACCCAGTCAGCAGAGAAAAGCGCCACAAATTAGTTAGGTGGGAGCCCGCAACAAACGCCGAACACGTCACTAATCATCTTGACCATGGATGCCACAGTCCAGAGCCAGAGAGCAGGTGACACTATTTGAGATACTCTAACAAGAACAGCTTTGGAAGACCCGCCACACTGACGTTTTGTTGTTGTAAAGAAATGTTTTGTTGTTGTAAAGCAATGGATTTCAAAACGGCTCTATCAAGTTGACAATCTCCCACGTGCACCACTGATGTCGTTATTCGTTAGTTATTAGGGCTTTAGGGCGCATCGACTACATTGGTCATGTACCGCCCAATACATTATTCGTGAAATAGGGTGGAGTATAACAGCATAACACTTTTTGGACACTGAACACTGAATTGGCATCCCTCCCAGCCAAGTATCAACATCATGCTTAGTAGTGAGTCGCTATGAAGTCTTCATATCTATTTTCCAACAGTATCTTTTTTATAAGCAGCATGCTCATACTTACCATTGTAGATTGTGATGCACTAACATCTTTTAGCACAATTCCAGGTAAGGTGATTACCTGGAATTGTGCTATGATTATGAATGTGCAATGATCATGATTACCTATGATGTGATGTCACATAATATCAATTGATAAGGATAAAAGAGGAAATAATAAAGATTGAAAAGGATAGGCGTTTTTGGGTCTTGCTAAAATAATTAACTTTAAATAGGTATCTCAACACAGAAGAAAAAGATCACGTATGAGTACAATATTGGATCAGAATTTTGTTTGAAGAACTTACCAGGAAAGTTAAATGACTTTTGCGAATTTTGGCATTCTACAGAACTCGTTTCGACATCTCACACCTAACGAAAAACCAATATTTTAACACTGCAGTACACCATTGCAACGACCGATTTGTAATTTCACAAATATCATGAGGACTACCAGAGTATAACATATCTTTCGGTGGACACGTATTGCTCTAACCACTATCCAGAGTGGCCACCAGGGCTTTGTGTGAGTCAGTGACCATTACAGCACGTGCGGCGGTTGGTGTGAGCCGAGCTTACCACCGCTTGTTCCGGCTTCCACGTGTCCAGATTGACAGACTTCACCTTGGATATGTGCACGCCCAGGTTGCGGTGTATGCCCGCGCAGCGGATGCACAGGAAGACCCCAAGGTTCCACGACGCCCATCGCGGACCTGCAACATGAAAACGGCAATATCGTGCAAGAACTGCACAAAGACGCCATGAAGAAGCCAAGTTTCCACGATGCCCATCGCGTACCTGCAACACAAACACAGCAATCTCAAGCAAGTTCTGCGTATCAATTGGAAAGCATTCACATCAGCACCTCATGGTGAGATCGTGGATCAACGGCTGTTAACGCATCCACCTTACAGCATTGGATGCAAAGTGACCCCATCAGCAAGTTTGTGCAAGTGCAGGCCATTTTTTACAGCAAGCTGTGCAAATTCGACTAGACAGTGGCGACGCCATGCATCATATCAGCTGACAACGTTGCCAAAGGTCCCAACAAATTTTTGGTAACACAGGTCATTGTAATTGAGAGAACAATCAATTTCTCTCATCTACATTGTTAGGTAATGGGGTCCAGACAATCAAGGCGGCCGATGAAATTCCGACCAAGAACAGAGCATATCAAACATGTAGCTCAAGAATAGCCAATGACATAGCTTTGACATACCTTTTGTAAGTATTATCATGGCTATGAAATAAATATGTCCAAATACAGCCTGATCAATCCAGAATAAGTAAATTTTAAATGCACGTAACAGCAGTGGAAATGTGTGAGATATCAATAATTCCCTATGCATATTGCATATGCTCCACAATTGATGAAAACAGTGCATTACATTTTCTGGATGGACAGGATACATATGGGTATACTTTAGCACATTGAAATGAGAAGCATTAGCCTACTTTGTTTGCCATTCCAACCAAATGAGGGGATGATGGAGGGGCAGATGAATAGTTGCTAGAATTATCAGTAGGAAATAACCAAAATAGTGTGGTTGTTTATTTGGGCTTAGGGGCGCTTCGACTGCTTCGGTCATACAGCCCCCATACCAAAATAGTGTGACTGGCAGACTGTAGCAATATGTTCAGCGAAGACTACTAAGTTGATTGAAGGACTAAAGGAGCTTGTGATCGTCAGGCATACATTCCTGAATCTACTAGTCCTTATTGCTGAATGAGTTCATATCACCAATAGGCTTCCACCCACTAACAGATGTAGTAAGACATTAAAAACAAATAGAAAACACTATAGCCACTACAAAAGATCAGCTGCAAGGGATCATACAATGCATGCACAGCAACCAAAACGTGCAATGAATTTTTATAGAGACATCACTTCTAATAAAAAGTTGGAAATTTCATCCTGATTGGCCATGGCAAAAGGCAGCAACAGATGGGACTCGAGCCCACCTTTGGTTGAGAGCCATCCTACACTCACTCTGCCATGCTAAGTGAAAAGGGTGTAGGACATTTTTTAGGGCCTTTGTTTGTGTACCTGCTTATAAATGACCGGCGCGTTGTTTAAAGTAAGAAAAACGAAAATCGACGGAAAATTCTTTGAGTTAGGGGTCGCTGAAGTAAAAAAAAAAAATCAGCGCCAGACCACAAATATTGGCGCAAATGCGCTTCCCGTATATTGGCAAAAAGGAAGTGTTCTTGACAAAACTAGCGACTTGTTTGGTTTACATTGTTATGCTATATTGCTTCAAATTCATGTCAGGTCACCGAGGTCAAACCAGGTCAAGTTTATAACAGGTTAACACACGCCTTGGAGGAGGAAGGCGAAATCCGCCCACCCATCCAATTTTTCATCGATAACTCCATCTTGTCCCGGCCAATATATGCTATTTTTTGCGTACCTACTTGGAAATGACCGGCGAATTGTTTAAAGTAAGAAAAATGAAAATCGGCCGAAAACTTTTCAAGTTAGGGGCCGTTAAAGTAAAAACAATTCGCGGCGCCAGAACACAAAAATTGGCGCTGATGCGCTTCCCGTATGTTGGCAAAAGGGAACTGTTCTTTGTAACACTGGCGACTTGTTTGATGCATTTTGTTACGCTATATAATTTAAAAGTCATGTTATGTCGCCGCCGAGGTCAAGTTAGGTCAAGTTCATGACAGGCTAATAGAACCAAACTTGGTCAACTGGGATGTTGTCAAAAATGTAAATGACTGTCACGCGATTGATGTCACTTTACATGTTACTGCCTACACATCCCGAAATCTACTGTTTGTCATTGTGTGCCTAAGCGTTTCCATACTTTATTCATGCATTTCACTCCTTTCTTTGCGAATCCGATTGTTCGAGTCGCCCAAAGGAGCAGTTAGGTGGGCAACCCGGTTCCGGTAACTGGAGTAGGTAATGACCTGATAAAGTGCTCCTATATAGGTGACCTAAGGTCAAATGGTGGATCTGCAATCTGTATTGCATCATTAGTGATGTCCAAAACATCATTAATGCCAAGTCTGGAGCACTTAAACACAATCACAGCGATTCATAACAATGACAAGCCAATCCACGCAAAAACAAGAAAATTCTGCTATTTTGACCTCATTTGACCTTGAAGATATTGACCTAAGGTCATGAAATTTCCACACGATAGAGTTCACCATAGTGCCCATCCACCTTGTGAATTTCGTTGCTTTAGCCTCAGTAGGAGCCGAGTTCGTATGGGGGCGGCGGAATCCGTCCCCTCCAGTGCGCGTAATTTTCCGTGGCCCTCCAGGGCGCGTGTTAGTATACAATACTATTTACTAATGTAAATTAAAAAGGAAAAGGGGGATAACAGACACATATCCATTTCGTAGGCATGTGACAAGTAAACCAAGATATATACGCAGTAAAAGTGTGCATTCAGCTGTACAAGTTTCTTTCTTCATGGGGTGTTACAAATAATGTAAGTTGAAAAGGCACATGTTTAAATATACCCTTTATTTGCTTGTCAAAATTAATGTTGCAACATGATTAGAGAGTGCATGTGCCACATTTACCCTTCTTCCCTTACACTGAATATTTACTCTTGAGGATGAAACAAAAGCTGGCACAGATGCTTTTCTGCATGCCTGTTTTTTCAGACCTCAGTACCATGGAAATGAGTAGTGCCTTGATGCTGTAGGGAGTGAATTGTTATGTTCTAAAAATATGTATATTAGTTTCCAGGAGAAAGGAAATGCCAGTGTCCTCCAAGCATGTGCCAACAGAAAGGAAAAACATTGAAAATTCAATGACACCTGATTTGATGGTGATATTTAATTGAAAAACAGCATGTTTTAACTTGGGCAGGAACATGTCTTTATATTTCCTCAAAATGCATATATATATACACACACACACACACACATATATATATATATATATATGTATATTAGGGTTTCACGAAGGACCTTTTTTTGGAAATTGCACTTTGCTTAGTGAAATTATCGTGCAAATCACCTAAAAAAACCTGTGGTCGAAACCAAATCGAAATCAAACAATAAACAAAATATGCGACAGGCCGATAAAGAAACAAATTTGCCCGGCGCCCGGCGTTGAAGTCTCCAGTGATGGCGCTCCGTTGCGATTGGCATCTAACACCACGCGTCCGGCCACCGGGGCGTTTTTGTCCGAGCTCAAACAAACGAAAAACACCACCTTTTTGGCCAGTATTAACTGTCGTGCCGTCACAGCCAAGCACAGAAACATCCGCACCAAACTCATATGCCACGGCGTTCAGGTCCTGAAAAATGTCCTCCGCTTTCCCAGTCCGTGGGGTAAAATGTCCTAAATATGCACTGTCTGGCTCGGATACAACCACAATGTGCTCTTCCATCTTCTTTGAACTGGCTGTCATAAGCGTGTCGTCTTTTCTACCGTCGAAGTAGAGACCAGATACACGACCTGCATGATCCTCATGGCTCTGGGCTACTACCTCTCTTCTAATCCGATCTCTTGCTCGCCATACTTTTTTGCTATCCACTATGCAGTCCATATCGTCAGAAGTGATCCGACCAATGTCCACTTGGAAACCGTTTATGATCGCAGCACACGCACGATTAGACACTCCGTACCGATCTGCTGCTAGAGCCGTATTTAGCAGTTCGTCTGTGTTACTGTTCACCATATACTCTGACTCATTGAATACAGATGTGAGCGATGATGAATCTGTGGCGGAATCTTGGTCTGAATTAGAATCTAGCTGGGCCATTCCAGAAGGTCCCGGTTGTGGTGATGTGACTCTCTCGGCGGTCAGACGCCTCCTTTCGTCCATGGCGCGTCGACGAGTGGTATCACGGATATCTGCGGTGCCGATTTGCATTTGGCGAGGTACTCTCTGGTCTTGGACAAAGGGAAACTCCATTCGTGGCACTTTGTCGGCCATCGCACATTTGCAGCTATCGATATCAGCACATTTGTAGCGGGCTATATCAAAACAATTTTCAAAACAAACAATTTTCCAAACCACTCATCACCGGACGGACGTACACCTGGTGATGCCGACTTCTTTCCAGCAGTTTTCATGTATCGCAAGTAGCGATCGCGGCATTCTCGAACCATATGTTCGACTCGGGCCCTCCCAACAATTGGTATTCCTTCGCAGCACCACATTTTCATCACACTTTCCGCGACAAACTTTACATGGGGTGCTAGCCTCTCTTTCAACCTTTTGTTCGCAACGCATGAGTCTCTATTCACTTTACTCAAGTAATTCAGAACGTCAATTCTCGTGGGCAGTCGGTTTGTTTTTGGTTCAGAAGGAACCAAAAGCCCTTTGGTGGAAGCGCGGGTCTTCATGTTCGAACTCTTACCCCGATCACACCGACGCAGGTAATATCACACTTCACAGGCAGTGGGCACAACTTGCAGACACCAAACCACTCTTTTTCGGGCCGTTTCGCCGGGTCTCCGCCGCCGACTGCCTTGTCTCGGCGGCCCTCCCCTCCCCTGTCTCCCCCTCCCCTGCCCTGTCTCGCTCTTTGTGTTCTCTACCCTCACCGTGCGCCGGCCGTCTCCCGCCCCATCCCAGCCCCTCACACGCGCCATGCGACGATCGCCGCCGGCTCGTGTCGCCCTCGTTAATAGGTTGTCCCTACTGCTGATAATCCCAGTTTCCCTTGAAACCTGAGGAACGAAAAGGAACAGGAGACTTGGATTGACTAATAAAACAGGGATGTATGACATGCAAAGCTATTTTGTGTCGTTAGTGCGTACGCAATTTATTCGAATGCACTGTGAAAGGTTGAGCACAGACAAAGGAAAGTGGAGCGATCAGTCCTTCAGTGAAGTTTAATCTTTACAATCAGATATATCCCGGCTCCCCTGATCTGTTTTTGAATTACCAGAATCCATTCATAAGTCATCCACAGCACCGACTGCCGCCTTTTTCGTCACAGCGCCGCAGCGGCGCTCCGACGGCGGCCGACGCGTGGTGTTAGATGCCAATCGCAACGGAGCGCCATCACTGGAGACTTCAACGCCGGGCGCCCGGCAAATTTGTTTCTTTATCGGCCTGTCGCATATTTTGTTTATTTTTATTTCGATTTGGTTTCGACCACAGGTTTTTTTTTGGTGATCTGCACAATAATTTCACTATGCATAAGAAAAACCGTTCAGGCGACACACCCTAATGTATATATATATATATATATATATATATATATATATATATATACATATATATGTGCGTGTATGGGTGTGCGTGTGTGTGCGTGTGCGTGCGTGTGCGTGCGTGTGCGTGCGTGCGTGCGTGTGCGTGCGTGCGTGCGTGCGTGCGTGCGTGCGTGCGTGCGTGCGTGCGTGCGTGCGTGCGTGCGTGCGTGCGTGCGTGCGTGCGTGCGTGCGTGCGTGCGTGCGTGCGTGCGTGTGCGTGCGTGTGTGTGTGCGTGCGTGCATGTATATATATATACATTAGGGTGTGTCGCCTGAACGGTTTTTCTATATGCATAGTGAAATTATCGTGCAGATCACCAAAAAAATAAAAAAAAATATATATATATATATATATATATATATATAGGGTGTGCGTTTTTATAGTGAAATTATCGTGAGATACAAAAAAATATATAATATATATATATATATATATATATATATATATATATATATATATATATATATATCAGCTAACATTTCTGGATTGTCAAAAATTTTGCTTGCTTCCATTCATTGAAGCAGGCATTAGGCAAGTCTCCACAGGAAAATAGAGGGCAATGAGTATATATGTGAACATCTTGACCTTCCTTACCAGCTATTTTGCAAATACAAAGTAAAAAAAAGTGCACTAGACACCTTTGCTTTTTGTCACATTCCATTGGTAACCATGACATCATAGGCACAATTATGCAAACCTTTCAAACCAGACGAGGAAACTCATGGCTATGCTCAAATTAGAGAGAAAGCATTGATTAAAAACAGTAAAACTATCCAAAATTTTAAGACTTGTGCTTATGGTTTTCTTTCTTTCCAGAACAAGACTCACCCCTCCAGTTTCCTCCAAGGAAGAGGCAAGCTAATGATGAAAAGACAGCAAGCTTTGATGTCAATTATTTGTAACTTGGAAAAAGAAAACAGGGTGGGCTTAAAGTAGGGATAACTTTCTCATTGCCCAGTCCCTTACACATGCTACTGAATCCATACACTGAAAATTGTGTTGCATTTTCATTAGCTTAATATGTGTGTGTGTTGTGCCTAAAGTATCTTAAATGCAGTAGGTTGAGAAGCTTTAGACAGCAGATATCTTACCTTTAGCATCACAGTCCACACAATACTTGTTGTCTTCATCCTTTAGCATTGCAGTTAGAATACCTTGGCATTTCTCCTGCACCAATTTCAGCTTCTCCGTTGCTATTCTACCACCACTGTTCATTGTTTCCTCAGGCTTCTATCTAAATGCCTGAAATAGCATCCACTCTGGAAGCACAAAGATACACCATGATCAAAGAACCACAATTAACAGTGCCCTTCGCTGCTGCAAAGTTCATCATCCAGTCTGCAGTGTATGATACAACGTTTGTCTAGAGATACCAACCCAAGAAAATATGCACACCAAAATGCACCAGGAAGTGGAAAATCTTCACCAGGGACATCAGATAGATGCACAGGGTCTAGCATGGCACACATATTGAGAAAGTAAATGCATACAGGAGATACCAAGGATCACTTGAACGACCATTTAAGCAAATTCATGTTTAATGCAATGAATAGTTGAGTGCCGTCTCTCAAGGCAAATGGCTTCTTACATTCCTACCCTTCTCTGCCATCTCACAGAGGAGCAGCACGAAACACTGGGCTGAATTTGATTACAGCTGGTTGTACTTGACACACTGCCTAAATAATAAGGATGATAAGGCAAACCAATTCAGTTTTTTTTTAAACTTTAGCCCTTACTTATCTTGAAAAGATATGCTTTCTCATCACTACTAACTTTTCTGGAAACTCACAAATATCATGTACTACCATAATCAACTTGACATACCACCCTGACTAGGCAAGATAAAATTTGGTAGCTACTGCATGATACAAATGTAACATACTGCTTACAAATATTCACTATTTATTTTTACATTTTAGTTTAGTAGTAGTTACAGTCTGGCCATCAAGTGCAAATTGCTGCTCATGCAAGCTAACATTGCCAAGGAAGACTGGACTGGACTGGACACCTGTACCACCTGTAACCTGGTTGGTAAACCCTAATTGCCCGAGTAAACATGTCCAGAGGGCAGAGGGGACGTGGACGAGGAGGTGGTGCCTGTGGTGCAGCTCAGTCATCCCAGAGTAGTAGTGCTGACCATACTACTAATGATGGGACAGCCTATGCAAACGTGGTGACAGGTGGTAATGATTCAGCTGACTCAAAGTGCTCTACCTGTGATGTTACAGTTGTCCTGGATGCCATGTGACAGGTGTAGCTGCTGGTTTCAGCCTTCAACAATGTGCCTTGGTTTAGCTGAGGCAGTGGCCCAGGCAATTGTTGAACATGGAGATGATGGCATTATATTTGTATGTACTGACCGCCGAGCTTCCAGTTCTTCAGGATGGAATGGGGTAGGTCCTGGAGCATTTGGGCAGCTGCACCAGATGGTCAAAACATTGTGTAAGGCTGTTGAGGCACTTACTGCTCAGGTACGGGAGTTGGTGTCCGGGGGTCTGGGGAGGAACTTCGAACATCTCTAAACCCAGCCCTGAGAAGCTGAGAGTCAAAATTCGAGAGGAGTTGAGAAAGATGGAGGAGCAGAAAAAAGAAAGGGCTCTATAATTACCCATGGTTCTAGAGCTAGATCCCTGCCCGAAGTTCAACAAAAAGTAATGGCAGCACCACAAAAAAAAATCATGGGTGCTGAGGTTGTCCTGACAGATATTGTATGAGTTAGTCAGGATAAGGATATTTATAGGGCTGATAGCTGATAGTGATATACGAAAACTGCTTCTTGAAAAGACCAGAGAAATGGCAAAAACATGAGAACTTAAAGTCCCTTTACATTCATAGGGACCTAACATGCACTCAATGACAAGAGTTCTAGAGTCACAGGCATGCTAGGATGGGGAGCAAAAACCTTTTAAACTAGCAAGCAAGGCACCCTTGAATACTTTCTGGCAAGTTTTGTTCTTCTCCTGACCTAAAATATCTTTAGTGAATCTTAATTGTATACAAAGCAAAGTTATGTATACATCTACATTTCTCTCAGACAAAAAAATTGACATACTGGCAGCTAACGAAACTTGGTTGTTACCATCAATTCCAAGCTGATTTGTGTATATAGCAGGTTATGAGATAGTGAGAACTGATACAACTGGTCCTACTCCCAAGCATGGTGTTTGTTTTTATGTGAAACATGGCATTAAGCTTGAATCAATCAAGGTCTCCACTCCCAATGTTCACGTTATCTTTCTGAAGGATTTCTGCCTATACAGTGTGTGTTTACCATCCTCCATCAAACTCTGAGGGCCAGAACCAGGCACTTAAAAGTTTGAAAATGTAAGATTTAAATAAACTGTATGGAAATTGTATTATTCACTCCCAGGTTAGGTATGAATTGTCATTCATTCACAAACTATCTTCCAAGGAATTTCACTCTCACACACAACCCCAGAAATTTGGCAAAACCTCCCTCAGACCATTGAGGGGGAAATATGCACCCACAAGTGACTGCCATGAAATGGCTGAAATATTTGCAGGGGCTTTATCCTCAGAATACTGCACAAGTAGACTAGCAAACCCAGTCCCACACCAAACCACTGAAACAGTGCTGCAGAGCATCAATATTTCTGAAGCTGATGTGCTCATGTGTGTGTGATTGTGGTTTTAGGGTGCATCGACCATGGTTGGTCATTTAGCGCCCAAAGCTGATGTGCTCGAAATTTTTAGTGAGGTTGATGGGTCCTCCAGCATAGGCTCTGATAGGGTTCACCCCATTAATTGTAAATTAATTAATTGTATCTTGCTGCAAGGAGCTTGTAGAATCATTTTTAAGAATTGTTTGGCTCATCCCTTTCCACCAAAAGCCTTCCTGACAGTTGGAAAGCTTCACAAGTAATTCCAATCTTTAAAAAGGGTTTGAGGCATGATCCACTAAATTATCGCCAGTGAGTCTTGCTTCTGTCCCATGCAAAATTCATGAACGTATAATTGTTGAGAAGCTCACAGAATATTTGTAAATTCATTTGCTGGACCAAGGACAGTTTGCCTTCTGATGTGAAACTTCCATAGAGTCGGTTGGTTGGTGATTTTAGTTTTACAGTGCATCGACCAGGTTTGGTCATTTAGTGCCCATTATGTTCCGTAGAGGATCAACATACATGACTGTCTCTACCTGGTTAGATGAGGGCTATATGGTGGATGCAATTTTCTTTGATTTTCAAAGGCATTTGATGTTGTTAATCATTTGCTGCTACTAAAAAATTGAGAGCTTTAGGGATCTCAGAAACAATCCTCACATGGATCAAACATGTTCTCTGTGGGAGGAAATGCAAGTTCTGTCTCCAGTTCTTCAAGCAAACCATGGGATGTTCTGAGTGGAGTACCTCAGGGCTCTGTGCATGTCTTATGTTATTTTTGATTATGTGAACTATGTACCTCATGATATACAGTCTCAATTCAAGGATTTTGCAGATGACCTACAAATATGCATGAAACTGAAGTACAAATCTGTCTCACACCTGCTGGCTGGCATTTCACAGGGCCAAAAGATATAGATACCCTGGCTAGTACTGCTAAGTCATGAGGGCTAGCAATGAACTCCAAGAAATGTGTAGTTCTGGAAGCACAGCATGACTCATATGACTAAAAAAATATTGGTCCTTATGCACATTATTACCTGGATGGATTTCATGTGAGCTTTGTTGATGTCCATGCTGACTTAGGCATCACAGTAGATAACAATTACATTTCCATCAACACATTGCTGGAATAGTACAGAAAGCTGGGAGTCGGGCCAGCAACCTGCTAAGTTCTACTTCATGTTGCTCTCCTGAATTTATGAAAATACTATGCATTACTCATTTCAGGCATCTTTTGGGGTTTTTATCATGTGTTTGGAATATATGTTACATTGGTGATTTAAGGTGACTAGAATCAGTACAGAAAAGGTGGACAAGAAACATAGAGGGATGGATGGTTTGGATTATGGTGCCAGATTATAGAAACTAGATTCATACTCAGTGAAAGGTAGTGATTTGAGTAGACATTATCAAATGTTGGAAGATTTTTTATGGCCATTCTGCCATTAATATCCCTGACATGTTTGTGCTGGCACTATCAGTGAACACACATGGACACTCTTTGAAATTGCCTCACAGACTTGCATCAGTGGATTGTAGGAAGTGATTGTTTATCCTCAGATGCTGTGCCACCTGGAACTTGCTGCCTGATGTTATAGTAGCCTTAACAGACCTGGGGTATTTAAAGCTATACTGCACTGAAATCTCTGCACATTGTTGTATGAATATACTAGAGATTAACTATGATAATATACCAATCATACTAGAAGAGGAGCATTACTTCTCTATACCTCATTTTTCTTAACTTCCATCATAAATATTTTCTGACTACAACATATTAGCAGATGTAGTGGCTACTCTAAGCATACAATTTCTGCCTAAGGCACACTTTCCAGTTTCTGTGTCTTGCCCTGTCTATCTGATAACCATATTTTTATTTAATCTAGGGGACTGGTGTACCTGGAGATATGGGCTCCCCTTGATCAGCCACAGAACTCATCTCTGGGCAAGTGATGCTCAAGAATTTGGGCAGCCAACCATGTGAGAGAACCAGGTGAGAGAACAGCAGTTAGTTCAGATAAAATAGCACTGGGCCAAGTCACAAAGTCCTCAAGTCATGAAGTGCTAATTCTTAATAAGGGTCACAGGGGCCATCTGGGTTAGGTTCATAAAGGGAAGATGCTATAAGCCTGGACAAAATGTTCAAAGAATATAATCAATACTACATACTGAGCTCTAAAGAAGCTATCTACTCAAGCATGTCCAGCCCTGTTAAATACATATAGCATAACACACTCCTGGATTGATTAACACATACATGACTCACCTATATTAATCCCAATTCAGGAACCCAATCTACCATATTCCAGCTATACTCCTCACAATTCAAGCATATTGTTGGACCTAAATAAATTGATATTTATCTAGGCAAAATGTGATCTAACAAAAAATGTAATGCCATTATTTATCAAGTAAAAATGGTGATGTGAGCACTCATTTTCTCTGCAAATGATTACTCTTCAGCTGGCAAACAAATACATACACTAGCATAATCTTCACTCAAATTCAGTGGGAATAGAGCTTGTGATTTTAGCAAAAATGGCCTCTGATAATCTTCAATTTACAACTTGAACTATCAATTGAAAGGACAGTGCAGCTGGAACACACTTTCTGTTATCCCTACCTGTGCATCTATACACAACCATGCAGCTGCCATTTATTGCCAGATTGTGCCTGGTTAGGCGGAGAAGAGTACAATAAGGTTGTAAGTCACCTGGAAACACCCTGAACTAAGGTATGATCATAGGTAGGTACAATTGAAATAGTAGTAATTTGGATGTGCACCAGGCAGCTGAGTAGGCAAATGAATGTATCAAAAATGTCCTTGAGGATTATGTCGGTATGTCTGTTAAACCATGCGCCATGAGAACCAATAGATAACCCACGAAAATTGCTGCACAAACCACATAAACACAAGCAGCAGCTTCTCACCACGCAGCTGTGCTGAAGCTCCTTCACCTCTGTCACAGGCTATTTCATATCTCCCCCTGTCAATGTTCATTGGCAGCCGGGGACGTCATCTGGGCGCTGATTTGGGTTCAGCACGTTATCACGACAGCAAGAAATGGTACTTTTCCGCGTAAGTTCCTGACTAGCAAGTATACGTGAGAGGTATAAATTATACGTCATCTGAAAGCTTGTTTCATGGTATTTCGATAATAATGGTAGGCTTTCACATCAACGTGTTAGGTATTGTGTAAAATAGTGTGATTTAGACCCATGCCATATCAATCGACACTATTCAACTTCAGAGGGGAGAGCAGCCCTGTGCGGGTAACGCAGTTGGTAGCGCGTCAGTTTGCCAACTCGGAGTTAGCCGGTTCAGGGCTGGAGGCCGGCGGCATTTTGTGCGCGTCGTGGGAAGTCTTTCTAATAAGCGACGGTGAATTAAGACATTGTTCACATGGGACGATCTTTTGCATACAGAGAAGGGAAATATGCAGCTATTGTGCAAGGCTGGGGTTCGGCCACCTTAACCCACGACGTCTTTCCGGTCAAATCCTCACACCCTGTCTCGGGGGGGGGGGCGGTTAAATACCCCCTTCTAGGGTCCTCAACCGCCCCCTCTAAAATCCAAACTAAGCGTCGCACGAAACGAGAGGTGTCATCGGAAAGCGCTCGACGAGTAGGGTCCGGGTCCACTCTCCAAAACAATTTTCCCCCAAAAGTGACGTCACCAGGGGATATACTTTTCACGACTCTTCACGACTTACATTATTTTTTTGACTTTGGGAATTCATTTTTGGGATATATGAAGAAAAAAATTATTTGAAATGAGAAAAGGACAGCGAAATCAACAAGGGCTATGATCTTCTTGGCCTCCAAAATATTTATTTTTTTATTTTTTGACATTTAAAAATTTAAGTTTTCGAGTGTTCTTTAATTTTCCGTTTCCAATGCGTAGAGCAGACCGAGAAACGTTGTTGGAAGTCCACTTGCCCTAATAAAAATGTCTTACTTTAGCCAGAATCCTGTATTGAAACTGCAATTTGGCAAGTACGCAAAATTTATATGTAGTCAAAAATGGAGAAAAAATGAAAAATTCCACTCGTGCGTTTTGTTACATCCGTAAAGATAAGCAAACGCTGAAAGTTTCATTAAAATATCTGTATCCGTTGAAGCGTGATGACTGGTTGAACCTTTTTGGAGGTGACCTCACTTGACCTTGACTAACTCGTTGACCCTAGATGACCTGACATACAAATTTTGAATCAGCGTGTCAAATTGATGTGGGAAAAGGTATGCCAAATTTGGGAGCGTTGCCGCGCGCCGTTCGTCCGCTACCCGCGAAAAACCTAAGGAGGGCGGTTGAAGACCCCCCCCCCCCCCGAGACGGCACAGATTAAATTGATGGTTGGGCACTTTTTCTAATCAGCCAGGCATAGGAAGTACGGAACACGTCACCGCTTATGGCTGTGTCCAGGCCCACAGCCCCTTCCTGGCACGGGCGGCGGACCATCGAGGGTGGGACAGAAGACAGGTTCCCCTGAATTTAATCATGTTGGCACTACGACAGTGAGTCGCAAATATTGAGCTAAAAACAAACGGTTGCCCTTCCCCTCCCACCAGTACACCCCGACCAACCTTAGTCCCTACTCCTCGAGGTGTGCACATAATAACAGTGCATGATTATCAAGGTGACAACACCAACAATTGTGCATGCTGCCGAAGAGTCAAATGACTGGACTCGCGCTAGAGTCAGAGCGATGCCAGTTCTAAGCTCGGCTCCACGCCTCTTATGATACACGGCGAACACACGTCACCAGGACTGCGACAAGCATTGCTTTGACAGGAGCAGACGTTGGCTAAATATTTCGGTGACAATCCTGAACTTTCTGGAGTACCGGCGCAAAATAAAAAATCACGCTTTTCGTGCAATGAAGGCTCGACTTAGATCCCGCAACAACCTTGTGGAACCCATAAGCGCTAAGACAGATTTTAGATGCCCGCATGAGGATTTAGGTTCGATTATCATGCATTGCCAAAGGTTTAACGCGGAGCTTGGCAAGGTTGTGGAAGCATCCCCGTTCATCCCCACCGTGCCTTTGCCCATGTTCGCACCCCGTTATTCGGCATTTTCAGTCGAAATGAATTGGCTGCGTCACTGACACCATGTGAACCAAACTTCTGTCATGTATGCAATAATGCAGTGCCAACAGCAATTTCAATGCCAGACCAGCTCGAAAGCAACTTTAATAACAGCTTAATTTGTGGGTGGAATGGAAAATTGCCACGTAACTAAATGTGTTCTATTTTTAACTAAAGCAATTATTTTCCTTTTAAAATATGATTTCATTATTCGCGTCGTGTAACCTGAGACATCACGCATTTTGCAGTACAGCACGACATAAATGCGGCAACGCAAATTGTTTATCAATCAGACTTTAATACGAGGAGCATGCACCTAGGGAAGACGAGACCGCCAAGATTGAGAAAGGCCCTATCTCCCACTGCCGATTGTTTCCCGGTTGTGTACTTTGTGGTGGAGGTGAATTTGAATTTTGGGCGCATCGACTGCGTTCGTCATTTTTCGCACATGAATATATATTCCGGCGCCCAACAGAGTGCGTATTAAAACGATATATCGAGGAAGCACAACGCAGGACGTATATTGGGAGAAGCAAACACATGAAGCAGAAAAAGAACCTTGGGATCTTTTACGAAGCTGATTGATTGATTCATTCATTGATTGATTATTGGGGTTTCATGGTGCCTCAACCCTATTGGGTTATATTGCACCCATAACAAGGCTGCCTAAGCGCACGTCAGTCTGTCACATAAGTATATAACACATTGGTGACCATTAAGGCGCTTGATACTTATATCAAGGTGAATCTGGTATAAGTATCAAGTATCTGGTGAAATAAGTATCAAGTATCTGGTGAAACAAATTGAGTTAGGTAGGTGCATAAATTACGCCAAATCCTATCACCGCAAGGAAGCACAAAACCGCCCTATTATGTATGTATCGGGAATCATCTCCTAGCAAATCCTTCAGCTTCAGAGCATTCGCAAAACATCCAAAGTGTCGCCTACGTTCCTCTGTGTATGCTGGGAATGCCACCAGTACATGGTTCACAGTCAAAGCGGCATTACACCTAACACATTTCGGCCTGTTGTCTCCGCACAATAAATACCTATG
Organism: Imbricaverruca yamaguchii; assembly: GCA_034440575.1. Lineage (NCBI taxonomy): Eukaryota > Metazoa > Arthropoda > Thecostraca > Neoverrucidae > Imbricaverruca > Imbricaverruca yamaguchii. The sequence goes on along the minus strand of JAOTOL010001470.1, from coordinate 969,801 downwards.
TGTTGCTAGAGTGTGACCAATTCTGAGACGACAGATGACTACCTCGTCCCTTCTAGTTTGGCTGAAGGACGAGACCCACGGAGTTAAGTATGGTTTTACTTGCTTTAATTTGTTGAACTCCTCTTGGTCCCATCTGCTCTGCCATTGTCTAAGAAGAAACGATGATATAACTGGGTAGTGTAGGGGTGGCGGCTCTGCCGTCGGTGGGGTGTGTGGGGTGGTGGGTGGTGGGTGTGGTGAGTGGGGTGGGGGGTGTATGGGTGTATAGGTGTGTGCGGGGTGTGGGTGGGGTGGGTGTGGTGAGTGGGGTGGGATGTATGGGTGTATGGGTGTGTGGGTGTGTGGAATGTAGAATTTATGTGAGTGAGTGGAATGGGCGTGTGAAATGTGTGTGGACAATTTATTCTTGATGCAGCCTAAACTCGAATGGAACTGATTGAACTACTTGAACTGACTACTAAACTTATTGAGGGCTTGACCTAACTCACCCCTTTGTTCATTGTGTCTATGTCAGTGGTGTATTATGTTGTTTTTCAACGCCAATCCCACCACACATCCCCAAACCCCAGCCGTCGTGATGTTGGTTTGAGTTGCCGTCCCTGACACGAATTTATATATGTGCGAGGTCAAAGTTTTGGGAACACCATATAGGTAAGTGAGAGTCTTTAGCCAGATTATAATTAATACGTTGCATTAGAGAATTGATGATAATGACATTCACCATTGGTTTAACTGACATCTCCCGTGTTGGGACTTTTTGGACGCTAGTAGTAGTATAATTTTGTGCAATGTTCCGCACGAAATAGGTGCCTGTGTTGAGCCCAAAGCGGCTTCCGCTGATCCTTAAATCTACCTACTCACGTTCATTCCCTTCATTCACTTCGCACTCGCTCGCCCCATTCATGCTCTCCTTATCAATTAATTAATTGCTTGATCCCCAAATTTAGCTCCCGACCCCCCCCCCCTTTCAGCGGTACACATACATAGATCGACAGACCAATGCTCTAATTTTGATGGTATTACCGGCCCGAACATGTAAACCTTTCACTGCCAATCATGGCTGGCCTAGCCATTATTAGCAGCGTTTCTCGCCTGGACAAAGTCTTAACTGAAACGAGGGGGCTCATCGTACTGACTCCGAGGGCTGATACAAGTGTTCTGATTTATTTGACCGACACACCTAACCTTAAGTTCGATCGATGCCGCGCCGGGCCTTATTCGTCGTACACTTGCGACCAGGTCGGACATAACCAACGGGCGGGCACGGATCCCTACCAGGTTGGTCACGTACCCGGTCGTCTTTATATCCTAGCCGGCCCTATGAGTTTTGGCCTTGGGGTCTTACGGCATGCCAAACCCGTCCATCATGCCCCTCGAACCGTCTGCACCAACCGTGCCCACGTGCAGGGTTCGGGGGTGGACAAACCACCGGGCAGTGTGTTGCCAATACCCTATAGTCCGGCGCCAGACTTCCGGCGAACGCACTGTAGTGGCCCCTTTACCAGCCACTCCCACATGCATACCATGTTCGCCACCTCACCTGCACCTCTGGATCGCAGAGGCCAGCGTGATTTTGCGGTCAAAGATCCAGAGCAGGTGAACTAATACCCCCGAAGTGTCCGTTCATCGCACCCTCTGGCAATCAGGCCTTAACCAAAGGCGCGTCATATATATAACAGTAATAATATTTTAGGCAATTTAACTGGCTTCAACATTCACCACCGTCGCTCGGAAAAACGTTCAGTCCATAGGAGGACGGCTCGCAGGTCAGCTGCCTCGCTTATAAATGTACTTTATAGTACAAATTGATATCATGCACATATCAAAGCATAATTGTGTAAATGATTCCATCTTGTCGGGAAGTACTCATGGTACGATCTCCGTTTACGGGTCGGCTGTTGATGACCCGGTCAGAGCGCGCGCACCCCTCATCACCCGCGGCACGGCCGCCATTTCAATTCTGGACGTAAATATCCTCCACTCCTCGCGCCTGGTCGCTGAGGTATTTACTACTCGGGCACCGTTCGTTAGGGTCGTAGGTCTGACGTCATCCATTGCTGCACTCTATCTTATTTTATCCGGCCCTGCTCTACCGCTCCTCCAGTCCGTTACTGCCGAAATGCCACCATCGGTCTTTGCTGATGCCACTTAGAGAATGTGTGTGCTTACTCTAATATATTTGCCCTTACATACACCGCATCGCATCGCATTGCGCACACACTGCTCATATACTTCCCGCCATCTCCGACATCTCCGTCCACCTCGAAAAATAACCCAATTGGGGTTGACGCACCCTAAAACCCTAATAATAATAATAATCCGTCCACCTCCTCCCCATCCTAAACTTATCCTATTTGGTCCCCCCCCCCATGAGACAGGTCGCTCTCAGCAATGAATTTGGTGAAAAGGCAGAAGCTACGGAAAAGAATTTAGGTTCGTTCGGAAAGGTTTTGGGAAAAAGGATGACATGCCAGAAGTTTAGCACTCACATGTCCGATGGTGAGTGGCGAGTGGCCTTGGCTGAGTGCTTCTTCTCCTCCATCCGAAAACTCAGCCATCGGGCCAACGCTGGACGGCCCTCAGGCGTCGGTCCGCCGCCGCGCGTCTTCCAGACCCTTCTCCGTGCGTCTCTCTCTCTCCTTTCTCCCTGTCCGTCCTGTTCTGTTCTGTTCTCTTGAACTTGCTATTGCTCCGCCTCTTTTTCTCCTGTACCCACTCCCAGGACTTCGGGGTGAGCTCGCACTTTTTATTGGTTCTTGGCTTTTGCCGCCTGGGGCCTTCATGGCGTTCTAGATTTTGGGTGGTGACGGATCTAGGTCAGGGCACCGACCTCACGGGCTGATGTCCCTTCTTCCGGGGTGCTTCCAGATGGTGTTTGCAGCCAGCTGTTCGCGTGCCGAGCCGTTACTTGGGTTTGCCCCGGATGTTATTGCCGGGACCGCCCTCTGATCTTGCCCGCGTTTGCCGCTTTCCGGGCAAATATTTGAAAGGGACGGGTAAGGTGACCGGGGGCTGGCTGGATGTCTGGCGGCCTGTTCGGATGGGAAAATATACAAATTTTGGTGCCGAAAAATGTAAGCCTCCTTACAGTAGTAGTAACTGGCAGAAAGTGGGAGAACGGGACTCCTTCGCGCTTGTGCTGCACGCCTTGCAGCTCGGTCGGCCAGCTCGTTGCCACGAATTCCAACATGTGCCGGAATCCAGCGCAGTGTTACATGTTTTCCCATGTCATGCAGGGAAGTAAGGTGCAACAAAACGTCTCGTACGATGGCATGTTGCTGGTTAAAACTGCGCAACGCCAAAATACTGCTCAGAGAATCAGTGAGAATAACGTGTAAAATTTCGTCGTCAACCTCGATGTATGAAAGGATTTTGCTGATGGCCATCAACTCTGCAGCGAAGACGGTGGCCAGTGGCGGCAGGGTGAAAGATCTTGTGGTGGATCCTCTAACAAAAGAACTACCAACGCCGGTGTCAGTCTTTGGGCCATCTGTGCAAGTGACTGTGTAACCATGATATGTTGAAGAAATGTGTTCGAGTGTATGTGATAGTAGCTCCTCTTTTGCTATGTCATGCTTTCTCTCTGTAGAAAGGGCGATGTCGATGAAGGGGGAGACCAGTTCCCACGGGGAGTAGTAATTTGCTCATACTGCCTAATTCCCTGAATTCGAAGTCTCATTTGTCTCAGGAGCGTCCTCATTCTCACACAGTAAGCGGTTCCCCTCTTCACTTGGCCGCGAAGGACTGCATGTAAATCCCTAGAAAAGACAGCCTGATATCATGGGTGTGTCGGGAGCTGACGTATCTTGCATGCGTAGCGAAGTCCCAGCATTTGTCGTCTCATGCTTAATGGTAGTTCATGAGCATCTGCCAATATGCTGATCGTGGGAGAGGTGCGAAATGCCCCAGTAAGTATTCGCAACGCAGCGTGGTGTGTTGGGTCTAAAATACGTTTTGTGGTAGCACACGCACCGTCGTATATAAAACATGCATAGTCCAGTTTGGAACGAATCAGACTGCGGTAAAGCATGTGCAGAGACCTTCTATCAGCCCCGTATGACGTTCGAGAAACGCACTTCAATATATTCATGGTTTTAAAGCACTTGTCTCGGAGCGTTTTGATGTGTTCTCGGTATGGACGACGATTGTCGAATTGCACACCAAGAAAGCGAGCCGTTGGTACACAGGGAACGTCTTGTCCGTAAAGTTTTAGCTTCATGCCCGGGCAGTTACGACGACAGCGGCAGAAATGAACTCCTGTTGTCTTTGCAATGGAAAATCGGAAACCATTCAGGTGTCCCCACTTTTCGAGGTGTGAAATCCCAAGTTGCAGCTGTCGCTCCATGAGAGGGGTTGAAGAGCTGCATGACCAGATGGCAAAATCGTCAGTGAAAAGAGATCATCCGATTGATGGGTATAGTGAGTTGCCGATGTCATTTATTATGAGCGAAAATAGGGATGTGCTCAGGACGCTGCCCTGTGGAACTCTCTAAACTTGGCGTAGCCAACCTTAAACATTATTGCCGACGCGTACACAAAACTCTCGACTTGTCATGAAGTTTTTTAAAAACGTGCCCAGGGATCCGCGGATTCCGCACTCATGAATCTTTTGCAGGATGCCGTGTCTCCAAGCAGTGTCAAAAGCACTCTCAATGTCGAAAAGCACGGCTCCTAGGTGTCTGTGTTTCGCAAAAGCCACCCGAACTTCTGTGTCAAGCCTTAAAACATGGTCAATCGTGCTACGGTTCCTTCGAAAGCCGCACTGGTCATTGGATAAGACGTTCCGGTTGTCTAAGAACCACGTGAGTCGGAGGCCAACCATTTTCTCCATTACCTTACTCAGTGATGACGTCAGTGAAATTGGGCGGTAATCAGTGGGGTCATCGCCATTTCGACCGGGCTTCAACAGTGGTATTATATTTGCCTTTCTCCTGGCGGGTAGAAAGTATCCACTGTTCCAAATTAAATTGAAAATCGTGAGAAGTGTATATTTTGCATACGTCGGTAAATGTTTGAACATTTCGTTGTGTATATAGTCTGGTCCTTCGGACACGTTCTTCAACCCGTTAATTGCAGAGTTCAGCTCGGCTTGAGTAAACGGTAAATTGTACACGAATTGTTCTGATGTAATAAAACTAAAATATTTCCTCTGACACTGGGCACGGTGTTGCAGGATAGCTGGGTCAGTTGGCTCACTGCGCTTTGCTATGGTATGTGCAATTCTATTGGCTACTTCTCCCGGATCCGTTATTGTGTTTCCTCCAATGCTAAGAACCGGCAATGGAATATAGGAGAACTTCCCCGAAATACTTTTAATTCGGGACCACACTTCCGATACCGACGTGGCTCGGTGTTAATCCACCTACATATGCTCGCCAGGATGTTTGTTTCGCGGCACGTATGGTACGTCGAGCCAGTGCTCTGGCCTGTTGGAAGTCCAGCATGTTGGTCATCGCGCCATGTTTACTGAATGTTTTAAGGGCTCGCTTGCGAACGCGGATAGCCTTTCCGCATTCCGCCGTCCACCAGGGAACTGGAATACGGCGTGGGATGCCAGAGGTACGGGAATGCACAACTCAGTGCACTGGGGAATCCGTGATGTAAAATCATCGACGCTAGTACAATTATTTTCAATGTCATGTGTAAAAGCTGTCTGCATCTCAGATTCTAAACGAGCCGAGTCTGCCTTTTTCAAATTCCAGCGCGGCGGCCGTGTTAAAAAACCACGCCTCCACAAAACGTTAGCCACACTGGATAGTGGTCACTTCCAAGGCAATCGTCGCCGACTGACAATTCAATATGATGGATCAGTTGGGGGCTGGCTAGGCTCAGGTCTAGCGCAGACGTTCGGCCCAATGGAAGAGTAAGATGAGTATGTGCACCTGTGTTTAAAACACACAACGGCTCATGTATAATTAAATCCCCCAGTATTCGGCCCCGTGTGTTGATGTCAGAGCAGCCCCAGGCGGTGTGGTGAGCGTTGAAATCATCCACAAGTAACAATGGTATTGGAAGCTCAACAAGTAGATGTTTCAGATCCACAACAGGAAACGGGACTCCAGGAGGCAGATATAGGGAGCAAAGACTAATGTGGGTGCCGCGAAGAGTTACATGCGCTGCGATTGCCTGAAGAGTAGTTCGAAGAGGCAACTCACGTGCTGGTACGCTGTGGTGGACAGCAAGCAGGACCCCTCCGTGCGCGTCATTTTCAGGGCGAACATCGCTTCGGAACACAGTGTAGTCTCTTAGCTTGACGGTGTCCTTTGGCGTGAGGTTAGTTTCCTGAAGGCAAATGGCTAGCGGACTACGCCGATTTAAAACTGTCATCAAATCAAGAATCGAGGTTTTTAGGCCCCGGCAGTTCCACTGTAAAATGGCCGTAAGAAGGGCCATCTAAAACGTGGTAAAACGATAAAGTGACTACCTCAATAGTCACTGCTGCGTGGAGGGTCCCGAGGAGGATCTTGGCCTCGCCCTAGGGTTTCCTCCATCGGCCGGAGACACTTGCCAGGGTGGAGCTCTCTTCCTGCCTCTAGGGGGTGACGGGTGTGCCAAAGCTTCGTCTCCACGTGGTGGGATGGGTGGTGGGATATGAAGGGTCTCAGCTGGAGATGCGGAGCCTCCAGGTGCCAATGGTACCTGGGTGGTTGGGCTCTCTGCCGTACGTTCGGAGACGAACTACGGCCGGCACGTCCCACCGGTCCCAAGTTCGGGGCTCCATGGCGAACGCTGGTGGTCTGGATGCGTGGCGCTGACGGGGGTGTGACAGGTATCCGTCGCGACGGTGCTCCGTGGAGCGATTGAGGTGGAGGGGAAGGAGGGGGATGGGGAGGAGCAGGAATTGGTGGTGATGTGGGGGTAGGATAGGTTACTTTGGATGTGGAAGTAGAGGGCGTGGTGGATGAGGTGTAGGGGGGCTGGGCGAGTTTTTTTTACCCCTGTACCAAGGTCCACTTTCCTCCTTCCTGTTCTGTTTCCGTCGCCGATACTTCCTCTAAGGGCTGTGGGGATGCTATGGGTGTCGTTTCTTTCGCCTGCTCTGACCTGGATGGTCGAACCGTGGGTGGCGTTGTCTCCGCGTTCGCGGAAGGTGTGCAGGTGAAGCCAAAGGAGCGCAGCAAGGCGCCGAGTTGTGTAAGCAATTGTGTAGCGCTGGTGGCTTGTTGATGTGTATAACTTGTTGGGGTACTTTTAGTCTTTTCTGAGTATGATACTCTGGGGTGACTCTCCTCATATGCCTCTCGGGCTTGTCGAAAAGTGATATTTTTAGTACATTTTAGTTACAAAATCTCTTTCTCCTTCAAGTAGGCTGGGCATGACCTGTCAGAGGTTTTGTGGGGCACCTGACCCCAACCACAATTCACACACCATGATTCCTGCGAGTCACACTTGTCGACAGTGTGGCCTTTCGATCCACATCGGCCATACGCAGGACGTCCTCGACAGTACTGGGTCGTGTGGCTGTAACGCTGACATTTGTAGCACCTCATTGGTTTGGGAATGAAAACGCGGACTTTTATTCGGATATAGCCTACTGTTACTGTGGCTGGTAGATCAGTGCTACTGAACGTTAAAATAATGTTATTTGTCGGATGTAGCTCCTTCTCCTTTCTTACTTTCATCCTCCGTGCGTCAACAACACCATACTCAGCTAATCCATCAACAATCTCATCCTCGGACACGTCCCTCAGATCGAAGCAGTTAATGACTCCTTTTCATACATTTTTAGTATTATGAGGTTCAACTTTCACCAGTATTGTAATGTGTCTTGTCCCGTTCGGTGTACGTATGCTGTATGTTAACTTATCTAGCTCTAGGGCTCTCCTCGCATCCTCTCCCTTACGAAATTCGACCTCGGTGCCCCATCACGCAACTTGTCGCATAGCAGTATACATCCCAAACGGTCGCATCCTCGCTTACGCTGAAACTTTATAACTTTTTGCTCTCCCCATTACAGTTCCTAGCTAAATCTAGTTCTTTTGCTCGCTTTGCTGCTGTTTTTTTTTGCTTCACAGTGTCCCTAGCTTTTCGATACGCCTTTACATTTACGATATTTGAAGATTCCTTAAGCACTCTAAATGCAGCTTTCTTAGCCTTAATTGCTTTCATCAAATCTGATGTAAGCCATGCTGGCTTTGCTATCCTTCGTTTGCGTCTTTGCTTTTGGGGGACATGTCTAATCTGAATTTCCTTCAAGTAAGATTTTAACTTTTCCCCACCTTTCACAGGCGTCTAAATTGGAGAATTCTTCTTCCCATCTTATGGCGCTTAAAGCCGCTCTCATGCAGTCAAAGTGTAATGTCTAGTGTAAGTCAAAGTGTAATGTCAAGTGTAAGTCAAGGTGTAATGTCTAGTGTAAGTCAAAGTGTAAAGTGTAATGTCAAATGTAATGCAAATTGTAATGTCTAATGTCTAAGAAATCAAGCCAGATATAAATAGCGGAACCGCAATTTCCGTGGAGAAACAAAACCTAGCGATGAGAGAAAGCATGGATGAACAGAACAAGGCAAGGCCAACACCGGTGAAATTACAGTTGATCGTATTCAAATCGATGTTGAAGTAACTCGTTAGGCGTCAGACGCAATGCTAATGCGGACATCAGGGGGACCCCCAGTAAAGGAAGAAAACAGGTAGGTTCCTGATGCCATTCAAGAACTCTGAAACATGCACCCGCGACAAGCGCGCCCGGATGTTCACTGATGTGTGCACGAAGAATATAGTTACAATTTATGAGACTCTGTCTCCATAAAATATGATGCGAATTGCCTGCATGAAAGTTAATTTGCCTTCAGACGTCAATTCCATTGCCATTTACAATGATATATTGCACATATTGTTACTTTGCGCATTGCATTCTGGAGCTTTCCACCATAGACAGCCGGACGCTGGCGGCGACGCTGGCGGCCCCCGGCCCGTCCCCGACCGCCCGCCGACACTCATAATATGATGGGGCGCAAACCATTCCCTGAATGTTAATGGACCCCAACGCCAAAGTAATAGGCAGATTTTCAAATTTGAAACACTAGGCGATGTACCTGGCATGAGTTCTGCCACTAGTACAGTCGAGGCCGACAGGTTTCTCGATATTGTCTAAGAATATTGCGCTTATGGGCGTTGGATGGAAAGAATGCATCCACAACCGTGAATTTCTCCTACAATTTTGATGTTCCAGAGCTGATGTTACTTAGTATTGTTGAAGGGTGGAACTTTACGCTACTTTTTGTCATGCCACCTCGGCCACCTCGGCGGCCCTCCGGATCCTCTGGGCAGCAACCGTCGGCGCTTGGCATGCATCGAGCCATGCCAGAACCTTAACAATTCCCGACATGTCAAAAAGTAGAAAATGACAGGGTTAGATATCTATAAAAGTAGTCGAGTATGACATCAGAAGGCAGCTGATTCTATGGTGGTTTATTTGAGACCATTGGAAATTAATTCGCTAATGTAGAACATCTGATATACAAATAAAAGTAATACAATGTGATAATTCGAGACAGAAATCGTGGAGTTGAGTGCAAAAATGGCAGGGTTAGATATATATAAAAGTTATCGACAATGGCACCGGAAGTTAGCTAAGTTTATGCCAGTTTATTTGAGACCATTGGAAATTAATTCGGTAAGGTAGAACATCCGATATTCAATTTAAAGGAATAGAATGTGATAATACGAGACATAAGTCTTGGAAAAGAGTGCAAAAGTTATAGAGTTAAATATCTATAAAGGTAGTTGAACATGGCATCAAAAGGCAACAGATTTTATGCCGGTTTACTTGAGACCATTGGCTATTAACTCGGTAATGTA
>JAOTOL010001470.1:682500-955000 GCA_034440575.1 Imbricaverruca yamaguchii | reverse complement strand
CAAGACGTGAGAGGAGGCCCTTAATTTGAAAAAGGATTCCAAGGAAGGAGTTCCAAGGAAGTGAGAGGAGGCCCTTAAGATGGAAGTGGTAGCAGGCATTGAAGGATGAAGGATGTGAGGTTTTCAAAATTGAAGATCCCTCAAGACGGATAAGGCTTTTCCAGGATAAAGGAGGAGGCCCACGAGGCGTGGCAGGAGGCCCATAATTTGGCAGATAATGCTCATAGAACATGAAAGGAAGCACCATGCCATGTCAAACAGGCCCCAGGATGTAAGAGGAGAACCTCCAAGACGAGAGAGGAGGACCATTGAATATGGAGGAGGATAGGACACACAAGGAATCGTTGAAAACTGGTAAAGAGGCTCCAGGAAATGAGACGAGATCCTTAAGACGGGAAATGAGGCCTATACTTTGCAAGAAGGCCCAAAGAAATAATAGAAGTCGTGCCGAGGTACTTGACTAGCATGATATGGGCCCCAAAAGATCCGGCTGGGGCCCCTGAAAACCACGCTGAGCTTGAGGTTGCCAAAAATTCACGGTCAGACTATGAAAGTCACTCTAAGGGCAGGACGGATCTTTCCACAACAGCCTCATTGTGACCAAAACAAATGAAGCTGGAGAAACTGTGCTCGTTGGCTGCGTGCACTGCTTGGTGTGATTGCCCCCCGTGTCAGAGACTGTAACGTGCGGTGAATGTTAGTGACTGTACCGCCCTTTGTGGCGACTGGTGGGCGCGGCCGGCGGGGGCGCGGGAGTGTTTGGTGGTGGGCGTGGAGGCCGGCAGTGTGAGGTTCCGTGGCACGCATATACAGCAATACAGCAGATACAAGCTATTTCGGCAAATATGCCTGGCGACCAGGTGGTGGCAGTACCGGTCGGTGGTGGTGCCTTCGATGTGCGTGTCATAGCGGAATATGACGGGACTGCAGACGTCGTGGAGTGGTGGATGCGTGCAGAAATGTTGTGCGAGCTGCGCGGCGTCGCTTTGGCAACAGTGCTGCCCCTGCGGCTGACCGGCGGGGCATTCGCCGTGTGGTCGCAGTTATCGGCGGAGAGTCGCCGCTCGTTAGAAGCTGTGCGCGCGGTGTTGTATTCAGCCTTCGCTCTTGATGAACACGTGGCGTATGACGCCTTTGTCAGCCGACGCCTTCAACTGGGAGAGTCAGCTGATGTGTACTTGGCGGATCTCCGGCGGTTGGCGACCCTCTTCGGTGGTATACCGGACCAAGCACTCTCCTGCGCCTTCGTCGCTGGTCTACCCGATGCCGTGCGCCAGACCATTCGAGCCGGCTCGCGCGCAGAGGCCCTTGACCTGGTGGGCGTTTTGGCGCGCACCCGTGCCGTCTTGAGCGACGAGCGAGTCGCATCGGCGGCGGCGGCAGCGCGTGGCGGGACGACCAGCCGGAGTGGGGAGCGAGATCTGTCTGCGCGTGACCCGAGACGCCGGCGAGGACGCCGCTGCTGGACGTGTGGTTCACTGGACCACCTGGCTGCAGCCTGTCCGGAGGGAAACGGCCCGGGGAGCGGCGCTTCAGCGCCAGCGCCGTCTCCCGTGCAGTGAGAGGCGCGCTACCAGTGCTGAAGATGGTGGTGGACGGGCGGCCTTGCGACGTGCTTGTGGACACCGGCTGCACCGATAACATTGTATATGTGGATCGGTGCAGACGGTGGTCGCCCCGGCGTGTTGTACTTACCACAATAGGAGGTGATGCTCTTGCTGGCAAGGGCATCGGTGAAGTCACAGTGAGCATTGAAGGCCGCCAGGTAACGCTCACGACTTTGGTGGTGGCGGCTCGTCCCATGGGGGTGGACTTGGTGCTTGGCATGAGCGGCATCGTCAGGTTGGGAGGTGTGCGAGTGGGATCACCAAGGGACGTTCAGCTCGGCTCAACGCAATGCCCTGCTGCCGGCGGTGCGCTGGCGGGCGCAGTCGCGACCCGTGAAGCGGCGGACTCTGCGCCCGCAGTCGACGGGGCTCAGGCGAGCGCGACCGGCGTGACCGGCTCAGGCGAGCGCGACCGGCGGGGCTCAGTGACTGAGCTGAAGGTGGACGCTAAAGACTTCACGGCAGAATTTGACAACGACTCGGGGGCTTGGACTGTCGCATGGAAGTGGGCGAATGGGGTCGGGCCGGCGTGTCTCACAAACAGCGTGTCCGAATACAAGATAAACCCATCTGTGCGACAGGAGTACGATGAGGAACTTGAAAGCTGGCTGCAAAATGGCTGGCTGCAGCCTTACGATGAGCAGAGGGATGGTTCGCCACGGGGGCTTGTGCCTCTGATGGCGGTACCACAGGCGAAGAAGGTGCGCCCAGTGCTCGACATGCGGGAGCTTAACAGTCACGTGGCGGCTTATACTGCTGATGCCGACGTCTGTGCTGAGCACCTGCGTAGGTGGCGCCGACATGGCCGGCGCGTCGCCGTGGTGGATTTGAGGCGGGCGTACCTGCAGCTGCGACTCGACAGACGGCTTTGGCCGTACCAAACAGTCATCATTCGCGGTCGGCGGTACAGCCTAACGCGGCTTGGATTCTGTCTGAATGTGGCGCCGGCTGTGATGAAGGCTGTTGTCCGGGTCGTCTTGGCGCAGAGCCCGGCCGTGGAGCGAGCAGTCTCTCCATATGTCGACGACCTACTCGTCGATGAGGACATTGTCAGCGCCGAACACGTGGCGGAGCACTTCAAACGCTTCGGGTTGGAGTGCAAGCCACCAGCGCGGGCTGAGGACGGCGCCCGGATGCTGGGGCTGCGCGTGCAGCGCGCTGCTGGCGAGCTGCAGTGGTCGCGCGACAGCGCCATCCCGAGTCCGCCGGACCGGGTGACTCGCCGTGCTGTTTTCGCATGGTGCGGCCGGCTGACAGCCCACCTGCCTGTCTGCGGCTGGCTGAGGCCGCCGCTGCCTGGTTGAAGCGGCACGTGAACGAAGTCACCAGCGGCTGGGATGACACCACTGACGACGCGGCCCTGCACGGTCAGATCGCCCACGTGTGGAAGCGGCTGGCGGATGCTGACCCGGCGCGAGGCCCGTGGTGCTGGAGCGGGGACCGCGCGATCGTCTGGGCCGATGCCAGCTCGATAGCGGCCGGCGTTGTTATAGAGACGCCGGAGGACGGCGTGATGGAGGACGCGTGCTGGCTACGACCGGACGGCTCAGCGGAGACGCACATCAACATGGCTGAGTTAGATGCTGCCGTCCGCGGTATGAATCTGGCCATTGCCTGGGGTGCGAAGGAGGTTGAGCTGAGAACTGACTCGGCCACCGTCTACCGCTGGGTGGATGATGCATTGAGTGGACGTGCTCGCCTCCGAACGCGCGCAGCAAGTGAGATGCTGATTCGCCGCCGCGTTTCCGTCATTCGAGAGCTCGTGGATGAATTCGAGCTCACTGCGTCGGTGACACTGGTGCGGTCAGAGGAGAACCGAGCGGACATTCTCACTCGAGTGCCGAAGGTGTGGCTGCGCGGTCCGGTGGTAACTGACGGCGTGCCGGGGGCGCTGTCGCCTGCGAGGAGACTGGAGACGTGACGGTCGCTGGGGGTGCAGCACGCGGGTACATCAGTGCTGAGAACGCGCTAGTTGAGCTGGTCCGGACGGTGCATGAGCTGGCTGGGCACCCTGGTGTTCGCCGAACGCTCTACTTTGCGCGGCGAGACGTATCACGTGACGTCACGCGGGCGACAGCGCGTGCGGCGGTGGAGAGCTGTGACGTCTGTCGCTCCATTGACCCGGCTTCGGTACGGTGGCGACGTGGCTCACTTGGTGTAGCTGCTACGTGGGAGCGCGTCGCCATCGACGTCACGCACCACCGGGGACAGAGTTACCTCTCTGCTAGCGACTGCGGACCTTCGCGCTTCAGTGTCTGGCGCCAGCTGCGTCGCGCTGATGCCGCCGAAATTTCAGGCCACCTGGAGCAGCTTTTTCTGGAGCGCGGGGCTTCGCTAGAGATTTTGACCGACAACGCCACTGTGTTCCGCGGCCGCCAGATCGCTGCTCTCGCGGCGCGATGGGGAGTCAGCCTTCGGTTTCGCGCGGTGCACGAGCCAGGAGGCAACGGCGTGGTGGAGCGCTGCCACAGGACAGTCAAAGTGATCGCAGCGAGACGCAGGTGCTCCGTGCCCGAGGCTGTACACCTGTACAACGTTACGCCCCGTGATGGGGAGAGCGCTGATTCGGCGCCTGCAGCCGGCGTGTATCGGTACACAGTGAGAGATTGCATCCGGTCTCCGCAAAAGGACGAACCGGCAGTCGAGGTGCGCCCGCTCGTGTCCGACGGGATGCAGCTCTGCGTTGGTGACCGCGTCTGGATGCGGCGCCCGGGAACGCGCTGCACGGACGTCTCGCGTCGCGGCACGGTGACAGGTGTTGTCTCGGGGCAGGTGGTTGAGATTGATAGGGTGCCGTGGCATGTGAAGAATGTGCGACGACGCGGTGAAGCGTCGGATGGGGAAAACGCTGATGCTAGCGACACGGATAACGACGAGCCACTGTATGTGCGATGCAACACTGCTGATGAGGAGGGCAGTGCCGTGGGGAGTGATGCGGCTGAAAGCGCTCCCCCACTTCGGCGCAGTAGGCGCGATCCACAGCCGCGAAGGTTCTTTTGTTGCGAATGATCACACACAGTTGTTGTTGACGGTAGGCGATGTTTCGTGGCAGGTGTGTTTGTGATTTTTTGATAATCAGGGGGTGGTGTGCTCGTTGGCTGCGTGCACTGCTTGGTGTGATTGCCCTCCGTGTCAGAGACTGTAACGTGCGGTGAATGTTAGTGACTGTACCGCCCTTTGTGGCGACTGGTGGGCGCGGCCGGCGGGGGCGCGGGAGTGTTTGGTGGTGGGCGTGGAGGCCGGCAGTGTGAGGTTCCGTGGCACGCATATACAGCAATACAGCAGATACAGAAACGAAAAACAATTCAGACATGGATATCACCCTGAGGACCCAACAATGACGCCAAAAGCCCCCAAAACGTATTGAACCCCCTAAAAGTGTCGAGGCCGCTAAAACCCGCGCTAGGGATCCAAGCAAAGGACGTCGGGCCCAATAGACGACATTGGTCTTTAAAAAAATAGTCGCGTCGCAGCCCTGGAAAATCACACTGCAGGGCCAGAAGATCGCGTCGTGCCTGAAATGCTGCTGCTGTTCCAAAAAATCAATTCCTAACCGGGATGCCATTCTAGGACAACAAAAGAAATACTCCTTTAGTGGCTGCAGTGGCATATCAAAGGGGAAAATGTTCCCTCCATCCTGAGAGGGATAAATTCTCAAGAATCGTGCTGGGGCTCCAAAGTCCCACTGGGGCCACCAAAATTCGCGTCGGTCCACCAGCATTCGCGCAGGGGCTTTCATATAAATACGGTGGGCCCCGGAAAACTCGCTCCGAGGGCCGAAAACTTGCAACAGGAAGCCGAAAATCGCTTTGGGGAAACAGCTAAGTACAACGGGTCCCACAAACTCGTGCACCTCCCAAAAATATCGCGCTCGGAACCCACAACTCCCATGGGTAGGTCGTTGAGTCTTAACAAAATTGGTGACCACAAAACACGAATCGGTATTTGACGAAAAATCAAGCTGGAGCCCTTCAAAATAAGGAGATGGATTGGTTCTGGAGCACCAAACATATTACCAGATGCCTTCACAAATTGCGTACGACACCGGAAAACATAACGGATCTAGAAAAATCGAGGCGAGATACAAAAAGGTTGCACCAGGGGCTTGCAAAAATCCTGCCGGGATTTGAACTTTTAGAATAGTCCGAAAAGATCCACAAAAATCGCGTTGCGCCCAGAAAACTGGCGTTGGGTCCGCGGAACCACGCGCCTAGGCACGATAAGTCGCGCTGGGACACAAAAACGTCGCACCGAAGTTACAAACGCGATCCCATCTCGGTTTTTCGAGATCCGGTATGTTTTTCGGTTCCGTACGCAATTTGTGAAGGCATCAGGTAATATGTTCGGTGCCTCATAGCCATTTTCCTCACCCCGAATGATTTCTGTAGGAATCCCTCATTATTTTGGAGGGCATCAGATTGATATTTTCTGATACCGATCCGGTTTTTGTAGTATAGCTATAGTTCTAGCAGTGTGAGGTGACAATTATCAGAGGGTGCCAATAGAAAACTTTAGAACTGGGTGGGGGAGATAGAGTTGAAATTCGACGAATCAGAAACGGTAGTGGTAGATTAGGCCCCTTCACGGGGTAATTCGGTTAATCACTAGTTATTTAATCTTGAAAGGTGTCCTTTGACAAAATAGCGGTCGAAATTCATTATTCTTTTTTAATTGGCGTAGGTGAACCCCTGCAAATCCGTTTGCCTCCCTCCCCTTGACGCAAATATAGGTATTCTGCTGGTCCATCAATAATTTTCAGAAACATATGCACATGGTGCAAAGCCGACATTGAGAGGACAAATGAAACCCCACAAGCATATAAAACAACACCCATGCCTCATATAAAATGGGAGGAATGGTGCATTTAAATATATCTTCTGTCTACAAACTTCTTTTCTGTTAGTACATCCTGCATGATTAGAGCTTCCCAGCTTCCATGCCTTCTCAACATCATTTGCAGAACGGTACAGCACAGCGAAAACCATGGGCGTGACGGCGTGGAATTTTAAGGTTTTGTATGAATTGTCGTTGTTGCATTGGTGCATTGTCATTTACGCATTGTTGTTCAATGCTTGTTCATGATGCGAATGCATTCGCTAAGAGTTTGTTATTTAGCTTGTGTGACAGGTGTCTTGCAGCCAGCAACAAATGTTACTTCTTTAAATAAAAAAATTCCTAAGATGGTGATGAGAAAACCAATGCAATCCACTTCTCGTCACCTTCGCGAAATTATCGTCCTAGGACTGAGAAATGATCGCTTAAGCTTTGCTTAGGACATCAAGCTGGGGGTAAGAAATATTAGTGGTGATGAACCTAGCTATATTTAGTTATACTTTGTGGGCATAAAAGTGGGTTGAACAATGAGAGTTACCTGTAAGATACGCTTAGCACCAGCCCCGCCAACTCGCTGCAATCTAGAGGCCAGGAGGAATAATCTTATGGCCGAGAAAGCATTGAGACGTTGGTTTGTTTTGACACGTAAGTATTTATCCACATATTACATATTCATGCTCTGATGTGGCCCAGTTTTCAGCGAAAAATGATTATTAGTATTGCGTTTTGAGTAAATGATGCACCATGCCAAGAACCGACAAGACATCAATATGAAATCATGTTTTCCATTCCCACACCATACTGAGAGCCTAAAAACCAATAGTAGCCCCTAAAACAATGGAGCCCCCTTTCGGGAAGCAGGAGGCCCCTTTCGACTTTGCCCCCCTGGAAGAATTTCGTGGCGACGCCACTGTATAGATATGCATATATATATATATATTTATATTTATATATATACGTATATATATACATATATATATATATATATGTATATATATGTACATATATATATATACATATATATATATATATATATATATATATATATATATATATATATATATATATATATATATATATATATATATATATATATATATATAATATATATATATATATATATATATATATATATATATATATATATATATATACAAGTCTCCAGAGTTCGTTAAATATATTTGGAAAAGGGCCTATTCTTTCCTCACAAAATCAGTTTTTCTTTTGTTCTAAAAGTTTGTTGAGAAGATTAAAAAGAATATTCAGAACCAGGATCGTCGGATTCTTCCCCCCCTCAAATTGTAATTGTAAGTATGCATGACACTTTTCTGAACAAAGAATGCAGATACCACTCCCCATCTCACCCTGCCCCACGCAGCGGCGGATATAGGAATTTTCATGTGGCGTGGGGGAAAGTTTCCTCTCGGCCATTGGCTGAAAAGTGTGGGGGGTGGGGGGGGGTGGGGCCCCCCCGGGGGGGGGCCTTTCCCGGTCAGAGGGCCGCCACCTTTCCATAATGGCAGATACCTTCCCCCCGGTATCTGCCATTATCCCATCCTCTGTTCCACGCAATTTCCGGTTAGGTTCCCCGATTCAACACCTACACCACCCATGAAAATATTCGATTGTACCCCTGAATTGGCACCTTCACCACCCATAACACTCTCTGATAACCATGGGATCCAGGAATTTCCATGAGGGACCTTGACTGAAGGGCGACATCGCTATCAGCTGCCAGTAATTATCTAAGTCAGTCTCAACTTTTCCTAAGTGAACTCTACACCATAGACCCCCTTACATACACACACAGATAAACACATTCGAGTGTTCATAGATCGATATGCCTACCTACCGGAGATGCCCCGCTTTGCCGACACAGCCCAACTCTCGCTAGCTGTTCTTTATACTGAACACTGAATCATGCATGTAGGTAAGCAGCATATGAAGGTTCCATACTTGATGGGTGCACAAGTACTATCAATGATTCAACAGGAGAATGATTTAAGCGTTATTCTAAACACAAAACTGGGGGCATCAGAGCAGATCAAGGAAGCTAAGAAGAAGGCACTGAGAATGTTTGAGGCAATAAATAGGAATGCATCATACAGAAGGGAGGAAGTCATCAGGAAGCTTTACTGTGCATGTCAGGCAATATTTGGAATACTGCATCCAAGCTTAGTCCCCTAGTTATGAAAAAGATTGTTGGCTTTTAGAGTGAGTACAAAAGATGGCTATAAAAATGGTTAATGGTATAAGCAACCTGGCATATGCGGAAACATCGAAGAAATTGAATATGTTTTCACTTAGATATAGAAGGCTGGGAGGAGATCTCATCGAGGTCTTTAAATTTGTCCATGGTCTGGAGAAGGGATACCTTGGGGAAATGTTTGAATTTAACAGAAATGTTGCAATTAGAAGTCATCAATTCAAAATGGAAGCTAACCACAGCAGAACAAGGTTAACACTCGCACGTCCGGCGGTCCGTGCCAACTTCGCATGTCCGGAGGGGGGGGGGGGCGATGTCTGCTCCGATAAGATATCTAGAACTTTGCTAGCTAGCGACAAACGGAAAACGGCGTTGGATAGCTGGTGAGAGGCTCTATCGAAAGTGTTTGGTCATTTTTTTCACTTAGGTCAACATTCAGGTCACTGGGCCATCATAGGTCAAATTCGGCCAGATCAGGTGGGACTCTCAGATATTGACACATATCTCAGGACTTGTAACAGATAGAAACAAACGGCGAACGTTATTCGACAATCCTTGAAATGTGCTATGGACAATAGGCGGTGTGATTTGAGGTTAGGTCAACCGAAAATATGACCTCAGGTCAAGGTCATGAATTAGCCTAGGGAGGGCATGCAAGGTATCAATCGACACGTCTTGGCGATGCAAGCATAATGACGGTACTTTCAGTCTTTTAGCTCAATGCAGGGCGATATAATGCGCAAAAATGTGCTAGTGATCTCAGGTGACCTCAGATGCCTTGGTAAGGTCACTAAGAAAAAATGTCAGCGGTAACATTGAGCATAGCTTCCAACTACAACTATTCCAACTATGCCACAACAGTTGTGAGATCATTCCGAGAACAAATATGTAGCCAGGAAACATTTGTATATTTTACCATAGCCCTATAATGGGGAAGCCATGGCCGCGACCTGACCTAAGGTCAATGCCACGAAAAACAACCCGATATACATATTATGGCCCCTGATGAGATCATGACGTGTTACAAGTTTGAAATCCATCGCCCAATTATTGTGGAAGGTATGCCACCTAGAACTCCGAGTGTAGTTGGGTCACTTCGCCTGACCTGGTGACCTGACCTGAGATGACCCCGGGTTAAAATGGATGAGGACATGCGGAAAAGACTAATGAGCAGCCATGCGAGATTTGGCCTTGCTACCTCGATTAGTATGGCGGCAAATTAGGAAAAACCGCAAGGGGGCAGATATCTGTTCCCCGGACGTGCGCGGGCTAAGACAGTCTTCCTTCACCAACAGGGTACCGGGGGAGAAGCTCATAAGATCTACTTTCAGAAGACCTACGTTCAGTAGATCTACTTTTAGAGGATTTATTTTCACAGGATCTACTTTCAGAACATCTATTTTCACAAGATCTACTCTCGGGACTGGGTTGTTCAGAGGATCTACTCGAAGACGGAAGTGTTCACAGGATCTACTTTCAGGAGAATGTTTTTCACAAGATCTACTCTCGGGACTGGGTTGTTCAGAGGATCTACAAATAGGCCTCAAGTGTTCAGAAGATCTACTCCCGAATGCAAATGTTCAGAGGATCTACTGAAAGCTGGAAGTGTTCACAAGATCTACTCTCGGGACTGGTTTGTTCAGAAGATCTACTCGAAGACGAAAGTGTTCACAGGATCTACTTTCAGGATAATTTTTTTTTCACAAGATCTACTCTCGGGACTGCATTGTTCAGAGGATCTACAAATAGGCCTCAGTTGTTCAGAAGATCTACTGCTGGAAATGTTCAGAAGATCTACTACTGGAAGTGTTCAGAGGATCTACTCGGAGGATGGAAGTGTTCACAAGATCTACTCTCGGGACTGAATTTTCAGAAGACCTACTCTTGGCCCGGAATGTTCAGAAGATCTACTCTTGGTCCGGTATGTTCAGAGGATCTACTTTCTGGACTGGATTGTTCAGAAGATCTACTCTCAATTCCGATGTCCAAGAAGCATAAGTTCAGCTTTCTCTCGCTAGGTAGCAGCACCGTCTTGGTATTACCGCATTGAATAAGGAATGAATGTCAGATTGAACGCTGAACGCACTGCACGCGCGTGACGATCCGCCAACAACGCCGACACACAACGAGCGCTTGTTCAATGGTATCATCCTGTCATCTAGCGAGAAATATTGTTACCTATGCTTCAGCGTTCAATCTGATGACATTCATTCCGTATTCAATGCCGTAATACCAAGACCGTGCTGCTACCTAGCGAGAGAAAGCTGAACTTATGCTTCTTGGACATCACAATTGAGAGTAGATCTTCTGAACAATCCAGTCCCGAAAGTAGATCCTCTGAACATACCGGACCAAGAGTAGATCCTCTGAACATTCCGTCCCGGGAGTAGATCTTGTGAACACCTCCGTCCTCGGAGTAGATCCTCTGAACATTTCCAGGAGTAGATCTTCTGAACATTTCCAGCAGTAGATCTTCTGAACAACTAAGGCCTATTTGTAGATCCTCTGAACAATCCGGTCGCGAGAGTAGGTCTTGTGAAAAAAAATTATCCTGAAAGTAGATCCTGTGAACACATTCGTCTTCGAGTAGATCTTCTGAACAAACCAGTCCCGAGAGTAGGTCTTGTGAACACTTCCAGCTTTCAGTAGATCCTCTGAACATTTGCATTCGGGAGTAGATCTTCTGAACACTTGATGCCTATTTGTAGATCCTCTGAATAACCCAGTCCCGAGAGTAGATCTTGTGAAAAACATTCTCTTGAAAGTAGATCTTGTGAACACTTTCGTCTTCGAGTAGATCCTCTGAACAATGCAGTCCTGGGAGTAGATCTTGTGAACATTTCCTCCTCCAAGTAGGTCTTCTGAAAATAGATCTTCTGAACGTAGATCTACTGAAAATAGATCTTCTGAAAGTAGGTCTTTGTCCAGAGTGCAACTAAGAAGAGCCCTTATGGCTCATAGTTGCCTCAATCATTTATATCTTGATGTCTTCATGTCTAGGTACACGATTTCTATTGCCTTGCGTGACTACATTCAATGGTTCTTGGTAGTATCAAGTTTGTTTGTTCCCCATAAACAATGGACTGTAATTGGGCGTGTCATTAAACACACAACATGTGCACTATGTTCGTGCTTCTGTATTATTACTATAAACAATGAGATGCGCGCCACGCTGTGATGTAGCCTTATGATGTAACGTTAAACATAACAAATAATCAGCATTTACCTAGCAAGGACGTTTACTTCCGAAAGTCGTTAGGGCATAATGCATGTAGGAAATGAACGGGCCAAAATGCATTGGGAGTGGGGAGGTACAATCCATAGGGCTTCATGTTTAAAGTGGGAATTACTGTGGAATGCTATGCTATATTATGCTCATCTACATTGCTCAAAAGCCATTTTGGTGTTATTTTGCGCATAAATTGAAAAGTAAGCATTTGTACAGAAAATGAGTGTCCCCTATCGTCTTAGTAGCATTCATAAACACTGCATTGGAGAAATAGATTCCAAGAATCCATAAAACAAATAACACAAATTTACCCATCTGCGAATGACATCATTTTCATTTTGCTCCCAATGTGACAGTAAAAATGGATATGAGGGTTACTGTTCTTTAATAGCGGCCACAGTAATCTGCCATTAACTAACGCAACTAATCTAAATTTGTACGTTGAATTTGGGCAAGGTTTTTAGGTTAGGTTTTAGGTTAGGTTGGGAATTTCGATTATGACTTTTATGTTTTTACGTTGGAATTAGTCAAGGTTTGTTTAGGTCCGATTAGGTTTTAGAAGTTTACAAAAATTTGAGAAATATGTTTTAGGGGATTTTCCACTAAAAACAACTATTTCATGACATGAGAGGTTAGGCTGGTTAGCTTCGGTTTGTTTTTTTTTCCATTCTTTAACATTCTTTTTATGCTGTACTACCATAGGCAAGCAAATTTCTTTGTGTTGTTTTGCTTGCCAGTTGAAAAGTAAACATTTGCAAAGGAAATTATTGGCCACATCTTGTTAACAAAATTCCAAGGGCAAATGTAGTTCCTATTTTCAAGAAAAGAGAAAGAGGGAAAGTTGAAAACTATAGGCCAGTAAGTCTCACATCCCTAGTCTGCAAAGTGCTCGGATCAATTGTCAAGTATAGAATAGTTAGTTATCTGGAAGGAAACAAATTGAATCAATATCTCAAGTCATCATGGGAAAATGTTCTTAGTTGAGTCCCCCAGGGGTCAGTACTGAGGTCACTACTGTTCATCATATTTGTAAATAACATTGAAAGTGGCCTGAGCAGTAAGGTTTTGAAATTTTCGGATGATTTGACGGTCTAGGGCAATAGCAGGTCACAATTAGCATATCTCGCTGCGGAAAGGCGTAGACGAACTTGTGAAGTGGTCCGAAGAATGGCAAATGAAATTTAATATCGATAAGTGCAAAGTCATGCGTGTAGGTAGGCAGCATATGACGGCTCCATACTTGATGGGTGACCAGTAGCCTGTGTCGAGAATTTCTAAAGTGGTGTTATCAAAAACGGCTACTGTTTTTATTTTGCCTTGATATGTGTCTAACAATTTGGCATACAAATCTCATCGCTGAGCCATCGGATTTTTTTTCTCAAAATACGTTTAAAAATTACTCTGTCTTCGGCATTCGGCGCCATATTGACTGTAAGAACCAATCCAAATAAGTGGGTCAAATAGTACCTCTTTTTGAACGTCTCGAAGAGCTGAGTCGATTGATGTAACGCAATATTGTCGAAAAATCGATAGTTAAGAAAACATCGGCTATCTTATGTCTTCTAATACACCAGGAAATGTTTATTTCGGGGCATAAAAGGAACTTTGAGGTATGAACAAGTAAAAATCATGACACAGCCGCGGTTTCTGCCCTTACTCATTTGAAGACTTCGGCATCGCTAACTGGGCACATAGACAAAGCTTCATATTTATTCGCTGCTTGAACTATATAGCAGCATGATTGAAGGAGGCTCCTTTGTACGCATGTGCATAACATACCAAATACCTACCTATTCGTTGCATGTTGAGACATTCAGATAACCTTTCCACATCACGTTCAGACGAAAATCAGATAAGTTGGTGATAAAAATGATTAAATTTCGCCATTATTGAAATTCGCCGTGATCACCATGGGACTATCCATGCCTATTTTTTCCAGAAAGGACACATGTCAGACATCAATCAACGAACACTGGTATATCCAGGGCAAACATCGCGCGAAGGTACGGAGCACAACTGACTGGACGGAATAGAGCACCCCAGATTTGTCTTTCATGAAACTCACAGTCGTTTTAGCATATTTTCCACGTCCCTCTTAGTTGCTAGCACGAGCAAAAGCTACCGGTGCATGTAGCCAACCCGGATGTAGTCGCCCCTCCTCTCCTTACCGTACACATTTTTTTGCAGCTAGCGACACCTGTTAACGCATCGTTCAACTGAGTGACCGTGCACGGGAAACTGTGGAACTGACATTGGCATTTCTACATAGCCATCAAGTTCGGAGCTTGGCGTGTGGCACGTGAGCGCCGGTTCGAAGGCGCCGTCCCAGGATATCAACTCCTGCAGACTCTCCGCGGTCTCATATAGTCTCGGAGTTTTCCTGGGACGGATGCTGGTGTCTCCACGCTCATTTTTTCCGCGGATCCGCCTGACACGTTCAACAGCGAACTGGCGCTCTGCTCTGTCATCGCTCTAGAGAAGTGTCTGGAGGGCCATTTCGCTATGAGCACACCAGGCACTGCAGTGGAGGTACGGCATCACGACGCTCACGACTTCCCCATGCTGCAGTCGAGTGAGCTGCAGCTGGCGCAGCACATGCCTCGGCCCATCCAGCCAGTTGTGCTGCACCTTCGCGCGAGACCACATTGGATGGTAAACCCCCACAATTAATTCAACTATACGCCGGAGGTTTTTTGCATGCAGTGTCTCCCAGGCCATGATCTGATACGTACAGTGTAGGTACATGCACCGGCAGCTTTTGCCCGTGCTAACAACTAAGAGGGACGTGGAGAATATCCTAAAACGACTGTGAGCTCCATGAAAGAGAGAACTGTGGTGCTCTATGCCGTCCAGTCAGTTGTGCTCCGCACCTTCGCGCGATGTTTGCTTCCGACATTTCCAGTGTTCATTGATTGATGTCTGACATATGTCCCTTTGGGGAAAACACATTTTCATCGATGGTTCCAGGGCGATCACTTCGAATTTCAATGACCACGGCGAATTTTAATCATTTTTTTTTTCTTCACCAACGTATAGGATTTTCGTCTGAATGTCACAACGTGCAACGAATAGTTACGTATTTGTTGCATGTTGAGACATTCAGATAGCCTTGTATTTGGTATGTGATGCACATGCATACAAAGCAGCCTCCCTCAATCATGCTGCTATGTAGTTCAAATAGCGAATAAATATGAAGCTTTGTCTATATTTATATGCCCAGTGAGTGATGCTGAAGTCTTCAATTGAGTAAGTGAAGAAACCGTGGCTGTGTCATGATTTTTACTTGCTTAAACCTCAGAGTTCCTTGTATGCCCCGAAATTAACATTTGCTGCTGTATTAGAAGACACAAGATAGCCGATATTTTCTTACCTATCGATTTTTCGACGAAACTGCTATGTTTCAATCGACTCAGTCAGTCGAGACGATCAAAAAGACGTACTATTTGGCCCACTTATCTGGATTGGTTCTCACAGCCAATATGGCGCCGCATGTCGAAAACAGAGTATTTTTCAAAAACATTTTGAGAAAAATGCCCATTGCCCAGCGACCTAATATTTATGCCGAATTGTTTGTTAAGCACATATCAAGGCAAAATAAAAACGGTAGCCGTTTTGGTTAACACCACTTATCGACACAGGCTAGTGGCCATGTACAGACCAAGGAAGAAACATCAGCACAGACCAAGGAAGCCAGGAAGAAAGCACTGAGAATGCTTTGGACAATAAATAGGAATGTATCATACAGAAGTGAGGAAGTCATCAGGAAGCTTTACCGTGCATATGTCAGGCCACATTTGGAATACTGTATCCAAGCTTGGTCTCCTAGCTATGGAAAAGATTGTTGGCTTTTAAAAAGAGTACAAAAGAGGGCTACAAAAATGGTTAATAGCATAAGCAACCTGGCATATGAGGAAAGATTGAAGAAATTGAATATGTTTTCACTTAGATATAGAATGCTGAGAGAAGATATCATCGAGGTCTTTCAATTTGTTCATGGTCTGAAGAAAGGATATCTCGGGAAAATGATTCACTTTAACAGAAATGATGCAATTAGAGGTCATCAATTCAAAATTAAAGTTAACCACAGCAGAGCAAGGTTAAGGTAGTCTTTCTTCACCAACAGGGTAGTAGAACACCGGAACCAGCTGTCATAAATCATGGTCAGTAGCAGCACATTGAAAATCTTTAAAAACAACATAGACAATCATAAGAATGGAGGGCTTGCTTTACAGTGTTCCAGGGAGGGCTAATCGACGGATTTGGTGGGCAACTGGTTGAGTGTCCAGAGTGCAACCAAGAAGGGCCCTTGTGGCTCATAGTTGCACTGATCCTTTATGTCTTTATGTCTTTATGTCCTACTCATTGCATTGAAAAAAGAAATGCCAATTATTCACAAACTACCTGAGAGCACATATTTGCCCTTTTCAGGTGGCAAGTGCAATAACACCAAAATAATGGCCTTGAGTGGGATAACATATGAGACTTGGATTTAGATAATGTCATGAAAAATAACGTGAAACAAAAGAACATAACATAACAAAGTATAGTTTAAGCTCCCTTTGAAGTAACCATATCCCCCACTCCAAACAGAAGAAGTGCAAACAAAATCAAACAAGATAATGACTCTCAACTTTTCCAAGTAAAAAATATTAAAACCTAACCTACCCTAGCCTAACTTCATCTAACTCATCCTGTGTTAAAAATAGCGATACAAATATTGGGTTTGTATTTAAGTTTCAAATTTTGGCAACTAAAAAGCCTATGAACTGATGCAGCCTAACCCAGTTGTTTGCTACATGGAGGAAAATGTGTGTAAACCTTTTCTCACCCACACCGTAAATGACAATAATACGAAATAAACCAACCCACCATAACCAAGACAATGTCATTCATTTTCTATGCAGGCTCTACATTTATCCCAGTTCAGTCTTCCATGGCACAATGCCAGTCATGGAAAAATGGTGATGTAAAGAGCTGATCCAATGGCTACATAATTTTTAATAAACCAATGAAGTCCATAATAATGTCATCAAGCCATAACGTGATACAATTTATAAAGAAGCATGTCGACCCATCCAGTGTAGGCCTATACAACTATCTGGCAGCAACAATAGGTGGTGATAATATAAGCACTAAAGTTTTTTTCAGCTGATAAATTCGGTATTATTGTCTTAAAAAGTGCTTTGGGATTCCTTTGATTTGTTTTTCTTCTCAGAATACCATGGTTGTGAAGGTGACTAGGATGTTGGGACCATTTATTTACAATACAAATGATAATTATTTTTTTTGAATTTCCCTTTCCATTTTTAAAATCCAACTAAAAGACCTAAACTAACATAACCTGACCAAACCAATCCCATTTGTTTACTTGATGGAGGCAAATGCGTGTATTTATCTTCTTTTTACTACCTTAAAGCACAATAGTACCCGAAAGTTTCGAGAAATAAAATTTCACAATGTTTTTTATTGGATTTCCTTTCTTCAATAGTAACTTATGTTAGGTTCGGTTAATGTTAGATTAATGTTAGGTTAGGTTAGGTTAGGCCAGGCTGGGTTAAGTTCCTTTTTAATTGTGAGAATTTTCAGGAAATAAAGTTTCACATATTTTTTCCTACAAATATAGGTTTTGATAGGTTAGGTTAGGTTATGCTCCATTTTTTAAAAACATTTCTTTTTATGCTATATTAAAGCCATGCATTCAAAGCCCCTTTCCAACATTATTTTGTTCACAACCTGAAAAGTAAGCATCTACAAAGCAAGTAAGTGGTCCTATCATCTTAAGTCACCTCCATAAACATCTTATTCCCAAAAAATCCCCCCAAAAACACCTTTTAAGACAAATTTACAATAAATTATGAGCCACACAATACACCGACCAAAACCATCGTCTCAGAAATGAATTCTTAACCCCGTAAAATAAGCTGTAACTGGCATAGCCCACTAAGCTTTTCAGCGTCCATAGCTGAATGATGCCATAAAATAATAAGTAAGTTTGTTTGTCCAAGAACAATACCACATATGCCTTGCCAAGCTTGTCAAGTATCATATGTTGTCAAGCTCAGGTATGTTGGATATTGTAGCTTGGGGGTGCATCAACTGCGGAAGTCATAGAGCCCCGTATTTCAAGGGTGTACGCAGCGAGGTGGTAAGATGCTGACATAATTAGATTGATACCATGTGAAAATATATTTGGTATGAAGACACACCCACCTTGTTCAAACTATGACTGGCTTCTGACTGGATTCAGAGGTTCTCTTGATCCCAGAGAGACTTGTCTTTTTCACTGAAATCTTGTCGCACGACTGCACCGATCCGAACGACATCGAATCCGAAACCAAAATAGCCGAAAGTTCGCAGTTGTTTCGTTAAACAGCGCTAAGGTGCTAATGTTCCTGCCATTGTTCCACGCTGCTCATTTTAACTACCCAGGTGCTAACTGTGAGCAGCCATAGAGCGTTCAAACTCCGGCCAAAGAAAAGCGAACTGTAATAGTGCTAGATATAAGCAGTTGAATTAGTCTGGACTGCTTGACATAACACCCATGGCTGCTAGGATCAAGCATCCTCGTTCTTGCAGTCTAGCATCTGCAGGCTAGAATTAGCCCCTTCCTAGCCGACTAGTGCATATGGTGCTTGTTATTGCTTGAATGGTGCTTGTTACTAGCATCCATAGCCAACAGCGTTGGTAGAAGCAGCCCTTTAACATGCGATTAGCAGCAAAAGTGCTAATCATTTTTTACAGTGTACCATTGCTGGCCCACCCACTCTGAAAAGTGGGAGGGTCATGGCCCTCTGCCCCCCCTGTTCCTACGCCTATGCCGCAATTAAATATCATCACGCATCAGATGCTTGTCGCGTATGCTGAAGCTAGCGAGTTGTATCTAAGCGGGCTGACATCCAAAGGCTTTTTTGGAGCACAACGCCAGGACGCAAACCGTCCAACACCGCTTCGGACAGCGGTGTTGGGTGAGACAAGCGGCCCGAGCTAGTGCGGCGAAACCACAGCTGAGAAGATTCAGAATAAGCCCACAGCTGATGATTTTCAAAGGAATCTCACATCGAGAGAACCAAAACAAGCCCACAGTCGAAAAACCAAAACAACCAAAACAACACAACGGGACGAGATCAAGCCCATGTGAATGTCGAGTTGCTGCTGGGCTTGGGCCGCGGTGTGCCCCGATCGGCCAGGGAATTGCGGCGCCCCTGAACTTATCACTTTGCTTATCAATTCGCCTGGCGGCCAGGTCACAACCTGAGCAGTAGGGTGCAGCGGCGGCCAAGTTAACAATATGGGGTTTAGGGCGCCTCGACCGAAACATATGATCATTTAGCGCCCATAACGTTCATTTAACATGTACAAGTTCTATCGTGTTCCTGAGGTGAGTATATGGCCTGAAGTCCTATCGCCCTCAGGTACCTGAGTATGATACCGGAATTAATGAATTTCGAGTCATCTGCTAGCTAGTTGCGATATGTTAGATGTCCGATCCGATTTCCGTAAAACCCCTTCACTTCCTGGAAACAAATGTCTGCACGAAAAAAGTAAATGTCGCATTGTGAGGGCTTCCAGAGAGCGGAGGCACATGAGTATCTCTTTCCCGCAGAGGAGGTATTGGTGAGTAGTCTGTTCGTGCAGCCAGTTCACAGTCTACACAGAGTCACCTCGACACTCATGGATCTGAGATGTCATGATGACCACTCTGCAAGGCGTGGTTTAATTGAATGCAGCTTATTGTTCGACTGTGCGCTCCAACTCCTCTTCCACTTAGCATTCATGTGCGGTGTAATTTCAGAGATGTAGTCCATGGCGGGAAGTGGGAGATCGCGTGTTGGGGGGTCTCTGAGCTGCCCATTTCGCTGCAGAATCTGCCCGCTCATTTCCATAAGTTCTGATATGGCTTCGAGCCCAGCCCCCCAAAAAGTTTTTTTTTTAGTCTCGTTCTAGAGTGGTGAGGCGTGCCAGCATGTTAATCAGTAGTGTCGGTGGGATACAATTATTTAAGTGCCAAAAGGTTGCTAGGAGAGTCGGATAGTATGACATATGCAACATCTTGTGATATCTCGATGAAAGAAAGCGCTTTAGTTAATACTATCAGCTCACATGTATGCACTGAAGTATACACAGTAGCCTGTGTCGGGAATTTTCAGAGTGGTGTTAAGGCAAACTTTCTTCACCAACAGGGTAGTGGAACACTGGAACCAGCTGCCAGAAAACATCGTCAGTAGCAGCACATTGAACATCTTTAAAAAAACAGCATAGATAAAATCATGTATAAGGAAATAGAGGGCTTGCGTAATTCAGTACTACAGGGATGGCTGATTGACAGAGTTCTGGTGCACGGCAACTGGCCATTTCAGTGCATACAAAGAAATGCAACCAAGAAGGGCCCTTGTGGCTCATAGTTGCACTAATCTTTTATGTCTTTATGTCTTTATGTCTTTATGATTGAAGGAGGCTGCTTTGTACGCATGTGCATCACATACCAAATGCAAGGCTATCTGGAAATGCTATCTGAATGTCTCAACATGCAACGAATAGGTACCTATTCGTTGCATGTTGAGACATTCAGATAGCCTTTCCACATCACGTTCAGACGAAGATGCTATACGTTGGTGATAGAAATGATTAAAATTCGTCGTGATTGTTGAAATTCGCCGTAATCACCATGGAACCATCGATCCCTATTTTACCAAAGGGACACATGTCAGACATCAATCAATGTACATTGGTATATCCAAGACAAACATCGCGCGAAGGTGCGGAGCACAGCTGACTGGACGGTATAGAGCACCCCAGTTCTATCTTTCATGGAACTCACAGCCGTTTTAGCATAGTTTCCACGTCCCTCTTAGCTGTTAGAACGGGAAAAAGCTGACGGTGCATGTACGTACACTGTACGTGTCAGATCATGGCCTGGGAGACACTGCATGCAAAAACCTCCGGCGTATCGTTGAATTCATTGTGGGGTTTACTATCCGATGTGGTTTCGCGCGAAGGTGCAGCACAACTGGCTGGATGGGCCGCGGCATGTGCTGCGCCAGCTACAGCTCACTCGGTTGCAGTATGGAGAAGTCGTGAGCATTGTGATGCGGTACCTCCACTCCAGTGCCTGGTATGCTCATAGCGAAATGGTGTTCCAAACACTCTATATCGATGACAGAACAGAGCGCCAGTTCGCTGTTGAACGTATCAGGTGCATCGGCGGCAAAAATAAGCGTGAAGACCCCAACGTCCGTCCCAGGAGTACTCCGAGACTAAATGAGACCGCGGAGAGTCTGCAGGAGTTGATATCCTGGGACGGCACGATATCCAGGAGTGAACTCCTGAAGATGGCCCCTGGCCGAAACCTTGAGCAATGTAGCATAATCCCTAACGTTACTTTTGATGTAAACTCAGCACCTCCTGGTATATTGAGGGTCGTACATTTCGTCTCACGCAATGTCTAAAACCCAGGAAAACTTAAGAGCCATTCCTCGTTGTACTAAACAAGAGTATTTGTGATGCCTTGACTGAAACTTTTGGTACTACCGCCGGAATTCTGGGTACAGTACGAGATATTTGGGGGCGTCGTCGCGAGTTATCAGGGCGTGTTGTAATTAGCTCCGCTTCAGCGTGACTTTGGTGGAATCAGATGCAAATTATGGGAGCCTGGTGTAAGTGTTATGGTGCCCACTGCATTCACAGCTCGGTACGCGAATTCTGTGTCCCTGATGCGAATTTATAGGGCCCAGCGCGATTTTTTGGGAACCGGCGCGATTCTTCGGAGTATACCCCTTCAGGATGTGGGGCAGCATTTTTCCCCTTGGTACGCCACTGCGGCTGCTCAGCGTTACTTTCCCGCAGCTGGCACCATCGAGAGTAGAAAGGCCCTTCGGATAATTTTCTTTCGGGACCTATTCTGATTTGTTTCCGGTGCTCGGGTCGACTCGATAGAGCCCCTTATGATTTTTGGCGTCAGGTCTATTTTCTGTAAGCTCATTGTAGGATATTTTTTAGCCACAGTACGATTATTCGGGCTCGCGGTGCCTGGTCTTTTTTTCGGTGCCCCAGCAGGATCATTTCCGGGGTCCGACGCCTTCTTATTGTGGATCGTTGACGCAATTTTTATGTTCGCAGGGTGACATTCCGGGTAGATATTGGTTCTTGGGAAGCCAGCTGCGACGTGTGGGGCTCCGGCGCGGCGTTTTGGCCCCAGCGATATTTTAAAATGAAGGAACCTGAATTGCTTGGTCTGAGTGCGATTTTTTGGGCACCGTGGTCACTTGTTTGGATATCTTGCGCTAGTTTTAGTGGCTACGACACTTTTTTTTTTGGGGGGGGAGGGGCAACACGTTTTATGAACTTTGGAGCCATTGTTGTGGAACCCTTGGATCCAAGAGTGATTTTTCAATCCGGGCTGTTTTTCGTCTCCCGGCTTCATTTGTTGGGTGATCCCAGGGAGACTTTTAAAGCCCCGGTGTGACATGCCATGCATCTAGTGATTTCCAGGAACCCGAGCGAGAATTCTTGGTACCCAAAGTCTCAGCGTGATTTTCACGGGGCACCGGCCCGACCGTTTGTGGCCCCGTCGTGATTTTCTTGAACACCACAACACCCAGTAGCAAACATCTGAGGCCCCAGTGTCATTATCAGAGGCTTCTGCGCGACTTTTTGGGGACACCAAATGTGAATTTCTGAGCCACGGTGCGATTTCTAGGGAGCATGACACATTTTTTCCTGAGGTCGGCGGATTCTTGGGGGCTCCACAACCTGTCAGGAACTGCCCACAATACCCCCATTCGGCATATCACTGTGCAATGCAATGCTGCAACATAAGAATCCAGGGATAGTTCATCTGCTTCATCACTCACACGTGATTTAAACTCCCAAGTTCTTCAAACAGTTTAAGGAAAGTCAAACATCTGATCATGGATTGGCAAGGATGGAATATATGTAAGGCAACATGAATACCATGGAATTCAGATCACAGTACTTATGCTACAATACATACCTTCTCCGCAGACTGCTTTGAATATGGATGCGCTCCTGAAGTTTGATCAGGGTTGGAGTTAGAGGTGGATGGAGCAGCACTGTAAAGGATATAACATATGGTTCAAAGAACTTATTTATGTATCCATTTTTTAGTGTCATTTAACCTCCCAATTGAAAAGTATCCATCTCCAGAGGAAATTAGTGGTCCCATCATGTTGAGCACATCAATGAATGCCATATTAAAAAAAAAATTAAAAGGAGTCTGGGATTACCATAAACTGAAAAATGCAAAAATGCAATATTTCAGTTTAAGGTCACCACCAGAAAAGTTGTCCACACATTTTACCTCCATGAAGCATGCAAAGGGGTCAGGTCTGGTTAAGTCAGGAGAGGTTAGGCTTTGTTGTGAGGAAAAACAAAATTTGGAGAAAGCAAAATTAGAAGAAAAAAGTTATACGAAAAAAAACAGTTCATGCCAGTTTAGATTAGGTTATGCTAGGCTTTTTAAGTTGAAAATACGTTAGAAATGTGATTGAGAATTTGAATGAAAAGGAATTCACTTCTTGCATGGAAAGCATGGCCAGGTTATGTAAGGTTATCTTACATCTTTCTTTAACTTTATTTTATGCTTCGTTACCTAATTCCACATCCTTTTGGGTGTTACTTTTACCCCCAATTGATAAGTATGCATTTATAGAGGAAAGGATGGTAAATTTGTGCTTTTAGGTGTTTTATGAATGTTGGGAATTTATGTTTCCAATGCAATGTTTATGGATGTGACTAAGATGATGAGACCACTCATTTTCTGTGTAAATGGGCTTTGAGTTAGGTAACATGGGACACAAATAAATATGTTAAAAATACAACATAACCTAACCTAACATAGCGTAACCTGGTTTTGGAGAAACCAATCGTAAAAACAAAATTGTGAAAAATATCAGGCGATTTTTTCATTTTCTTGAAATTTTACAAACGAAAAAACCTCACTCAACCTAACCTAACAAGATTGGTGTGCTTTAAAGTGGTATCAGGACAAGTTTGTACAAACATTTACCTCTGTAAAAGAAGCAAATTGGCCAGGTTTTGTGATGTTAGGTTAGTTTGGGTGTTTTAAGTTGGAATTTTTTTGCAAAACTTTTCCCAACTTAAAAAGAAAATTGAACTTTTTTAAGCTGCTATGTTGGCCAGGTTAGGTTGGGTGAGGTAAGAAAAAATAAAGAAGAAAAGATACTGCTTGACATATTTCAAATGCATGTGTTGGTTTCCCTTTTCCAAATTGAGATTAGGTTAGTGGTATGTTTCATTTGTTTTTGTTTTTTGTTTTTTATTTGTTATCCTGTCACCTAATTCAAAGCCATTTTTGGTGATATTTTGTTCACCACCTGAAAAGTAGGCAATTGTACAGAAAATGAGTGGTCCATCATCTTAGTCACATTCATAAACATTGCACTGAAATCAGGGATGCGGAGCAGGAGCCGGAGCCGGAGCCGGAGCCGCCGGGACATTTTACTCGGAGCTGGAGTCGGAGCCGGAGCCGTCAAGAGCAGGTCGGCTCCGACTCCGAAAGAGGTGTAAATTAAACAAAATTAGCAAACGTGAAATGAACACATTATACCTCGTAAGATATGGTAGGGTATGGAATGAAAACGCATTTTTAAAAGCCAAAATGTTTAAATATGAGTAGCATGTAAAAATATTATCAAATAATTGTAAAATAATCAACAACTATATTCTAGCCTCAGTAGTCAATGCAATATTTACATGTTTAGTTTAGTTAAGTTCATTATTTCCACCATCAACCTTATTAGATATGAGGTCAAACATTAAAATTTACAACAATGGTGTTCCTTGGACCGTTCACGGGATGGGGAGTGTTGTTGATTCGAATCTCCCCTCTTCTGATTGCCCCAATACGGCACGAAACGAGCGTCAGTTTACGAGGGCATAACACCTAAAAGTGGTTTGGGAGGGGGCGGGTGTTTATTTACAGATAGATACAGGGTTTATATGGGAAAGTTCCTTATAATTGTCTGAAGCTTGCGCCTCTGAGTGGTCGCGGCCAACTTTTTTTTACATCCCCCTAGCTCTTACTTAATGGATCGATCACGTTTGAGATGTACGGAACCGGAGCCGGAGCTGGAGCCGCCGGAGCCGGTACATTTTGCCCGGAGCCGGAGCCGGAACCGCCGGGACATTTTACTCGGAGCCGGAGCCGGAGCCGGAGCCGGGATACTTTCCTGGAGCCAGAGTCGGAGCCGGAGTCGGAGCCGGAGCCATCCAAAATTTTATCGGCTCCGCATCCTGAAATGATAAATTCCAAGAATTCATAAAATGCCTTAAATCACAAATTTACCAAAATGAGTGCTCGCAGCAAGTTCATCACACTTCTAAACATTGCATTTAAAAAATCAGAGAAATCAGAGATTACCTTCAGCTGCAAATTTACTAAAAAGTCTACCAACCCCTGACATGAATGCAACATTGGGTGCCCCAATCCTGGGCAGAGAAAGCAAAGAGTGGTAGAGTACAAATATAAATAAATGCAAACTAAACCAACTCTTCTTGAAAACAAATATGATAGTTATGTGGTATTAACATAGAAACCCTGATCACAAATCAGAAAAAAAAACATGGACTAGACTTGTTGAAGCGTACCTACCAGCTTCTTCATCTAGAGTTCCTTTGGGAATTAAATATCAGCAAATCATTTTAAAACCACATTAAATATCAGCAAGTTGTTTCATAGCCATATCAATCTGCATATATATCAAAAGGTATGAAGTACAAAAAAAAACTAATCAGATCGACCTCGCATGAGTTTGGGCACCGGGTTCAACACTGCTCGCAATTGCACCACAACTGTCTTACCTCTGCCATATTTGTCGATCGCAACCGCAAATTGAACTTTAGACTCTGTGATTTATGTAACTGAACATCCTTTGATGCTACGAATCTTGATCTTCTGAAGAACGGCCATCTCATTTATTTGGTGAGAAGGTCTGACCTTGTATAACTACTCTTGTAAGCTATGGCTTAAGTGCCTACCTACCTGCTTGCTTTCTTCAAGAATAGAAATTATAATAGTGTGCATGCAGCTTCTTGCTCACTTTTTCTTTCATGGTATCATAAGCTATCAGATACATTGGGCTGTGATGCCCATATTATTAATTATATGCACCTTGTCATTGGGCATACAGGTGGGTAAATAGGTAGGTATCTAGGTAAATATCAAGCTTATGGTGTGATGGGTTGGCTCTGAAGATAAACATTGTATATCATATATCTCAATGACTGATTGTTGTTGATGACCAGATTGTGTGCAAGCATCATTGTGGCAGTGCAATTGTTGTATAGTGGCTTTGCTAATTTTTATACCATCTGGTTTAAAATGCATCAGCATCACCTAATCTCAACATTTCATGATGTAAGCTATGCTTGCAAAGTGGAAGTAAATCCAACTTCTTTGTTTTTTTCCACACATTGTTAAATTTTGCAGCAAGAAGTAGCTAGTCAATCCACTATCCAATACAAATCTGTTCCATTTCATTACAAAGTGTGTTTGCTGGCATCAACTAAGTATTCTAAGTAGCATGGTGCTATTCGTTTTTTCCTTTAGTTTTCTTACGAGCATAAATATAACAGTGGTTGGGCGCTGCATAACCAGTAGCAGTTGATGCACCCTTAAGCCCAAATAATAAATCAATCAATCAAATATAGCAGTGGTTATTGAGGGTCCAAATCGACATTGAGGGAGCTAAGATCAGCATTGGTGGGGCCATGGCCCCCACAAAAGAATACAAATTGACGCCCCTGAATCCATCAACATCTGCTAATCTCAGCATTTTATGATCCAAGTTGTCCTTCCACAGTGGAGGGAGATCCAGTTATTTTGTTGTTGTTTTTCTCTCTCACAATTTTCAAGTTTGCAGCAAAAGGTAGAGAGTCAGTCCACTATGTAAACGTAATCTGTTTCCTTACAGCACACAATACTGAGGTTAATATCAACTCATTTTTCTATACTGCATGATGTTTTTCTCTTTTTTTCTTTTTTTCTTTAGCTTTCTTATGAACATAAAAACAGCATGGCTTATTGGGGGGGCAAAATCAACATTGAGGGGCGGGGCAAGATCAACATTGGTGGGGCCATGGCCCCCACAAAAGGATACAAATCGACACCCCTGGTCGTAGGTGGGATGGGTGAGGAACTGTCGTAACCTGCATGCGTATCCTAGGCCGAACATTTCACGTCTTAACGCCGGGGCAGGTTCATTCGACTCTGCGAGTAGGCTAACAATCGGCGTAGTTCCAAACGGTGTCGATCCGCAGAACCGCATGCTTTACCGCGTCAAGAGTAGGCTTATTGTTTTTTCAGGCGCCATCATACACGTCATCATAGCATGCGTAGTCCAGCTTAGATCGAATGAGTGACCGATATAACATCATTAATTTCTTTCGGTTAGAACCAGAGGAGTTTCGTGATATACAATTGAACAGGCTAAATTACTTAAAACATTCTACTCTCAATGTTTTTAAATGTTGTTTGTACGTTAAACGGCTATCAAACTGCACCCCAAGGAACTTCGCGATTGGTTGAAGAGGGATAGACGTGCCATATAACTCCGTGTTTAGGACTTGAGAGTACCGCCTGCGGCAAAGGTGCGTTGCAACCGTTTTGTTAGTCTGGCACATCAGCCTGTTTGGGACCAGCTCAGCAGAGACTGGCAGTGATACTGCCGTCCACAACAGCGGCAACAGTCTGGCACGACATCAGCATGCTTGGGATCAGCTCAGCAGAGAATGGCAGTGATACTGCCGCCCACAACAGCGGCAGCAGTCCGGCACGACATCAGCCTGTTTACATCGCACCGAGCTGGATCGTTTCACAACGATGTGAACGTCTAGTGCACTGAATCGCTCTGGGAATGGCTGTTTAGATCTTGGTAAGTACCGCTTTCGAGTGCACTGCAGCATGCGGTGCTGAAAATGCGCATGGGGACCTACTGCCTAGTCCGCAGTTGAATCTGGTGAAGTCATGTGTTGACTGATGAGGGAGAATCCGTTAGGGACCGATGGTTTGAAGAACCATTTGCTGGATATTATATATTTATTGTTACATGAGGAAATTGCTTGAGCAGCTAGCCAAGCATTACACGAAGGTGTATCCTGCCTTCCATTCCGTGTCTCATTTTCCTCAATCCGTGCTGTACATACCACGCAAGAAGTCAACAAATTCAAACTTGAGTGGATTTCTGAGTGATCATGAGTGGAATATATTGATAATGTGTGAGTTTTCGTCTGCCCTTCCCTGCAGGCGGCCTTCTGCATTTATGGCGCGCGTGTGACATTCGCTGTAGTTGTGTTTTTCTGCTGGAGCCATATGTTGAGGTGTCCCACCTTATTGTGCTTGCACCGCGCGTTCTTCCTTCATTGATGTGTGGAGATGGCGAGTATTACGATTGACTTAAGTAGCCAGAGGATTTTTTAAATCACTCAGTGTTAAGCATGCTAGACCGAGTTTGAATGCAAAATTTTCCTGGACAAGACTGAGGCAGGCTGGGTGTTTAGCAATCCTGAGGTCAGAACTATCTTCTCGTCACTTTGTTTGTGACGGACTTGAAATTATTATGCATATTCCCAATAGGAGGCATAGTAGGCATTCATTTGTGGTCAAATCATACGGGATTATTTATTTTTGTAAAGCTCAGGCCTGGTCACGGAAAGGTACACGCCTTTTGACCTTTAGAAGTGTAAAGCTTTTAATTTTTGAAGAACACATTGCATTTTATAAAAACACCGCCTTTATCGGGTTAGAAAAGCGTTCGGCAAATAGCACAGACGAATTTCCGTGTTCCCCGAACTGAACAGCGGTGTTCGTAATATGGCACGTGCATTTGCGCCTGCTAAAACGAGTGCGCTGAATTCCGAACACTGACTTAGCATAGTAATTAGCTGTTTCCCCTTATGGTTGCCGCACACCAATTGCACATTTTGCAAACAAATGCATGCAGTGTTGAATGCATGTATGCGAATGTCGAATGTGTGATATATCACGTTAAAGGTGTACAATCACTGATTAATTGGTTGAACTATAGCACCTAGTAAGAATTTTGGCATTTACAGCAGCACATTGCAAATGCAATTCAATTTGGCCCCTAAAGTTACAATAGTACGACATCCAGGATATTTTTGGCAGTTGCCTTAGATATTGCTAAACTTGAAAGTGGGCGTCGAAATTTGAAAACGATGACACCGTTGAGGTGAGGACTAAATAAGATCAGGTTTGCATGTAAAGTTCACGGATGTCCAATGTTAAAATCGGCTTGCATGCAAATATTTCATGCAAGTTGGCCTCTTAAGTACGGCAACTACGGCCACAAGTAGTGCATTTTATAGCTATAGCTTGGTTCCATTTGGAACCAGGCGTCGAATTTTAGTTTTCCCGGTCAGTTAGTAGCTACACCGATTATATCACGATTTGAAGTAAATTTCCCTATGGCGGATTAACGTTTAGAACCGGCCCAGAACGGCTAAATGAGCGGCTCGGTCCATAACGCCCGGGGTCAATTAGGGTGGGAGAGCTCACTTGCCGCGCTGAATGTGCCTGCTCATGTTGTTTGTGGAGCAGCGAGAAGAAAAACCACCACCCACCCACCTTGGCCACTTCGTCCCGATTTCAGTAGCTTGTCGATGAACACAATGCTACCACAGCAGCTGCCGCTAGTAGCAGGCCGGTACGGAATATAGCCTCAGGCAACCGCCAAAGGTCGGTGGACGGAGTCTGAAATTATGGATATTTGACTCAATACATTACTGGATATTGTAGGTATGGACTCTCCGAGGACCAGAATAGCCGAATTGCCCCTTCCTATGCAACACCACCCGTGGAGTGGGGATGGCCGAGTGGTGAAGTTGTTGAGCTCTGGGTACCAAAGGTTTGGGGTTCAACACTCTCACCGCTCGGGACATTTCCCAATCCCCCGGTCCACCGGCGAAACAGTGTGGGCGGTACCATTTGTCTTGAATGTGCATAACGTGCGTCGTGAATCACCCAATAAAGAAACAGGCACTACCAGCCGATGAGCCTGCGGACCAACTCGACCAGGGAGCAGCGCGACGATTGCAACACCACGTACGATAACGGATACTCGCCCCAACCTCCTCGGAGCTAAATCTCCAGAATGACCGGTTACTTGCAACACTGGCCGAGCCTCTGACCATCGTGGGCGGCCCCTTAATGCAGGAGGTCGGGTGCTGTCGTTGATGAAATCGAGGGCGCATCCCGGTTAATTTCAGCACACTACAGCTCAGCCTCCTTTTAAACAAGCTCTGCTTAGTAATAACCGGTGTATATAGCTGATATAATAAACTAATAATAAACTGACCTCGATGATGTTGTGGTGCCGCAGCTGGTGCATCAGGCGCACCTCGCGATATATCTTGAGTGCCGTGTACTGGTAGCAGACGGTGTGGTTGATGCTGGCGGCGCGGCACTGGCGCATGCTGTGACCGTGCACGTTGACCGTCTTGACGGCGAGGGCGCGGTCGGCCAGCTCGTCGGCCAACACCTGGCTAACGCGTCGGCGCCGGCCGCCTTGCGCCAGGCGCTCCGCTCGGCCAGCTCTCGCCAACGCTGTGTCCAGTGTGCCTGCAGCACCACCACGTTGGCCGCCACGAACACCAGCACGTACGCGGTCAGGCGCGTCACGCACATGGCGCGCACCCAGCGCGTCAGACGTGGCCGGCAGCCAACGGCGCCGACACGGGGTCGCTCAAACGACCCCAGGTCGGCCGGGCATCGTGCCCGCCGGCTGGTGGCTGAGCTGACGGTCAGACGACCACCGGCTGCTGGCTAAGCTGACGGTCAGACGACCACCGGCTGCTGGCTAAGCTGACGGTCAGACGACCACCGGCTACTGGCTAAGCTGACGGTCAGACGACCACCGGCTGCTGGCTAAGCTGACGGTCAGACGACCGCCGGCTGCTGGCTAAGCTGACGGTCAGACGACCGCCGGCTGCTGGCTAAGCTGACGGTCAGAGGACCACCGGCAGCTGGCTTACCTGACGGTCATGGCGCCGTCACTGCTACTCGGCTTCGGCTGCTGTCTGGCTCACTGGAACGCCGGCACATGTCGGCGTGGCGTTGGTTGTTGACTGTGCTGACGATGTCAATACGACCTAACGAGGTCGGAGCCGGGTTCAGTACATTTGAAAACTCACCGCGAATGACGAAAAGGCGGCGCAAATGGCCTTCATAGTCCGGTACGCCACCAAAAATCACTCTTCCCTCAGGATGACAGAAGTCAGTGCGATTGATGTCCAGCTCTTCCATGACTGGAGTCCATTTCTGGCACACAGAAACAGCACATGCTGCGTGACAATTTCCGAACGAGTTGACCTGACCTTGTGTCATTCAGCTGCGTTTTAGAATAAGCCAGTTATGGACCACGTTTTCTAACTAAGTTAGAGGTACTCCCTCCTCATTACCACCAGAAATGGCCCATGCCAGCACCGGCGACACATTCAATGGCGCAGCAAGGATTCGCCTCAGGATCAGGCGTGGGTGAAGGGTGAAGAAACAGAAGAAACACCAAAAAGGGTGAAGAAACAGAAATTCCTGGGCGAAAGTTTAGGGTTTTACCCGTTGAAGATCTCAAAAGTTATCGTTTCATCAAGTGTATTTTGGCTTCTAAGGGTGTGGACTGGGACGTATCCCCCCCTAGCAGCGTCCCTAGACACATTCACATAGAGACATCAGTTATAAATTTGGGTCTGAGGGCGCATCGAACAAAAATTGTAATCATCTAGCGCCATCAACGTTCATTTAGCATGTAAAAGTCCTATTGTGTTACTGAGCTGAGTGCATTGAATGCAATCATATCGCTCCTAGGTACCTGAATATACTGCCAGGATTAATTATTTCCGAGTCACCTACTAGAATGCCGCGATATGCTAAATGTTCGATTCTATTTCAGAAAAACACCTTCGCTCCCTTGAAAAGTATTTGCACGAGAAGTGCACGTGTCGCACCGTAAGCGCTTCCAGACAGCGAGGGCACTTAAGCCTCTTTTCCCCACAGAGGAGGCATTGGTGAGTAGCGTGTGTGTGGCCAGTTCGCAATCTACATGGTGTTACCTCGTCATTCCTGGATCTGAGATAGCATGATGGCTAGTGTCCAAGGTGTGGTTTTATTGAATGCAGCTTATTGTTCGATTGCTCGTTCCAACTGCCCTGCCACTTAGCATGCATATGCGATGTGATTCCCGAGATGCCATCCATGGCGGGAAGTGGGAGAATGCATGTTGGGGTCTCTGAGCTGCCCATTTTGCTGCGGAATCGGCTCTCTCCTTTCCACAAATTCCTACATGGCTCGGAACCCAGCACAAACAGACGCCTTTTCCGTCTCGTTCGAGAATAGTGAGACATGTCAAAGTCAATCAGTAGCATCGGTAAGGTAAGACGCGGGAAGTGCCAAAATGGTGCTAAGAGAGGCAGATAGTATGACATATGAAACATCTTGTGACACCTCGATGAAAGGAAGCGCCATAATTATTACGAACAGCTGGCATGTATACACTGAAGCATATACAGGCAAGGTAAACAAAATCGAGCAGAAGTACCATACACGAAAGCACATCCCGCTACGGTGCTGTTATTGGACCCATCAGCAAATATTTGTGTATATCCCTGATATATATATCTAAGTGCTCCTCTTGTGTTTGCATGCGGAAGGGCTCAGGTGTTACATCATCCTTCCGCATCGGTGTGAGCGATAGGTCGACTATAGGGGAGACCAGATTCCAGGGCAGCACGGCCGGTTTCCGCATACGCATCACCCGACGGACTCTTGCACCACTCTCCTCGAATAGAGCACGAATTCTGACACGGAACGGCAAAGCTGTCAGGATTTTGCCACTGGGAAGAAGTACGAAGGTATGTCGCGAGAACAGTGCATCGTAGGTGGGGGTGGGTGAGGAACTGCCGTAATCTGCATGCATACCGTAGGCAAAACATTTCACGTTTCAACGCTAGGGGAGGCTCGTTAGACTCTGCAAGCGACTAGCAATTGGCGTGGTTCCGGCAGTGAAAGGACAAGTGCACATCCGGCAGTGGAAGCGTTAGTCAATTTCCGGCAGTAAAACGGCTATCCCACCTTCGGACCGTTTAATGAAACATCAGAAGTAGTAGAAATTATTGGGAAACATTGGGATGAGCAGCGTGCGGGGCTG
Source organism: Imbricaverruca yamaguchii (assembly GCA_034440575.1). NCBI lineage: Eukaryota > Metazoa > Arthropoda > Thecostraca > Neoverrucidae > Imbricaverruca > Imbricaverruca yamaguchii. The sequence continues at coordinate 921,928 of JAOTOL010001470.1, read as the reverse complement.
ACGAGACCCACGTCGCACCGGGGTCACGAAGACCACATTAGGACATAAAAACAGACTGCGGCCCGCATAAACCGACGTAGTCCTTAAAAAAACGTTTCCGGCTAATAGACGTTACAGGGTTCGAAGCGAATCAGTCCCTTAAGTTCACTGCGAGTCCACAAAAAAGTAAGTAACCATAAAAAGCGCCAGGGACTCAAAGGTGCGTTTCGGCTCCGAAGAAATTGCTTCACGCCCCTCCCCCCAAAAAACAGTAGACGAGAAGCCAATCGGCCCAGTAAAAAACACAAAATCGGTCCCTCGGTTCGGTAGTCAATTTAGGGGCATATTTAAACATACATATGAGGTGCATCAGGACTCAAAGGGGTATTCGAGTTTCTTTTCCATAAGTAAATGTTGATGGGAAAAGTAACAATTTTCGAAATTAATTCATCGAACTTTCCCAGCGAACCTCCATGCAAGTAATTACGTCACCACTAGACATCAACTGGCGTCTCGTGATGATGTCATATAATGTCATTGCCAGACGTCGACTGGTGCTAACGATACTGACGTGCCACTCACCCCATATCGTCCAAGTCCACATCCACGTCCTGCCTCACCTTAAGATAGTCAGAACTGTAAGAATTATTTTGTGAACCCTACACAGATGATATCGATGGTGTTGAAGTTGAATTGTGTTCGTAAGAAATTGTTTGTTTTGGTGTCTGATTAGTTCAGGAAATTAATAGGCGAGTGAGGTATTATGGAATAGGCAGTAGCAGGTAATGAACACGGGGGAACGCAACGTCAATGGGCAATCACGGAGGCCGGGCTTACCTTTCGATTACTTCAGGTAGTCACAGCACTCTGTGAATATTGATCCACTTTGATGCTAGAGTTTTGTGAGCCCTAGCACCGGTAAGTTAAAGTTGACTGGTAGTCGTAGTCGTAGTTTGGTCAGTCCAAGCGTTCGTCCCACGCGCTTACGCAGCACGCACTCCACCCCTTCTTGCGTCTCACTGCCGAGGCCGACCACTGCTCACGTGTCGCGGCCGACGCTGACAAAGCGCCGACCCGTATGAATCACTGTAACGTGACCCCGAAGGTGACCGCTCGAAGCCAAGCAGCCCGGCCCTCCTGCCCCTGAAAGGGATCGAAGGACGGGACACCATTCGAGTTGGGATAGTATGGTGGCACTATAATGTTGTGGTTGCAATGATAATAAGTGGCATTGTTATGTATGTATGTATTTAACGCTTGTATTTCAAATGCTGTGATTAATATGTGCGCGCAGAATTCTCGCACCCTCCCACAAACAGATGCTAAACTCGAGTTTAGCATAGAAATGGAAGTGTCTATGCATTGTGCCATATGTGTAGTCGATGGCCTTCTATATGTTGCCGGCTAAAGCCAGGCCCTTCACCAACTTGTCCTGTCGGATGGCTGCTTCCCGTCTAGGTTGCCTGACAGCTGACTCGTCTCTCAGTTGAACGCTCTGTATGGGATCATCTGTTTGGTGAGAAGTGTCTGTTGGTGGACTCTGTCCTGTATGGGTGCACTGAATTTCGAGAGGGTAGAGATGTGCTACAGAGTAGCGAGTCGTTTGGCCGGTGCTTGTCTTCAGTAGGACTTGCCGTACACGACCATCATCTCCGTGAAGCAGCTTCAGAACTCTTCCCAGATGCCAGAAGATTCTTGGCTTGTTCTTTGTGCTGATAAGCACGATATCTCCGACTGCGATCTTGTCCTCCCAGGCAGTCTGAAAAACTTCCCGGGCTGTCTCACGGAGGCCGAGCAAGTAGTGACCATACCACATGTTCTTGTAGTGTTCGAGTAGTTTCTGTTGTTCTTGCAGTGTGTGATTCAGCTGCTGATGAGCTTCCTCAGCGGTCGACATCCACAGAGGATCGTGTTCGTCAGAACTATCCACTAGCTGGAGTCTTGGGTTCGTATGAAGCTTGAGAATCTTGTTTGGAGTCAGAGGCTCGATTTCATCAAGGTCGCTGTGCACATACGTGATCGGTCGACTGTTGACGATGTTCTGGATTTCACTCAGTTGGGTAAGCAGCTCGTAGTAGTCCAGTTTTGCTCGTCCTACCACTTTGTAAAGGCACTGTTTCACAGTCTTGATCTGTCTCTCATAGACTCCTCCTACCCAGCTGGCGTAGACGGGTATCGTGCTGTGCTTGATGTTGTGTTGAGTCAGATGGTCTTGAAATTCGTTACTGGTGAAGATGTTACCCAGCACCTTTTGGCTGGCTATGAAATGCTTCGCATTGTCTGTGTAAAGTGACTCTGGAACACAGTAGGTGCTACAGAAGCGTCTGAACGACTGGAGGAATGCATGCAGGCTGAGGTCTGGTACCAGATCTAGATGGATGCAGCGCAGAGCAAGACAGGTATACAGCACGATGTACATCTTCTTCAGGCTGCCATCTGGCTCTTCCACAAAGATGTGGCCCGTGTAGTCAATGGCTGTGTCGTTGAACGATTTGATGAATTGCATTCTTTCTTTTGGTAGGTTGGTCATCTTTGGGTAAGCGTATGCGAACGCATTGAGTTTCTTGCACGTGATGCAGTCAGCGAGCACTCGCTTCACGCATTGGCGTCCACACGGCAGCCAGAATCCTCTCTCCCGAAGTTCGGTGAGGGTTGTACCGACTCCAAGATGCTTGCACTGCAAGTGCTGGTCTTCGATTTGTAGTGTTGTCAGCCGATGATTTTTGCCGAGAAGAATGGGATTATGCACTGCATATGAGTACATGTTCAGCTTGGATAGCCTGCCCTGACACCGCAGTAATCCATGTTGGTCAACGAAAAGGTTTAGGTCGCTCACCAGCCTTGGCGTGGGTGTCCCTGGCTTGGTCGGTCTTGGTTCTTTCTTGAGGTCGTGCAGATACTTGAGTTCAGCGTTGAAGGACTCCACTTGCATCACCTTCAGCCAGTACTGCTCAGCTTGTAGCTGAGTGTCGGCTTGCCTGCGCTTCAGCTTGTTCACAAACTGGAACACGCGTGCAGTCACTCGGTGTAGTCTTCGCAGTGAAGAGAAGTGATTGATGTCCATGATGGGTGCAGTTGATGGAGTTGTTGGTACCTCCATTCCAGTCAGTCGATTCTGGAGATCGACAGTCTGCTTGGCATCTTCGGACAGACAGTGCAGAGGACTTGTTGGCCATTTCTCTGAGTCATCAGAGAGCCAGTCCGGTCCGTGGAGCCACTGATGCAGCTTCTTGCTTAGTTCTCTTGTAGATATGCCACGCGTGAGCATATCTGCAACGTTCGAAGAGGAGTCTACGTAGTGATGGGTGAGCTCGCACTTATACTTTTCTCGCAGCTTCACCTTCATGGAGGTGATATCTTCTAGCCGGTTACTGGTGAACTTGCTTTTCGACTTGCAGCCTGTTGACACCCACTCGAGGACTACTTGAGCGTCGCTCCAGAGGTAGATGTGGCTGACGGGTAGAACGAGAGAGTCCAGAATCAGCGATAGGCACTTTAACGCTAGAAAGACAGCGAGGAGCTCCAGCTGCGGGATGCTCTTGTCGTCCGGTGCAAGTTTGCCCTTTGCGAAGACCAGTTGCGGCACAGAGCCTTCCTGCTTCAGGTAGCAGACGAATCCGTAACCCTTCTTGCTTCCATCGCAGAAGAGATGAATTTCTGCTGGCACGTTCTGCTCTGTCTCTCCAGTCTTCCTGGGTATCTGAAGCTGACGAAGCTGTAGGAGGTCGTTCTTCAACTGAGTCCATTGCTGATAAACATCGGGTGACACGTCTTCATCCCATGCTGTTCCCTCCTTCCACACCTGCTTCATGAGGAGCCTTCCTCGGATGCTCACAGGCAGGGTCAGCGAGAGTGGGTCGAAAACTTTACTGATGTTACTCAGAAGCTGTCGTTTCGTGATGTGTTGCGGTTTCTCTTCGAAACTGAAGTCAGCCAGTGACATCATGTCCCGCTTGGTGTCGTAAAGGTATCCGAGGGCTTTCTCTTCAGGTGCGTCATGATGATTCAGCGTACCTTGAGACGCCATGGTGTCCACGAGAGGTTGGTGATTGGAAACCCAACTGCGAAGGTTGAATCCTCCTTGCTGTAGGATCTGTATGCTGTCGGTGTAGACGGAGTGAAGGACCTGTTCTTCTGAAGTTGAGAAGAGAAAGTTGTCCACGTACATCGACTGCTTGAGAGCAACGGCTGCCGCAGAAGCGGGAAACTTTTCAAGATGAAGTTGAAGAACACGGTTGAGAATGAACGGCGAGCAGTTGAGTCCGAACAGGATCGTCCGGAAACGATACGCTTTGAGGCCCTCTTCATTCTGCCAAAGGAAGCAGAATCGGTCTTTATCTTCCTCATACTTCAGGTATATCTGCAGGAAGGCCTTCTCGATGTCCGCCATGAGTACGTGTCTGTTCGTGCGGAAACGCAGAAGCAGAGTGACCAGGTCGTTAAGAAGATCGATTCCTTTGAAACATGCGTCGTTCAATGATGGCAGGTCTCCGATTTTGAGACTGCAGTTGAAGACGGGGCGGATTTTCGTTGTGGTTTGTGCATCAGTCTTGATAACGGCATGGTGAGGAATAAACACTCGTTGGTTGGCTGTGGCAGTCTTCAAGTCAACCTCCTCAATGATGCCATCTCGCAGTTGTTGCAGAAAGACAGCTGAGTAAGCGTCTAGCATGCCTTTTTTCGACAGCCTGTCGTGAACTTTCTTCATCGTGGCCATGGCTATTTCATAGCTTTCCGGAACTTGTGAAATCTTCTCGTTAAACGGGATCTTAACGAAGTATCTACCGTCCTTAAACTCCACTTCCTTGGTGAAGTCCCGCACAAGATTTTCGTCCTGAGATGATACGTCATTTTCTTCCTTGATTCCTATACTCTCGATGTTAAACATATGCTCGACTTGAAGATCAACATCGCTATCGCTGGACGAAGTGTGAGCCAGCGGGTGAAGTATGTTGTCTTCGGATGTAGCGTGGAGTTCACCAAGACAGCCAGAGGTGGCGTGCAGTTGGTGATGGACTCCCTTGAAGCGTCACCAGCCACAGGTTCCATTGCTCCTGTTGGTGATGAAGTCATAGAAGGTGCTGAATGACACACCTCGGTTGAGTTTTGGTGATGGAGTTAATGTCGACATTGAAGGAGTCGATGCAGGCACTGCAATAACCCTGATGTTTTTGTGCGTTCGAAGTTTGTTGTGACGTGGTCTTGTTGTTTGTCTTGTTTGTTGTTTGTTGTTCGTTTGTTGTTTGTTGTTCGTTGCTGTTTGTCGTTTGTTGTTCGTGTGTTGTTGGTTGTTCGTTTGTTGTTTGTTGTTCGTTTGTTGATGTGGCACGGCTTGTGGGGAGTTGTCCAACTCACTCACAACTGTTTCTGATTGAGCAGCAGCGGCTTCGTTTCCGCTGCAGTGGTTACAAGTACACACCTGCTGTTTGTCGTGGTTGCATCTGCTGGTTGCCAACAGATGCGGAAACCGTCAATTTGAGTTGTCGTTGCGGCTGGAGGTACAGTGATCTTCCCAGCTATCGCCTGTGAGCTTGTCGGTGTTGCATGGACGCGATGAACATGGACACGATGAATGGACGTGATGAACATGGACGCGATCATGAGCATGGACGCGATGAACGTCGGCGCGGCTGGTGCGATAGCCGCCGCTGCCTTGCTCGTCACTGTTGTCTTCTTGGGTTGACATTCTCATGACGTCTACTCCGTGAAGATAGGACTGAATGTCTCCGAAAAGAAGGAGGCCGTCCAGCACTTCCAGGGCAGTACCTTGACCTAGATCAACTGTTCTCAGAGGCTTCAGAGTGCTGATGATGTCAGCTCCAAGAAGACAGTCAAAGTCTCCGATTGTGTCTGAGGACATATCATTGAAGAACGAATCTGCGAGTCGTACACCTTGTGTCTTGAGTGTATCGACGAGATCCTTGACGCCGGGGATGGTGTACTGCAGGTTCATCTGTTCATCGACTAGAAGTCGTGTCTGGTGCAGGCTGTAGGTGTGAAGATGACGTCACACGTAACTGTCTTGTAGCTGACGTCTTGTACCCCGATACAGGTTTTTACCTTGTATTGGGTCCGTGGCGATTCAGAGCAGAATCCCAATTTATTTGCTAACTGCTGGCTAATGTACGAGGCTTGCGAACCGTAGTCTACCATGCACCTGACGCGTTCGCAGACTTCTCCGTCGTTGACATGCATGAGAATGGACATCGATGGGAGTAGAACGGACTGTCCTTTGTGTGTATTGTTACAGATGATGCGCAGACTGCTTTGAAGTTGAGTGGGTTCGCCGGGTTTGACGACGCACACAGCTGCGATGTGTTGTTTGCTACTGCAAATGTTGCACGGATACGTGAGCCCTGTTGTTCGGCCTTTACATTCAGTAAGTTTGTGTGCTCCACTGCATCTGGAGCACAGGTTGAGTTCCTTGAGACGTTGAATTCTCGTATGTGGCGTTGTGAATGTGGTACATTTGAACATGGAGTGAGCACCTTCACACATTTTGCATGCCTTGAACCTCTCGGTTGAAGCTGAAGGACTTGGGTTGCCAAGCTTCGATGACTTCCCCATCGTATGCTCTGCTTCAGTGTGGAACGTCTGCAGTGAAGCCTTGCCTTCCTGCCACGTCGATGCACCACGTTGCTGCAGTCGCTTCTGCGGGTTGAACGACTTGGAGAGGTTTGACCTCATCCCAGGTAGTTCCTTGACCTGCTTCGCTTCAGTCTTCACTTGAGGAGTAGTAGTTCGCATCAAGGATTTGATGACTTCGTTGTAGTTTTCAAGCAGTTGCTTGGTACTTGGGGAAGTCAGTTTTCAGGAGGGCGCCGAGTTTTGACTTGAAGTTAGTCGGGAGTTTCTCACAGATCATGAAGCTGACAATCTTGCTGCCCAAGGTGCTTTCCTCCAAAGCGTCGTAACCGAAGGTCTTGAGCTCATAGACGGAAACACGCGCAGCATTGAAAAACGTCCTGATTGCGGCGAAGTCCCTCGCTGGTGGGGGCGTCAACTCATGTAGCTTCTGATGTGCTGCTCGACTATGACGTCCTCGTCAAGGAACTCGCCAGTCAAGAACTTCCTTGCGATAGGGTAGTTGCTCTCCTCGTTCGAGAGGTGTTTTATGGTATCCAAGGCACAGCCGCGCAGGTAAGTTTTCAAATACATCAGCTTGGCTGCGTCACTGTAGATGGTGTTGCCGCCAATGAGGTCGTCGAACATGTGTAAGAAGTCATTGAAACTCATGACATCGTCTTGTGATCCAGAGAAGATTGGCATCTTCAATTTCTGAACGTCCGGTAGCTTGATGCATCCAGCAGATGATCGTAATCCATCACGATGTTCTTCTTTCGGGGGTTTCACCATTGTCTTTGTGTGATCAAAAACGGCTTTCTTGGTTTCGGAAAAAGCATCGTAAAGCTCGCTTATCCACGATTCTTCCTTGTCAAGGTTTTCTTCCTCAGTAAGAAGGGATATGTAGTCGTCATGTTTGCTTTGAACATCAGACCATGCCGTGGTCAGTTCAGCCCAGCCGTCTTGAACTAGCTCGGGGGCTTCTTTGCATGCGATGTGTTTCAACACATTTCTGTTGATTCTTGTGAAAGTGCGTCTGCAGTTTGAACGAGCAGTTTTCGACTGATCCATGGTGAAAAGCAACAAAATTGTTGACAAGCAACGGTGTAGGCGTAAATCTAGGCGAAAATATAGGCGAAAATGTAGGCGAAAAAGCTGGGCGGAATCCCGCCGAGAGCTAAGCGAAAATCCTCCCAAATTCTGTGCGAAAAGCTTGCCGAAAAGCCAGATGAAAACCTTGCCAAACGACAAAGAACCGATTGTCGAGAAAACAATGTGTGTGTGGCCAATGAATGATCCGGTTGAATTAGACCGCTAGTGCGACGTACAATTCACCAAAAACAATATTCACAGTTATCTGTGTAAGAATTATTTTGTGAACCCTACACAGATGATATCGATGGTGTTGAAGTTGAATTGTGTTCGTAAGAAATTGTTTGTTTTGGTGTCTGATTAGTTCAGGAAATTAATAGGCGAGTGAGGTATTATGGAATAGGCAGTAGCAGGTAATGAACACGGGGAACGCAACGTCAATGGGCAATCACGGAGGCCGGGCTTACCTTTCGATTACTTCAGGTAGTCACAGCACTCTGTGAATATTGATCCACTTTGATGCTAGAGTTTTGTGAGCCCTAGCACCGGTAAGTTAAAGTTGACTGGTAGTCGTAGTCGTAGTTTGGTCAGTCCAAGCGTTCGTCCCACGCGCTTACGCAGCACGCACTCCACCCCTTCTTGCGTCTCACTGCCGAGGCCGACCACTGCTCACGTGTCGCGGCCGACGCTGACAAAGCGCCGACCCGTATGAATCACTGTAACGTGACCCCGAAGGTGACCGCTCGAAGCCAAGCAGCCCGGCCCTCCTGCCCCTGAAAGGGATCGAAGGACGGGACACCATTCGAGTTGGGATAGTATGGTGGCACTATAATGTTGTGGTTGCAATGATAATAAGTGGCATTGTTATGTATGTATGTATTTAACGCTTGTATTTCAAATGCTGTGATTAATATGTGCGCGCAGAATTCTCGCAGTAGTGGCGTTGGCAGCAAGTCAAACATTGAATTCAAGTTATGTCGTTCAACAGAAATGGTTCGGTCAGATGGTGGGCTCATGGGATATGCAATAAGCTCTGCTTAGCAAAGCCTCTGATCCCAGAATCTATTCAATAAAGACATTTGGATTAAAAGTGCTGGAACATCGAATTACAACGGAGACTACTAGTAATGCTTTTCATCGTCCAGTGATGTGTTCCTCCAGGCCGATATTTAAGAACCTCGAAGACGGGGAGATAAATTTATGCCGATTGCAGGGTGTATAATTCTGAAAACACGACATATGGTGCAAGCAGTTAAATGGGCATATCAATGTAGATTTTGTGCCATGTATTCCATAGACATCGTTGTTAAGCAATAAAAATATTGTGGCATGCCCAGTGGCGTAACGAAGTGGGGGCATGGGAGTAGTTCCCCCACAATCTTGGCATTGGAGCAGTCCCAATCTTTGTCTGCCACAAACCAGATCAAAGAATTTTCAACCGGCGATCACCCGTCTTCCCTGTTTCTCATCCTCTCCAGCATCAGTGATGACACTTCTTTTGCCATGGGCCAGCAAGTAAGCTACTTTCTTCCATATTCTTTCTCATCACCATCATCGGTGAACATTTACAACGGGGGACATCTTAAAGACGTACTATGCTATATTTGTACTATATCATGGAAGCTAGGGCACACCACATGTACATGAGGAAGGCCAATAAGCTTGCTACCCCCACGCACATACACACTCACCATATAGCGGAAATTGAAGAAATTTTGCTTGAACAGAAATACTTCATTGTTTCACTCGCACCAGGAAGATAAACCTACTATTACAAAAGAATCCCTCGGTCGTGAAGAAGTGTTCCAGGTCCAGCGAGAAGTGTTAATTTGAGAATAATTATACTGCGATGATCGTTCTTCTTCAGGACAACAAGTTGCTGTTAAGCATAGGCGCGCCCAGGGGGCCTATCCCCTCCTTAGCAATGAAAGTTGTATGTTCACTATTAAAATTGTCGGGTTCTCTATCCAAGTGTTCAACTGCGGCACTTTGCGAAATTCCTGGGTGCGCCTCTGCTGTTGACCCTGATCCTCCCACTTTTTGAGACGTTCATACGCCTATGATTTGCGGTAGCACATTTGCAGCCTTTTCAGTTTGGCTGAAAGGTACTCCGGCAAGAAAACTGAAAACACCGCAAGTGATCAGTATATAATTGTTCATCTTTCAGCCCCTGGAGCCATCATTGTTACTCGATCTCAATGTTGGTGGTTTCTCACGCTGAAGGCTTTCTGCAGCTGATTTGGAGTTCACATCCCAGCCTGCGTGATACAAGCCCGGGCTCTGGTATCGTGCTACAAGCCAATCACGTACGGGATGCCGGAGCCAGAGAAAACCAAGCCGCATAGCCTTTATTTCTATTCTGGTCGATCCTGATAACTGATTGGCTTGGAAGTGGTCTCCATCATCCTGTTTTCCATTTTAGCTTGGTGGATTTTTGTTCATAAGGGAGTGAGCTCTGTCATGCAACCCGATAACGTCAAGTTTGATTGAGGATGTGCTCTGCAACACATAATCACAGCGGTGCCAGTTACTTCCCATCACATTAAGAACTTTGACTTCCAGAGGGCAAATTTGTTCAAGGTCGTTAACTCGGACCCCTACGATTTCGACGACAGATTGCACACATGTGTTACTATGTGTGCTTATTACAGCGGCAGCATTTATATTCCATCACATTGAGAAGTTTGACCTCCAGAGGCAATCCAATTTCAAGGTCATTCAACCGGACCCCTACGATTTTTGCAAAAGTTTGCACATTGATAGAGCAAATAATGTTCATTACAGTGGTACCATTCATTTACCGTCACATTGAAAGCCTTGACCTCCAGTGGTCATCGAAGTTCGACATCGTCGAACCGGACCCCTGCGATTCTCATGAATCCTTGCATACATATAGTACTCGGTTCGCTGATTACAGTAGTGGCAGTCATTTCGCATCACATTGGAAACTTTGACCTCCAGAGGTCAAGGACGCTGGTTGTTCAGCAAGGACGTTGACTCCGTACGATACGATTTGGACTAAAATATGCTATTGTATGCTCGTCAATGTGCTGAGTTCAATGGTGAAAACCATTTTGCGTCACATTGAAAAATAAGCCCTACAGAGCCAAATGTTTATCCACCATATTTACATTCGACCGTTGAGATTCAGATTCGTTAAACACCCGGACCCCTGTGATGCTCATGAATCCTTGCATACATATAGTACTCGACTCGCTGAGTACAGCGGTGGCAGTCATTTCGCATCATATTGGAAACTTTGACCTCCAGAGGTCAAAGACGCTGGTTGTTCAGCAAGGACGTTGACCCCGGACCCCTACGATTTGGCCTAAAATGTGCTCTGGTATGCTCTTGAATGCGCTGATTTCAATGGGGAAAACCGTTTTGCGTCACATTAAAAAATAAGCCCTACAGAGCCAAAGGTATCCCCACCATATTTACATTCGACCATTGATTCAGAGTCGTCAAACACCAGGAATCCCAGTTTGGGTGTACCATTTGGAAATAGAAAGTACTTTGCGCGTTAATCGCAATGGCGGCGTCATTTTCCATCACATTGAAAGCTTTGACCTTCAGAGGTCAAGGACGCATGCTATGATTTCTCAGCATCTATGTACTATCGAAAAAATGTATGATGCTGGAAAAAAGAACTGATGTTCCAATGGTTGAAGACAAATTCCTCGGCATCTGGCCCCGCTCGTAGCACACTTAAGAACACTTCCCAATGCAATTGCCATCCTGACAATGAGCAGCTGCCGCAGCACGAACGTAATGCTAATGTCGTAATGTTGGAGAATGGTTGGTTATCAAAAACGCTATAAACATTATGAGACCTTTGATATTGAAGCTTGACATGAATCTCCATGATCAAGACGGCAAACACGCTCACTGATCTGCACTGAATCCATTTGAAACAAGTACTACTCTCAGCTTCACTCGAGCGACATTTCCAGTCCTCAGGGTGTCCTGTTCGCCGTACCAGGCTACATGTAGCAACACGTTTTAATCCAGCTACTGTAGGTGAAGATTTAGAGCGAGGCGACGCAAGATCTGGAAAGCTTGTGCGAGTTGTACTCGCTGCTGGCCAGGATACGTTGCTTGGCTCAACAGAGGACGACCACTCTCACAGGACGTGGCAGGGAGTGTCCCAGTGGGTGGGAGTCATCGGGTGCACACAATGCCATTGGCCAGAGTACCGTCAACGCGATGGAATGCTCAAAGCACACAGTTCCGAGATAATGCTCACAACACTTCAACACGATGAACAAGCTCAGACGTTCAGTCACATCACTCTAATTTATGTCAAACATAAACAAACTAGCCACTAGACTGCTGAGCGCGGAACATATGAACATTGTGAGGGGTTTGGGCAGGTGCAGCATGGGCCCTATTCAGTAAGGAGTATATATGACCAAAACGTATTCCTCCGGCCAAACCAAACACAAATCCTGATCATACCCAACAAACACAGAGCACACTTAAGCCGCCAGTCCTGCCCGTCGCTGGCTTCCGCCGAGCCACCCATTCGCCTGCAAGGTACTGCCATGAGTTCTGGCACGACATCGGGTGACTAAGGGTCGTGTTGCACTTCACAGTGCCCAGCTGCGATATGCGGAATACACGCCAAGTAGTTGCAGAAGTCGGGTAAGGGCAGTAGTGCCATGTTGATGTGCAGCAGGCCTCATAACGGTCGGTTTTGTATGCCATCTGGTTCCTCATTCATTCAGAGCACTTGATCCCATTTTTATGAGAAGCCCTTGCCAGTCCATGTGGTGCTCCATTTTTGCAGGAGCGACAACAAACATTTTTATATCCTGTCCCTTAGATAACGTTCCTACAAATGCATTTGGACACTTTTTTGACGTTATAATTTGGTTCCTTATATAGGCTCGTGTTGCCGCAATTTCTTGACGACCGAGGTTCATGTTTCGTCGAATTCCCGAGAGCATGATGTGCACATACAGGCAGATGTGCACTCCGCAGCTGCTGCCGTCTTGCTGCCTGTCTACATTGTAAGGGCAAGCGTATCGCCATCGATGCCACTGCAGGGAGGCTCTTGGCCTTGTCAGAACGATGAATTTTTGGAGAAGTGTCATTTCAGCCTTGGTGATAGAATATCCTAAGGAGTCGAAGCAGCCGATGATCTGTGTTGTGAAGTCTACAACTACCAGGGACCAGTGCATATTCCCGAAAGAGTTTACTGGCAAGATCCAGACTGGACGCTGCAGCTCGGTGTGCCGCGCTGCAGCGTCACGCAAGGCAGTACTGATGTCGCAAGCCTTCAGCACTTGTAGGAACTGCGCAGCAAATATCGCCACTGATGCTCCCGTTCTTTCAACTTCTGTTCCCATGAAAGCTGCCAAAATATTATCATTTAGCCAGTTTGTGCCGGACAGAGATGCCATGTCACTATGTGACACGAATCCCAGATGCGTATTGGGTGGAGTCGTTGTTTCCTCAGCTGATAGATGTTCTTCCTGTGATAGATCTATTACATTCTCCTCAGGTTGCGTCTCTGAGATATTTGCCTCGTGTTCTTGTTCTTTCGTCATTGACGCTCCTTCTGCTTCACATTCGACTTTTTCCTCAGTATGGTAGGATTTGTGTTGGAAATAGGTACTGTGAATGGTGGATCCGGATGAAGGTACAGCATCGGAATCATGCTGCGATCTCTTGACCGACAGAACATCTTGCATGCTGGTTGGTGGGGTTTTCCTGCTCAGGTAGGTTCGTGTTTTTGTCGCGGGTTGTCCTCTTTTATTCCATCCTTCCTCCTCCAGTATTGTATTGGATGATACGGAAGTTCTTCTTTTCCACTGCTTTTTGCTGGCCATTGGACGGTACGGCATGGAGTCTTGTTTGATTCTACGCGCTGTATCTTTTAGAAGAACTCGGACAAAGTCACCCGGATGCATCCGACGCCGACCTCGCAGCATCTCTTTTTTCAGAACTCTCATGAAGCTCTCAACACAGGCATTAGAAGTCGTCTTCTTGCTCAGAAGATGTGCCCACAGTGGGGCGAGAGGCATGATAGTTCCTAACATATACCTCAACATACGCGGACAATAAAATGGGTTTGTGATAGTCTCTCCTTGCTTATCATCTTGGTTCAACTCGGATTCGACCTCCGGCCGGACGCGATCAAAGTGTCTTCCAAACTTTGTTTTCGTGCGATACGTTGACTTCACCCTGAAGCGTGTACGATGAGAATCATCTCGCGCGCTGTCATCTGGCGAGTCCTCATTACCAGCTGGGTAGCTCATATCGAGGATGGTTACCTCCTTGGTCGACAGGGCAAGTCTACAGATTATCCGAAGCAGTCGGTCGAGGGCCTGAAGAGATGTCGCCTGCTGGGCTTTTGCGAACAGCCACATGTAACTTTGCCTTGTTTCTTTAGCGAGTTTGATATTTTTCAGCTCTCTGGACAGCTGTTGACTCACATGTGCACAGCACAAGCTGAGAAGTGTTTCAGGTGGTTGACATTCTCCATGGATACTCTGCCAGCACTCGTCTAGATATGTGAGGAGGTTAGTTTTCGTGATTCCCTCGGCAGCTGCATGTATGATCGCCCATGAATAATCGGTAACAATCCGCTTTGGTTTGAACTGCGCCCCTGTTACCACTTTGTAATCTCGGGCTGTTTGGCTAAAAAAGTGGCCGATTGAGGGAGCACTGTGGCTCTCTGACAGCATTTGCCCCAGAGGATAGCTGGTGCCCTCGTCCGCTTTAGCTAGGATGACGTAGAGGAGAGGTCGTTTATCTCCCACCTGCTTTGTTACTGCACCGGTGGCGTCTACATGGATCACAGATGGCTGTTTTGCAAATTTTTTTAAGAAGTGTTCCCTGTACATGTGCACCGACAGGGGGTTCTTTCCTACCAAGTGAACTCCCCCTGGCAGTTTTTTGCTGACAATATCTTCGTCTTGGGATACCCTCATGGTGGTCGCAATATCTTCACACCAGTCCAAGGAATACCTGCCGCTTTGCCGCCGCTCGTATCCCGCCTGGCGAAGCACTTGAGCAGGTGGTGCCTCCGTAAGGTTGCCTGCTCTCAGTTGATTTTCTGGGGCCTCGTCCAACAGCATACCACGTGCTTGGTATACTCCATGCACGTTTACCATATCTGCAGCTGATCTTCGGTCTTTTCCAGTCAGTCGGCGGTGAGAAAAGAAGTCGCCATGCCGTGGTGATCCATATTTAATGACTGTGACATCAAGCAGTTTGGACGTTGTCTCTTCCGGATGGTTTTCCATGTGCAGTCGATAAGTGTGGCAGCCAGGGATTTTACAGCGCGCGCTAGCCGTGAAGAACGGTCCAGTGCGTTTGCGCGATTCTTGTTTTTTGACCCGTCGGGTTTTGAAGACAAGGATGCATGCAGGCTTTAGTATCTCCATCAGTTTTCTGTTCATGACTTTTGTCCACCCCTCTCTTATTTCTCCGTCATAAATTTCGTTCCAGGTGCGTCTGGAAATAGTCATTATGGTGGACTGCGAATGGGCTGATTTACGGTAGTCGAAATCTCTACTTGGGCTGGGCATCGGTGTCCTGGGTGAACAGTTGCTATCTGGTGTCGGCATCCTCGGTTTGTGTGTGTTTTCCGATGTCCTGGGCTGGTGGATGGTTTCTGGTGTTCTGGGCGTGTGGATTTTTTCTGGTGTCCCGGGTGCGTACATGCCTTCTGGTGCCCTAGCTGCTTGAATGTTTTTTGTTGCCATATGTTTGTGGATACTTTCCTGGGTCCTGTGTGCGTGGGTGCTTTCTGGTGTCGGTGGTCTGGATGTGTGAATGATGTCTGGTGTCGGCGTCCTGGGTGTTGTGATGTTGCCAGTGAGACTGAGTACCCAGGCTCGGAAGTTTGAATTTCTTCGGTACAGCGACCACAGTGATTTGGCTCGGCGAAGGGCTGACTTCCTCCGTCGCTGGTTCTTGCAGACTATAAGTCTTCTTGTTACACTCTTCCAGAACATCCAGCCATGGGGTTGACGAATACCGGCCGGATCAGGTTGGTCCATGGTGTATGTGATGGCCGATGACATCGCCTGTAAATGTCCCAGGAAATCCACGTTAGTGACTTGATTTGCATGATTGCTGCAGTACATAATGAGTTGCTTAGATAGAGTATAATTATATAATAAACTAATATGAAAAGCACAAACGGCTCTCAATTGCTTCGCTGAGAAAAAAAGAGTCCGGCATTGGTGTTGGCGGTGCTCTCGAGCGAAGTACTGGAAAGTAATTCGTATGATAAATGCTGTCACGAAAGTCTCGTGAGCAAAATGTTTGTTGATATCTTGAAATATCGTTCCGCAGCAGAAGCAGTGACCTCTGTCATCTGACCAGCGTTTTTGTATCCACATTAAAACACACATTCGTGTACGTCCTAATTCGGCAAGACTTGAATAATGAGCAATAAACATTTCTGACGATGGTATGCACTTCAGCTGAACGATTTTTTTATCCGCATCCATTTGCTCGCTAGAGGCGAAGACGGATCAGAACAAAACTAATCACTGTGTACCCTATGCATTCAACAGACCAGTCTGTCCTGTCATTGTGCACACTGCCGTGTCTGGAATTTTCACCTGACAACACACATTTTTCAACAGACAGCTCGTACTCAGAGCCCAACACCTTAACCACTCGGTCATCCCCGTCCCGATGCCTGGCTGTGTACAACATTTTGTAAGATATGTTATTCAGAAAATGGTAGGTTACACAATGGCACGGTGTATGTTGGTCTGTTCGCTTAGTCTTTGAGGCGATGAAGTGATTCAAGTTGCTATTTTAAGTTGTGTGTGTGTAAAGATTTTGCCGTCAGGTGAATATTCTAGGAACACATAGGTGCGGTGTGTGCTTGGCTATTTTCTCATCCTTTCTTTGATGACGGGTTCCGAGTCGCTATTTGAAGTTAGTAACGTCTTAACATCGGTAATATTGTCAATGGCGGTGCAAGCCATGTACAGTAGCTGGATTTGTGTGTAAAAGCTTTGATCGTTGGGTGAATATTCCTCAAGTGGCAGGGTACACAGGGAGGCGCGGCGGAATATCCCTTGACAAGGGGGGCTGTAATTTCGGAAGCTAGGCAATGTTTTTGTGGTTTCTGACACACATCTCATTCATGCAATATCAACGATCGATATACTGGACTGGAAGAAGCCAAATCACATCATGTAATCAAATGCTGTCCTGCATCAAATGGCAAAGAGTGCCACCACGGCGGTGTTAGCGAGACGATCTCTCGTCAGAGCATGAATGAAATACTAGCGACACTTGCCATCTTACGATGGAGAAATAGTAATAAAACCAACATATGGGAGCAAATTCCACGCATCCCACTACCATGCGGTTGCCATAATTATTAAAATTATGACTGTTTTTGCTGGCTACGGAACACATAGTGTTTTGCTGTGAGTGTTAACCCGCGCAGGACGCGGGAACGACTGTTGTTACCATTCCACCATTGTTGTTTCGAGTATAAATGAAAAACGGCTGGCGAGAAAGCGCCGAAGATGTTGGTATCATATGGGACATTCATTGCATTTTATGAGATGCAATTTTGTATTTTAGATCACGCAGTGTTCCGATCACAGTAGTTGCTAGATAACACTATGCTAATCATTTCGTCCCGCACGTAGGTGGGCAGGCAAGATCGTGTTTCTTTCTGCAGCGTCTTACAAAAATTTCCCAATGCAATTCAATGCAATGAAATTGCACAGACATGCGGACATTCATTCCAAAGGTGGTGTAGAGTGTGTTGTTAGATCAGGTCAGGCCACTGATACAGCTCAGGTCACTAACCTGAGACGAATTTTCGTGAATATGTCCTGGTTATATACGACTATACAATAATATGTTTTAATCCAAATCATAGGGATGAGAAGTCGACGGCCTTGCTCAGACTATCGTCCTTGACCTCTGGAACTCAGCCTTAAATTTGTGTTGAAGTTACTGCGACCACTGTAATCAGCGAGCCGAAGACTATCTGTGTAAAAGGTTTAAAGCGAATCGCAGGACTGCGAGTGTTTAACGAATCTGAATATCTGTGGCCGAATGTAAACATGATGGAATATGATTTTTCTTTCTTGTTCGCGAGGTACGAGCCCCCGTCCCCTCCCCCTCTTGCTCGCACTACTTCCTCGAGCAAAGGGAGGCGCAGCGCTCCAGCACACCATTCGTCCAGCCGACAAAATCACAAAATGACTAGGTGTACGCTGGTCTGGTGAATGCATATGGTACGTTGTGATTACTTTTATGTTCCGTTTTCTCCTCTACCGAGAAAATTGTGCGGAAGTAATGAGTTGATCAACTGTGTATTCCCTCCTGGTAAATACTACGTTCCAGTGTGGTCGAATTCAGAGGTTAAACGGATGCATATTCGAATGCGAATAGAAACGCGTTGGTGACATCACGGACATATCAACATAACACTCACAGTACATCACGCCATCGTCTACTGTCATAAATACGTCAAACGACAACCACTTATCACATACCGGAAGAAAAACCATCTCAACTTCAGCATCAAAACATTCCTTAATGGCAAACATCCAGCATTCCAATAGCACATTCCCAACTTCCTTTCCTCCACTGGCATGTACTTTAAGATATGGAGAGAAAAAAATCAGAAACCACCTAAATAGAAAAGAACAAGTAATCCATAACAGTTAGTTTTGGAAAGAAAAGAACACCGGTATAAAACAGTGAGTAATAAAACCCAAGCTAATCTATGGGAAAACTCAGGGGCACATATCGTTCATGTAGTTTATTCGTTACTATCATGATACGCATATACGTGCAGTTTACTGAAGGAACGCACGTCGTACGTTCGTGCGGACACCCTCCGGATAGTCCGGCCATGGTGACCTAATGATTCATCAAATAGCTCTCCATCAACATCCGTTGTCTGATAACATTGGCAGCACCAACAGAATGCTTTACTTTGCGTGTGACGAGTGAGGTGATGATAAACATGGATGATATCAAGTGTGATAATACGAAGACATAGGCAGGAATCTTGATGTATTAAGCCGTTTCGTGTCATGCAACACCCATATGAGTAGTGTTAACTAGAGTTGGTGCTTAACTGGTTAGCACGCGCAGCGGATAGGTGGATGAAATCCGCCCACACCTCCGGTTTCTCGTAAAAGGCACCGTGGAAAGCTCCATGTCTGACCGCAGCTATCTAGTGCCCCACCACGGCTGGCTCCCCGTCAAAATCGCCAACCACAGTCGGACCCCCCCCCCCGTTCGCCCCGCTGACAAAGCCGGCCGAGAGCAATCCGACTCCAGCCCGTCAGTCGAGCCGCGGCGAACAACAAGCCCCTGCGGATTAGCGTCAGCACCCGCGACCCGACACGCCGGCGGCCTGCGCTGCATCGCGACCGGCCGACAGCTACAAACGCACGCGCAGCGGTTCTGCTTACTCATGTCTGGTGTCGGGTGCCTGATGACTGATGGTCGTTAGTGTAGTGTCCGCGTCTCCGCTCGCCGAGCCGGCGTAGCAAACCTCTGTAGTATGTATAGATCACCGACGTCCGATTCTGCCATTGTTCGTGGGTAACTAACTCCCTGCTTCAAGCTATTGTGCATGCCTGGCAGCATTGCAACCATAAACCCGGTGCAGTCCGCGTGCTGTTATGATGTGGGCTCATTTAATCTGCCGTTAGAGAGGGAGATGTTCAGCGGTCTGCTCCAGTGCAATGGTCTGTCACAATGGTCTGCCACCTGCCACCTGGCATAGGCTCGCCGCTAGCGGTTTATCCAATAAGATGCCGCGCCGTGCGAATATACAGAATACTTTGAATACACACTGAGCCGAGTTCGTACCTTATCGTTGGCCCAGTCCACTGACATCTTCGGACATGTTCTTGACTTGGAATGGCCATCCTCATAGACTTCTTTGTTCTGTCAAGTGAAAACGGACAAATTATAATGAAGGCATGAGTGCGAATTATAGTTACTACAATAAACATTCTGTATACGAACGACCCAATTTGCAAACATCACACAACAAGCAACTTTTCTACATTTTCTCGACCTGCGCAGGAGAATAAGTTAAAATATTGAAGATTGAGTGCACGTTCGGTGTTTCAAAAGATCATACAAATGTATACGGGCTGCTTAAATCGAGTCTGAACGGCAATACACGGAAGTAAACATGCATGATCTGCGTACTTTACCATGGCCGGGAGACCAGTTTCTCTAAGCCAGGCGAATATGCTGTTTTGTAGCCAACAAACACTGGGACGGTTACCAGCGGTGCCGATTCTGCGCTTTGCATATGGGTGCAACTATTGGGGGAGGGGGCTGGTAGGAAATGTGCCTCAGAGTTTGTGAAAATTTGCTTTTGTTCCGGAAATATTGGACGCGAAATAGACATTTTCCACATTTTCCCCTTAATAAATGGTTTGTCAAATGAAGTCCTAAAGACGCTGATTTTGTCTCCTAATTCTGATTCGCACCTCCCCGAGCCTCTGCGATGTGGCTACAACCATGACTATCCACATGTTGCAGGCATACCGTGCATCGACGATTTCTATTTCGATGAGCTGGCTCTGAAAAACTCCAATGTGAAGCTATTGCTTTAACCCGCGCCGTCTCTCCGGTCGGATCCTCACATCCCGTATCGTGGGGGGGGAGGGAGGTGGATAGAAACCCCCTCTAAAATCCAAACTAAGCGTCGCACGAACCCGAAAGAGATGTCATCTGAAAGCGCTCGACGGGTAGTATCCGGATCCACCCCTTAAAAGCAATTCCGCCCCAAAAGTGACGTCACCAGGGGGCTAGATTTTCACGACTTTGCACGACTTCCATTATGTTTTGGGGTCTGGGGAGTTAATTTTGGGATATATGAAAAAACAAAATTTATTTGGAATGAGAAAAGAACAGCGAAATCAACCAGGACCATACAATTCTTTGGCCCCACCAAAATATATAAAAAAAAATATTTTTTGGAAATTTCATAATTTTGAGTTTTCAAGTTTCCTTTAAATTCCTTTTCCCAATCGCTAGAGCAGACCGAGAAACGTTGTTGGAAGTCAACTTGCCCTTATAAAAATGCTTACTTTAGCCAGAATATTATATTTGAACTGCAATTGGCAAATATGCAAAATCTATATGTAGTCAAAAACGAAAAAAGAGAAATTCCACTCGTACATTTTATTTCATCCCTAAAGACAAGCAAACGCTGAAAGTTTCATTAAAATATCTGTATCCGTTAAAGCGTGACGACTGGTTGAACTTTTTTGGAGGTGACCTCACATGACCTTGACTAACTCGTTGACCCTAGATGACCTACCTGACTTCAAAATTTGGAAACAGCATGCCAAATTGATGTGGAAAAAGGTATGTCAAATTTAGGTGCGCTGCCCCGCGCCGTTCGTCCACCATCCGCAAAAAACCTGAGGGGGCGGTTGAAGACCCCCCCCCCACACACGAGACGGGACAGGTTAATGTGCATGTTCTAGGAGGCGAGCACACCAGGTAGATTCTAAGGCTACTGTTCGAACCAGACTCTTCGGAACGATATTCGGCTATTATTCACATTATGCTCACGGAAAGCCCTGGAGACAGGCCAACCGTGTTAACGAACTAGCGCCTTTGAAACTAATCCATAAGAAACTTAGCAATGATCTCATGGGGCCCATTTTTCTCATTGGGACCCTTATAAGCCTCCTAGGCATCCAAGTCCAGACCTCTCTAGCGTTCAGTGACCATTTTCGTTTCTATTATCTTTTGTCAAGTTTTCTCACCAGTTGCTTGGGGCCATTCCCAGTCCTTGACAGACTTTCTAGCTTCATGGGTTTTCTAGCTCTGACTGCCCTCACTATTCCTAACAAACATCGTTATCCTTAGGGACTCTTCTTAGATCTCAGGGGATTCTGTTAGCCCTCTAGGGCCCTCTCAGGCTGCAAGGGACCTTCCTAGTGATCGACAGCTCTTGTTGGTTCAAGATAATTCTAGCTCCGAGGGTGGCTCTCAGTATTCCTCACCTCGATCGCCAGCCAACAGTTTTTTTAAACCTCACAGTGGACATTGTTCATCCATTAGGGGCCTCTCTCAATCTTTGAAGAATCTCAGGCCAGTCATCTCTGAATCAGGAGGGCTGCCCCTCCCTCTCCCCTTGGCTACGTCACTGTTCCAGGACCCTTCACGTCGGCACAGTAGTACTTCGTGTCGGTCCAGGGCCCTTCATGTTGGCACAGGGGCCTTCATGTCTGCCCAGGGCCCCTTCAGGCTGAATACTCCATCAGCCACGGATGTTATGGCAATATATCATACGGCCATCATTAGTGTTTCAGAACGGGACAATACATTATTCAAAACGCGTATTTCAGTGTCAGCGATTGTAGGAGAGCTTCGCATAGGTACATTGATATCCTATGCAACTATCTCAACAGTGTCGGAGCAAACAAAACTTTGAAAAGAGTGCATTACCTCGTCACCAAGCGTCGAATCGTTCGCGTAGCGCTGCAGAATCGCACGCTTCATGTTTGGGGTACTGTGGCTTTCCTTCGTGCTGACCACTCCCTGGGAATAAGACAGCATACTCAATCTCACATGCGAAACATTATTAGCCTGGTAGTGACATATCAACATCAAATTAGCAGACATACATTCACGTAAATGTATAATAATGCGATTTATTAACCGTATGTATTATGGCAAAACACTGATCCATTACTTTCAAAATATGACTGCATTTTCGGTGTGCCTTAAAGAGACTAAACTTAGTCACATCTGAAATTTGCAATGCACCAGCACGATTGAAAAGAACACCAATGTGAACACAACTACACAAATTATGCTTTCCGATTTGTCGTCGTTGGGTTACATTTTGCAGGGGTAATTCGCCCAGTTTTCAAGACCAATCTGCTACTTGTTATGAAATAAAATGAGCGTGATTCACACCCTTAAAAATTGCTCGCGAATGAATATAATGCCAACTGAAGCAGAATTTAGAAACAAAATGTGATCTAAACAGAACTCGTAACATTTCGACTATAATTGAAGATGCAAAATAACAGGAATAGCACCGGTAGGTGGTCAAACGGCACGTTTCTATCAACATGATAAATCAAGGCTGATGTTAAATATCCTCTGGAGCCTGTGATTGCCATACAACAAAAAAATATACACAGGGACCTTATAATGCTTGAACAGAAAAAGAAGAAGAAAACGAACCACACAACGTAACCGTGTTTTCGGTGCGCCTTAGAGGTCCGATGCACATCATCAAACCAATGGTACCCGACCCGACTCAACCAGATTCAACTAACTTGATTAGAACCCACCCGCACCAAATCAAACTCAATGTAGCACGTCATAACCTGCTGCAATCTTCAACACCCCAACACCCCTTTGAGCAACCAGTCTAACCTGGCTGATCCCAGTCGACGGGAACCTAACTACTGATCCAACATTGCTACAACATCCATAACGCAACAAAAACCATATGTATAGCAACTTACATGCAAATAATTGGAGGGCAATGTTTCACTCATGCGAGTGAGTGTGATGTGAATAAACACTTCGTAATCCACTTCATTCGCTTTTAGAATGTACACATTAGCAAGTGAAAATTCTTAGGCAAATAAAAATGCTACCGAAATTGGCTAGACCGTATATATGTCGGGTACGAAAAGAAGGAAATCACTCATTCCTCGCGCAAATTCCAGTGTGCGGAAATACGTCATCTCAATCAGAGTCCCAGCCAGGTGAGGGAAGCACATTACCAAAAAAGTACATCTAACTGGTTAGAAATTTGGTTATTTTCACCAGAAAAACGAGCGACTTTGTGACGCGCGAAGCGCACTGAAAGCGTTCACGATAATTTGTTTATCCGGCCCTTTCGGGAAACCCTGGCTGCGCAACTGCACAACATCAAAAAGTTAATGATACGCTATTACAAATGATGCTAGGATTTACAGCACCGATAGCTATGTTGCGCTAAAATTATAAGTTACAATAATCTGGTGGTAATATTGGCATCTTAACATATGATGTATAATTAAATCAATGCAGTGTGATATACATGGAAGGTTGATTTGGTGGCCAACCCCACCTACACAGCGAAACCCTTTACACACCTGGCGGCGAACTTAAGCATACCAATATAAGGAAATCAATCCATGGATATCAACGGTAAACAAAACATGGTCCCTACCGATAGCATATCGCACTCACCTTGTCGTGGAGTCTTGGCGTGCACTTAACCGCAGCAAAGACGTATGGCGCGCTTGATCTTTGTAGGCCCACGTTCCGGGCAGCAGTGCGAGTCTGGGCAGGGTGAGCATGAAGCACGGACATTTGCTGCCGAGAGGGTGAGTAACGCCGCCAAGCGGAATATTCAGGAAATAGGCACTCACAACACAGCGGAAGGGCAATTTTCGAGAATTAACTAATATTGTTGAGGGAGAATTAACTTCGAAAATACTATACTCATAAAGGTATATTTTATATGCTATTGATGTCATATTCGCTGCTTCACTGCTTAATATTCATATCCCTAATGGTAAAATCCCATGGGATTGACCGATCAAATTGCATGGCATTGTCCTCAGGACATGAAACCTTCTCCATGAGACAATCGTTTGGGAATCCCATAAGCGCATTGAAATCAGCGCATTGAAGAGCATACAATAGCACATCTTAATCCAAATCGTAGGGGTCCGGGGTCAACGTCCTTGCTGAACAACGAGCGTCCTTGACCTCTGGAGGTCAAAGCTTTCAATGTGATGCGAAATATCTGCCACTACTGTACTCAGCGAGCCGAGTACCATATGTATGCAAGGATTCATGAGAATCGCAGGGGTCCGGGTGTTTAACGAATCTGAATCTCAATGTAAATATGGTGGAAATACATTTGGCTCTGTAGGGCTTACTTTTTAATGTGACGCAAACCGGTTTTCACCATTGAAATCAGCGCATTAAAGAGCATACAATAGCACATCTTGGTCCAAATCGTAGGGGTCCGGGGTCAACGTCCTTGCTGAACAACCAGCGTCCTTGACCTCTGGAGGTCAAAGTTTCCAATGTGATGCGAAATGACTGCCCCTGCTGTACTCAACGAGTCGAGTACTATATGTATGCAAGGATTCATGATAATCGCAGGGGTCCGGGTGTTTAACGAATCTGAATCTCAACGGCAGGGGTGAAAAAAATGCCGAAGCTGTCACCGACGAACCTGTGAGCTGTCTCAATTTTTTTGCATATATGTTTCATAAAACAAGTGCCTCGCACACCTGCTTCGCGGCGTTGAAAAATAATGTTTGATCCTCGTTGCAGTTCATACATATTTCAGCCAGAAATTGGAGACACTTTTTAGGTTTGGAGTCGTGAGCTGTGTCACCATTAAGTGCACGAAATATGTTTGGGGGCCACCGGTGGATGCCGCAGGAAGAAGCTGTTTGGACCTTGGTTACAGTTCGAACAATGCAGCTTTCGCCCATGGCTACGTCATAAGGCTTCCTGGTTGACACAGCAGAGAGCTGATCTAATAAGCGGACCATTCCGATACGACATGCCAAGGTACTTCAGCGTTCCCTTAATATTATCCTTCAGATTGAGCTGGTTATCCAGCAAATGGGAAGACGACAGAAAGCGGTTGGCGGGAGCGGGCTCGTGCGGCCGTCCCCAACGTTCTCAAAATGGTGTAAAACTGGAATTTTCCCGCACACTAAGGTGCACGCTGTTGGTAGGTAAGAAGAGTTTAAGGGCAAAGACCTGAGCTAGGGTAGGTCGTGGAGTCATACTTTTTGTGTTATTTGTGGCTAATCAGTTGGGGCCACATTGCATCGCTTGCCTCTCAACTTGGCAGGAAGGGAGGACACCGCCGAGAATCGACCGAACACAGCACCTCTTGTTTCTCAGACACCCAGTTTCCTACTGAGCTACAGACGCCCTGGGGTCTCACTTTCCTTCTACTGAACAGGCGCGTGCTATTCCTTATACGCATATATTGCGCACTTAGCAGATGCCGTGCTTTTGTGGCGCGTGATGACAGTGCCAGCCAGCGACTGGCGCAGACTTGTCGAGTGCCGGGTAAAGTTGAACCCGGCTTTGCGCTGAACGGCCCGGACCACATCATCGGGCTGGCACGGGTCCGGCCCGTTCCAGCGCACTACCAGCTCCTTCGCCGCGTTGGCGTGGTCGAGCTGACGGTGCATGCCGAACACTTCCTGCACTGCACTCCCAATGCTTTCTACAACACTCTCAGTAGGGAAGATGAGCCACAGTCGGGTTACCAAGTCCACGTATGGTCCAAGGCTGGGCGTACTGTCGCGGCTCTTCCACAGTACCTTGAGTAGCTGCTGGTTGCACCCATTCGCGCAGCGCGGCTCGTGCAACACCTTGTAGCCTGCGGTCGCGGATTCGAGGGACAAGCGGCACGACGGCGGAATGACGCGGCGGGCCACCAGGCGACTGGCAGCACGCTGGATGGTGCCGGCACTGGCGTCACTGGTGGCCCTGATGCGCTCCACATCGGCCACCTCCCTGATGTCGAGCATGGCGTCCATCAGGCTCTGGTTGTCTGTGCCCATTCTTGAACCGGTCGCATTCAAGCCACCTCGCCTGTGCCTCAATTGCCTGGCCAAGCTACGACAGAAGGCTGTGGCGTCCTTCGTCTGTGAACGAATGGCGGAGCCTGAATTAGCTGTACACGATAAGTATAAAACAATACGCCAGGATATTTTGAAATGAGATTAATTCGAAGTGCTTTGGCAGGCAAATGCCACGGTCAATAGTGGAACAAAATAACTACTCAGCCATCTATCACAGTACTCTCACTTATGATATGCATGTGCAAATACATGGAACGCATCGTTCGTGAAAAGACCGGAAAAAGCGTGTGTTGATGGAAAAGGTTAGCCTTGGCAGTCACAACCTGTTACAGCATTGTACAAAGTGATTTTACTTGGAAAAACTG
Source organism: Imbricaverruca yamaguchii (assembly GCA_034440575.1). Classification (NCBI taxonomy): domain Eukaryota; kingdom Metazoa; phylum Arthropoda; class Thecostraca; family Neoverrucidae; genus Imbricaverruca; species Imbricaverruca yamaguchii. The sequence goes on along the minus strand of JAOTOL010001470.1, from coordinate 895,365 downwards.
ACATATATGGCTCAAAAGTGCATTCATCAATAAGCCAAGCCCATCATCTAGGCTAAGCTAGAGTAAATTTGTAGTAGCGAGCGATTTACTATTTGCAAATCGATGAGCTATTTTTATGTTGAAAACAAAACAGGTAACCTACAATTACAAATAAATAAATGAACAGAACAGAACACACACAGAGCATACAGAGATTGAACATGAACAGAACATACATAGAGGCCATTGGTATTGCGGATACGAGACGACTGAATGCCCACGTGGCCGAGGATGTGGGCTCAATACTGGCTTTTATATGTTGGATAAGCGCAATATGAATGCTAGAAATACTCCGGATAAACGTAAATAGGTATGTTTCAAGGAGAACTCTTAAGGGTAAAATAGCGCTGCTCACCACTGCTTTGTCGCACGACGAGAAGCTCGACAGAGTTGGCCATCTGGTATCCATATCGGCCAACTCAATCATGTCTGCCACGGAGACGTCGCCGCGGGTGGGGACATCCAGAATGTCAGCCATTTCACGGATGGTGCAGATGGTGTGTCCGAAGCCGGCCACGTACTGCCACGGTAGGTTCTGCACCTGCTGCTGTATTCGGCTTCCACTGGCCAGCACCTTGTACACGTCGATTAAGACACCTACCCGTGCTAGGAAGTCTCGATCTGTGAGTGCACAAAACACTGTTTATTTCAACTGCTTATATAGTGAAGAATAGATAGGACTCCTATGACGAAAACATACGAGGATTCAAGGGATGGGGAATATACCCCTTAGTTGACGAGCATTGTTATTATATCGTGATGAGCTCAATTATCCCACGTTTGGTTGTTTAAAGGGCTTTGAGGTCTCACATTTTAAGTCCACGATTCCGCAGGTGAACATGACTCCAGCGAAAACAATACAGTGATGCGTGCCGCGCAGGGTTCACACCGCGAATTTCTATATCATGTATGGAAAAATGGGAAATATTACTATTATCAGGCAAACAATCAAACTTAACTAACCTTTCAGCGCCCTCAAGTCAGCTTCCAGTTCGTTGCGGACGCCGCCTCTCTGCTCCGTGGCGATGCGCCCCTGCAGCACGCGCGTCATCGCTGGGATGTTGGTTTGAAACGTGCTCAGGACATCAGCCGCGTGGGGGGCGAAGCGCGTTTCGGACCACAGCTTTGGCCTGAGCACGCGGTGCCGAAGCTGTGTTCCAGCCTCCAACAAACTTTCTAGACCACTGCCATGGGAGAAGCGTTTGGTGGCACGGGTCACGATAGCGATGGTGGCATCCACCCAGCGGCACGTCGAGTCGCGGCGGGCGGTCCCGTCGGCCAAATTGACCAGGTGCGAACCGTCCCACACACACGGCACGCAAGCAGCAGACGGCGGCCGGTTTTCATTTTCACGGTTCATCATCCTGAACAGCTTGCCTGGCACACCATTGTGGTGCACCTGGTCATCTGCTGCAATTGCAGACAGCTGCTCGGTGCATGCGATGCCGATTCCGGCTAAGGTAGCTCGCAGCTGCCGAGCATGCCCGTCGCCGTCGTGGTCCTTGACTACGGGCGCCCCAACCACGAAGCTTTGTAGCATTTGCCCTACGGGAGCATCGGGCACGATCGTCGTAATGGCAGTGATGTCGATCGTCCTGTGGTTGATTGTAAGTTTGTCAGCCATCAGTGCGACACACGGCTGGCTTCTGACGTGATCAGCGAGCTTTCGAATGATTTCCGCTGTGAACTGCTCTCGCACTTGCATCATGAACATTTTTGAGTGATTAATATCACCCACATTCACTCCATTAATTTGTTGGAGGACGATGAGGTCTTCGAACACGGTATGTGACAACGACTTTTTCAAGACATAATATGCCGTCCTCAGCACTCGCATGGCGACACTTCCGGCTTCCTTTTCTCGAGCTGAGGCCTGTCGAGACTTCTCCTCGGACGCTTTCCGAGCTCGGACATGTCGCTCGCTGTCGAAGTGCCTCTTCACGGTGTCCTTCAGCCTTCTGAAAGGCAGTGGCAAATGCTCGGCGTATGTGAAAGCAGTGACTTTGATGAAGTTGTACGAGAACACACCTGCAAGGCTTTGTTGGGTGCCCGATGCGTCCTTCGTACACACAGAGCAATAAAAGCCATCCGTCGTCTCAGCCGTCTTTAAGAGGCCTCCACAGGCTGCAAGCAGATCATCGACGCCTCTGGCAGATCTGATGGCGGCGTCGACGTTGCTAGGTAGCTGAGGATTGGTCGAGGCCACCGCACCTGCACTTCCCATCAGTCGAAAAATTCTGGTGGTGTCCCTCTCTAACGCCGATACCCTCGTTTCCAGAGCGCAGCTTGGTTCAACGGACGACGACACTGAAATAGAAACATGATATATTAATAATTTGTGGTGTGGTTAACTGGCGTTTACATAGCTGTGACGCCATAGGTGGCACAAACTCCCGCATATTCATTTTTTAAAAGCTAAATGGCAACCACATCTCACTTTTTGTTCATTCCCGAGTGGCACATAAATGAACGGAACATGAATCAAGTGACGTGTGATGCAGCCCAATGTTTACTCCAGTGTTAAATGTCGGCTTACACCAGCGACATCCTGGTTACTGGTTACGTCACATTCGTAATGCCATTTTGAACACCTGGTGCCACATTTGTACGTGGAAGGATTATAGGACGCATTATCAGTATGGATCTTCGAATTATAGATACTGAAGACAATAACGTTGCTAGCTTGCATGTTGGGCAAGTATGGTAGGGAAAATCGACTACGAAAATTATTATTTTTATTACTTCGCAATTTCACTAATATTGCTCCTACCCAAACCTGACCAAAGTAACCATGAGTAAGGAACTCCCACACCACACCATGAAGCATCGTGATGCCTTAACGGCGCCCTCGAAATTCCCTGAAGCACCCTCGGAGTGCCTTATGGGTGCTCTCGGAGCGCCCTTATCATGCCCAGTGGCTGATATGCACCACGGCGGGTTCACCGCTCGGCCCCACCACGCAATGTTTACCGCGGATGGTGATAGAACGGCGCGCCGTTTTTAATTTGACAACCATTTTCCACATAAATTTGGCATCTTGTATGGAAATTTTGAGGTCAGGTCATCTATGGTCAACGAGTTAGCTACGGTCAAGTGAGGTGACCTCCAGAAAAGCTAAACCAGTCGTCACGTTTTAACGGAAAAAGATGTTTGACTTAAACTTTCAGCATTTGCTTCTCTTTAGGGATGGAAGAAAATGCACCAGAGGATTTTTAATGACATTAGTTTTGCATATTCTCCCATAAGGAATATTATTTAAGATTCTGGCTAAAGTAAGCATTTTATGAGAGCAAGCTGACTGCAAAGAACACGCTGCAGTCCGCTCTATTCATTAAACATTTTTTATAGAAAACTAAAAAGGATAATTTTTTAACATTTGATTCTTATGGACAAAAATGTTGTGGTCATGATCCACAGCCTCCCTTTTCTAACTCTGAATATTTTGTTTTGTTTTTTAATTATCCACAAAATGACCCCCCCCCCACACACACACACACATAAAAACAAGTTTTTAAATACATGGGCTCATACCTGATGAATGTGCATGTCCAGTGGCAAAGAGTGCTGCAAATGCATAACATATTTATATGATCCTAAATTACTAAATATGAATTACCTCCTGCAGCAGCTCCTTGTTGACTAGTAGTCTTATTTAATCCAGCATTCGCACATGCCTTCTGGACTGGTTCCTCAAGTTGGGCATCAGCAGCATCCATGGCTGGATAATCCACATCAGGTGCTTCCTCAGCCTTAGAGCCAATGCATTCCATGGCTGAATCTGCAGGAGATAATGAGCACTGTAACCCACAATGATAGCGATGAATCACACCACATCCTCTTTTTCTGTCAAATACCATAGTTAACAGAACATGGTAAGGATTGAAATGAATGCTTGGTCCTGTGATATGAGTGAAACCTTGGCACTATTTTTAAAGCTATTTATGGCAATAAAATGTTCATTTGTAGGCCTTTTCCTGGTATGTTCCAATTTCATGAAAATTCAGACAAATATGTAATATAACCTGTAATGTATTCCACCATACATATAGTTCAAGAGCGTGCTATGAAAAATAACTCATATGTGTACTTTAAATGGGATACAAATCAGTGCATTTCCATGGGAATTTGCATCATTCATTGAATAAATTGGAAATTCCATGGGAAATGGAATTGGTGAAGCCCAGGCAGTTTGAGGCAGATGTTAACAAAAGGAAACTGGATGCACAATTGGGCCATTCCCCAAAACAGGTTGCAAATGCGTGATTCTTATTGATTTTTTCAGTCTTGAGAAGTGATGGTTGAAAGAAAAATGATTTAGGACCTAATGAAGGCATGGATGTGTCCCCAGGTGGAATAGTCCGAAAATATGTGGTTTCAATGAGATATGTAACAGAGCAGAATGAGCCATGAATTCCTTCTCAAATGAGCAAGGAAATGTATCATCTTCTTGAATACATTATTGTAAAAACTATTTTGACAGGTCGGGAACAATCCATGTCATCCTGTACATATTCATTGTAAGAGAGAAGTCAGCACTGATATTATGTCAGTCAGTACATGCTTGATGCAAGTATAAAATTGAGTTCAAATCAGCTCCGTATTACATACATATGCATCAGCTCTTTTTCATGGTGCAACAAAATCACTACAACATTGTACCAGTCTCAAAGCAAGGTTACCATATTGTTGCATTATTGTATACCTTGTTTTTTTCTCCATACTGGCATGTAGTTACAAAATGCTCAGCATAACATTTTGTCTAAAATATGCTGACCATTGCCTGATGACAATGATTCCTGGACTAGTTGTGGTGGTACTCACAAAATCACACAAATAATACAGAAAAGAAGTAACCAAGCCTAACATAGCCTCACCTCCACTTCAAGAAAAGAAATTACATGAATTGTATTTTAAAGAATCACTAAAATCCAAAAATATTTCAACTAGAGCATCACCTAACACCTTGATATGTTCATGAAGTAAAATGTGTGTAAAACCTGTCTTCTGGCTACCTTAAAATGCAATAACACCATTGAATATTTCCAGTTTCCCTTTTGTTTTGTTTTTCTTCAAGGGGAGGACAGACTAAGTTGAATTTGTATTTTTAAAGCATTACTTTGCATGCTGTTAGCAGGAATGCTGACTGAAAATGTGGACATTACTTTGTATGCTGAAAATGTGGACATGATACAGAATTAGACATTGACTATTGCTAGATTAATTTTTGCACCTAGAACATCATCCCCCACTTAATTATCATCTCATTCTTATCTTGGGTTGAGTGGTATTGCTTGACAATTAACAGCTCTGCAACAAAATCCTTGACTCATTGGCAATGCAAGCAGATTCAGATGTTTCAGGCTGGAAGAAAAGCATCCTCTCCATATTGCTTTAGCCCACAACTTCTTGTCCATATTTAGCTAGTTAGTTATTTGGGCTTTCAGGCGCTTTGACTGCTCTGGTCATATTGCGCCCATACTTGTCCATATTTAGGATTACAAAGCACAAACAGAGCCCTGTGTTAGGCGGGTAGGTCCTACCTACCTACCTAACTACCTACCTACGTGTGTGTGTGTGAGTTTTGCCAGCCTGCCACGGCTTGGTGATATCGGCTGGCTACCTGGGTACATAAACCTGGTCAGCAGGCACAGCCAGCACAAGAAAATAAATTCCTCGCCTGCATATAATTGTCCAGTGAATCACCACACACAAAAAAAGCATTAATTACCTGCTCCTGATGATTCGTTGACATCGTCATTCGGCACCGGTCTACACCATCGTTCCCACTTTCCTCCGACACCGAATGACATATTTTTTACTCGCTACGGCCCCCCTCCGTGCTTCAACTTATTGTGCCTCTTCATGTTGCGCATTTCTCCTTCATAACTACAGCTTTCATAGCCGCAAGTCACCTTCTTCCTTGATGGTGCAGAAGGCGTCGACTTCCCCATGGTTCCAGCTACTCTACAAGGGCAAAAAAGGAGCGCAGAACTGCCACTATTCGCACAGAGGCCTGACGAACGAACCAAACGGTGGACAAAGATCATGGCAAACCATTCAAGCCATCAAGTATCTCCATTCTCCAATTCTCCAATTTCCATTCTCCAAATGACATCACAGAAAACTATATATGTACCCGCGGATCTATAAAAAGAAGTGACAATATTTTGGGTACCTGTTGTGATTTGCTTGAAACAAATGTCTTCGTGTTGATTTGCTTTTTTTGTTTCACGAATTATTGCGTTAATTAAGAGCAGGCAGATGCCCTTAACTTTCATGATGTCATTTACCAGGACCCGATTTTCCTTCGTTCAGCAAGTTTAAGCGTGCCACAAATGTCCCGCATGAGACAGCTATTGGCTCACTCACCGACATGGTGACGACCTCTATGAGGATTTAGTACAGGCCGCCGCTCGGACTGCAGCTTTTTTTCAGCCAGCAGCTATCTCATAAGGACGCCACCACTATATATAAAATGTGCCGTCTTCTAATGTAAACTAGCCAAAGAATGGACTGATACGATTCGTTCTAAAAAATTACGTTAAAAATACGTTTTTTTCAAGCTCGGAAAGAAAAAGACATGTCAGACTTTGGCTGTCTCACTAATCTTCCGTGTCCCTTTAGCTGTCACCGGCATGCGTCGGCGTGTCGCCGGCTTTTTTCGCCTCTGCTCAACGGTCGAATGTAAATATGGTGGATATACATTTGGCTCTGTAGGGCTTATTTTTTAATGCGACGCAAAACGGTTTTCACAATCGAAATCAGCGCATTGAAGAACATACAATAGCACATCTTAGTCCACATCGTAGGAGTCCGGGGTCAACGTCCTTGCTGAACATTCAGCGCCCTTGACCTCTGGAGGTCAAAGTTTTCAATGTGATGCGATATGACTGCCACTACTGTAATCAGCGAACCGAGTTCTATATGTATGCAAGGATTCATGAGAATCACAGGGGTCCGGGTGTTGAACGAATCTGAATCCCAATGGTCCAATGTAAATATGGTGGAAATACATTTGGCTCTGGAGGGCTTGTTTTTTAATGTGACGCAAAGCGGTTTTCACCATTGAAATCAGCGCATTGAAGAGCATACAATAGCACATCTTGGTCCAAATCGTAGGGGTCTGGGGTCAACATCCTTCCTGAACAACCAGCGTCCTTGACCTCTGGAGGTCAAAGTTTCCAATGTGATGCGAAATGACTGCCACTGCTGTACTCAGCGAGTCGAGTACTATATGTATGCAAGGATTCATGAGAATCGCAGGGGTCCGGGTGTTTAACGAATCTGAATCTCAACGCTCTCAAATCTGAATCTCAACGGTAAATATGGTGGATATACATTTGGCTCTGTAGGGCTTATTTTTTAATGCGACGCAATACGGTTTTCACAATCGAAATCAGCGCATTGAAGAGCATACAATAGCACACCTTAGTCCACATCGTAGGGGTCCGGGGTCAACGTCCTTGCTGAACAACCAGCGTCCTTGACCTCTGGAGGTCAAAGTTTCCAATGTGATGCGAAATGACTGCCACTGCTGTACTCAGCGAGTCGAGTACTATATGTATGCAAGGATTCATGAGAATCGCAGGGGTCCGGTTCGACGATGTCGAACTTCGATGACCACTGGAGGTCAAGGCTTTCTATGTGACGGTAAATGAATGGTACCACTGTAATGAACATTATTTGCTCTATCAATGTGCAAACTTTTGCAAAAATCGTAGGGGTCCGGTTCAATGACCTTGAACTTGGATTGCCTTTGGAGATCAAACTTCTCAATGTGATGGAATATCAATGCTGCCGCTGTAATAAGCACACATAGTAATACATGTGTGCAATCTGTCGTCGAAATCGTAGGGGTTCGGATTGACGACCTTGAAATAATTTAATCTCTGGAAGTCAAAGTTCTTAATATGATGGGAAGTAACTGACACCCCTGTGATTAGCACTATTAGTACTACATGTGTACAAGGTTTTAGCGAAATCGTAGGGGTCCGGGTTCGAATGTAAATCCGAATGTGAATCCGAATATGAAGCTGTCTTGACAGACGTGTTTTGTCCTGACGGTGTTGTGTCTTTTAAGCCCGTTCATTATCAGTAGCAAGTTGTTTTGCGTGGTTATTTGCCGCTATATTTGGTGTGATATAAAGGAGGCATTTTCGTTCAATTGCGTTCGCAGGTTTCCCTAGTCCAATGTGTCGATTGTCCAGTACCCTTTTAATCCGTTTTTGGTTGGTGGCACGATGTATAAGCAAATAATTGCTTTTGGAATACCGAACATTGCATTAATTAAATAATTTCTCACACTACTTGCAAGCAGCTGGAGAGCGCGATTCTGTTTCTCTGTTGTCTGCACTGACAAACTGGAACCAGCAGGGAATTAATGCTAGGCACATTTCTCATCACGCTCTCTGGGATGCGACCGAAATAAGATAGCGAAACATGCAGATGAAAACAATACTTATTGGCTGAAGATATGAAACGTAGTTTATATTAAATACTGTTTTGTCGGCCTCATTTATATGATTGCACAGTCCGTAATGTTGTAGTCCCGTAATGCCGCCCCGTAAGTGTACCCCGGGCGGGGGGGGGGGGGGGGCGCGCGGCCCGCCCGGGGGGGGGGGGGGCCGGGGCCCCGAAAAGTCCCCCTTCAAACAATAGACGGCCGCCTTAACAGGTCGTCTGTGGGGCGGGGAAATGTCACCTGACGTTTCGTCACTGGGAGACCTCGACAGGTTAAATCAGAAGGAATACGTCATTTAGCTACCAATAGAGATGGAAGCCCCAAATACGCCATCTGGGTGACGTCCAATCATTAAATGACAAATAGTTTTAGCAGTAGTCAGCTGAATAGGAGGGACACTAGCATGTCGGAAGACCCCCTGCTGGACAGTCGGGACTCATCTCTATAATACGCTGGACTGCTGTCGGTCGCTGCGCAGGTCGCGTGGATATGTTCTTTCGGCCTCAAAATTATGTACTTATAACAATTGTTGTGGGCTATCTCATTGAAGCTTTGTACGGACTCGTTTGGGAGCGTGCGAGTTAGTGTCTGCCTGGAGTATATCAATACACAGATGACTCTTGGTGTTATTGCGGTGCGTGGTTCTACTAGACTACCTCACGAGCCTACAACGAGAAGACTATCCAACAGATGTATATTGTTTCCGTTATATGTCGTTTTCCACCAAAATTTCCGAATTTGGCAAATTGCTTTTATCTATCATGGTTGTTTTGAATTGATGCTCATCATTCTTTCAATCGATATTTTGATATTGATCACGATATCGACATCTTCATATACCATTTAGGTGACGCTGAAACTTCCCATGAGCTGCAGGTGAATATATAGCGTACCCAGACCATGCTGTAAGCGCAAGAATGTTAAGCTAGACTGATGTTGTTCCGGCTGTTTGGGACCAGTCGGTATGTGTGGACCGCATCTGTGGCCGAGTGACGCTCTGATGTGCCGACGGCCGCCGCCAGCTGTACGGGTTCTGCATGTCGCCGGACCGCGGCGACAGCAGCGTGGTCGCCATGGTGACGGAGCTTGGCGCGCCGCTGAGCCAGCTGGCGCTGCTGCAGACCGGCTGGGAGCGCCGGCTGCGGCTGCCACTGGACGCCGGCACGCTGCTGAGCTACCTGGCCTCCTCGCCGCTCGGCCCGGCCGGCCTGGCCGACCTCCGGCTCGAACAGTTCGTCGAGGTGGGCGGCCAGCTGAAGCTGACCGACCTGGACGACCTGCAGCTGAAGGAGCCGCCTTGCGGCTCGCCGGCTGACTGTCTACTGCCGCTGCCGGCCGCTTCAATTGGCACACAATGTATGCCATTCGTGACAACGAATGGACAATCGTAACAATGGATGTCAAGTGACAGCCCATGGTGAACCCTCGAGTAACATTTTAAAACCTGGATATGTCAAGGTCAAACCTCATGGTCAAAGGCTAGTTTTTATTTTTCGAAGTCCTTGCGATTCGTCGCTACGGGTTCAATTTGCACGAAGTGGGTGTTATTCGACGTGATTTGTGCCGTATTATAATGTTACCCAGCATATCTATTTTCTAAGGTCGAACCGATTTCTTTGGTCGCCTCGCATTTTGTTCTTCGCCCGAACCTACCCACAATTATTATCAAGCAATAGCCCGTGATGTACCTCGAGTAACATTTCAAACCGGGACATGTCAATGGTACTCTAGCAAATTGTTAACAAATCACATTAATTTTCAAAGTCAAAGGTCCAACTCATTTCTTCGATCGCCCAGCGTTTCTTCGTTTTCTCCCAACCCTCGAGTAACATTTCAACCCAGTGCATGGCAGATCATGCCTGAAAGTCAAAGGTTCGTTTAATTTTCACAGTCCTCGCGTTTCGTGGCTATGGCTTCAATTTACATTATGTGGGCGTCATTCGACGTGGCTTGCCGTACGGTATCAGAATGCTTGCCGTACGGTATCAAAGGTGTTGGAGGTCCGGCGTGATTATATTGATTGAGTGCGATAGGAATAGGGAATAGGAGGATCAAATATATTTTTTTCCAACCGTTTTGATAGCAAGCGCACGTATCCTATATGATAAGGGGCTTCCCCAAGAAATCCGTCATAACCTGTAGAGGAAGATTCAGGAATTGTCATGGGGCACTTGTCTGGAGGTGCGTCATTTCTTTGGAGCGTCGCCACTGCGAAAGCACTTGGAGGGGTGCCTCTGGATGGGAAATTCGAGGGGGTGGGTTGCACTCGGACCTTTCTGAAAAACTCAGCCTTTGCATTGCATAGAGGCGCCTCCGGCGAGAAAAAAATTGAGCAGGTACACTGAACCTTTTCAGAGGGACAGCTTTTTCCTGGCCTAGGGGACGCTCTGTTCCACGTGGGGGGTATATGTCCTTGGGGCCACACTCTTTATCCACCCTGGTTTTCAATGCATCGAAATACGTACCAGTAGAACAGGAAAACATGGCAAAGCTAATCGTGGGCCAATATTTTCTGCCATAAAACCATCGTCCAATATTTTATGTTTTTCGTGCTACAAGACAGCAACGTTTAACACGTCCCGTCTCGGGGGTCTTCAACCGCCCCTCCGGTATTTCACGGATAGAGAACGAACGGCGCACGGTAGTGCGGCAAAATTTTACATACCTTTACCCACCTCAATTTGGCATGCTCTTTGAAAATTTTGAAGTCAGATCATCTAGGGTCAAAGAGTTAGTCAAGGTCAAGTGGGGTCACCTTCAAAAAAGTTCAACCAGTCGTCACGCTTTAACCCTCGCACGGCTGGTGGTCTGAGCCACCTTCGCCAGGCTGGGGGGGGGGGGGTAGATACCTACCCCCAGTATCTCACGAACCAAGCAGGATAGAACGAATCTGAAAACTGCATCAGATAGCTCGAACAAATTCCAATCAAAAGTATTTCGATAGTTTTAACGCTAGGATTTGAACTTAACCCTCGCACAGCTGAGGGGGCTAGAAACCTACCCCACCAAAGCTTTCCCGCGAAAGCGGGGAAACGGGCGCGCGGCAGGACGCTAACATTTGGCATACCTTACAATTAGCTATTTTTACATCTTCTAAACAAAATTCAAACCAAAAACTCAAAGTAAATTTTTAGTCATTTTAGATTTTCAAAATTTTGGATTAATTTTTTTTTGTGGAATTTTGAATTTTTATTTTTAAATAGGTGTACGAACAAAAAATATGACATTCTAAGCCAACTTAGCGTTATACAAAAGTCCATATTTTGTTTGGAATGTTGATGTTAGTTTACATAAAACTACAAAGTACAAAAAATGACGTCATCAAAAAATCAAAATTCGAAAATTCTGAAATTGTACGTTTTGGCGCTCAGTCAAGATAAGTAAACCCTGAAAATGTAATTGTAGTGTCTTTATTATTGAAGGCGTGGGGACTGCTTAAATATTTTTGGAGGTGACTTCACTTGGCCCGCAATAACTCGGTGACCTTTGATGACCCGACCATATTTTTTTAGAACATGTAAAAATAGCTAATGGTAAGGTATACCAAATTTCAGCACGCTGCCACGCGCCATTTCCCCGCTCTCATGGGAAAACCTGAGAGGGTAGGTATCTAGCCCCAGCCGTGCGAGAGTTAACGGATACAATTATTTGAATACAACCTTCAGCGTTTCCTTATCTATAGGGATGCAACAAAACGTACGAGATAAAATTTTCATTTTCCCCCGTTTTTAACTACATATAAATTTTTCATATTTACCTCTTGCCGTTCAAATCGAAGATTCTGGCCAAAGTAAGCATTTTTATTAGGGCAAATTGACGTCCAAGAGGGTTTATCGGTCTGCTCTACCAATTAGAGAAGATTAATAAAAGACAATTTGAAAACTCAGTTTTGAAATTAAAAAAAAGTATCTTGGAAGGGCCAATAAAATGTATGGCCCTGGTCGATTTCGCCGTCCTTTTCTTATTCCAAATAATGTTTTCCCAAATGTCCCCCAAAATAAACTCCACAGAGCCAAAAACATAATGTAAGTCGTGAAAAGTCTTGATAATCTAGCCCCGTAGTGACGTCACTTTTTGGGGAAAATTGTTTTGGGGTGGATCCGGACCCTACTCGTCGAGCGCTTTCCGCTGACACCTCTTTCGTTTTCCTGCGACGCTTAGTTTGGATTTTAGAGGGGGGTTAATATCCGCCCCCCCCCCCCCGAGGCGGGGTGTGAGGGTCTGACCGGAGAGACGGCGAGGGTTAATATACTTACAGCATTGCTCTAGGGTGATCGTGAAATCTGGTTCAGCATATACGACATAAAGCTAGATGTTCATAGGCAGTGAAACTTAGTAGTGAAACTTACTAATTTTGATATCCTTTTTAAGAAATATCCTCTTTAACAATGGTAAATCTGAAAAATTGTGGTACGTTGAGATTGAATTCAAGGGGCTGAAAATGACATTGAAAAAGTGGCTGAATTCCAAGGATATATTTTTTTCTGTGTGTGTGGGGGGGCGATGGCAGGCCTCTCTATCCTGATCAAACTTACCGCGTCCCTGATTTGTCCCCCTTCCCCCAATTCCGAATCCCTGGTTATACCCATGGTGGCAGCTATGGGACCTCTTATGACATCAGTGGGCCTTTTGTTGTGGTCTATGGGTGCAGTGAGATAATTTCAGACGGTCTTCTGTGGTTTACTTTTAGAAACACACTCCTTCCACTGAGTGGGAAGCTATGGCGCACTCAGCTCCCCCAGACTGTCCTTTCTTCCGCTCTTGAACGAGGGAGACAACTTGACCAAGGTAAAATGGACGGTAGAAGGAGCATACCAATATATGGAAAATCCGTTCAATTTTGAAGGCCCTTGATGGTCAGCCTGCCGGAAACGGCACGTTCTTAGGCAGAAAGAATATTACTGGATTATTTAAGATGCACTTCGCTGAAGCTGAATAATACGTCTTTCAATTGGCATGCGTGAAAATACTCTATTTTGCCATAAAATATGCAAGATAGGGCAAAGAAAATAGATACAATTTTATGTAAACCAATGGTGAAGGGAAACCTTCAAGCCCGCTACCAAATTAACCACTTCGTGGGGGCCCGATTGTATAGCTGAGATGTTCAGTCGCATAACGGAGCCCTGTTCGGCAGGCATCTAGAAGTCGGTGCAGTCCAAGGCGTGCAGTCTGAAAGTAAGGAACCAACCAGACGCGTCACAGTTTCCCCTCAGGCATTTTTCGAGTGTCGTTAGCTCCAAAGGTTTGGAGGTGTGCGAACATTCAGGTTAATTCAGTGATCAATCTTCTTCAGAAACACAAGATACAGGCCACGCCAAGATCGCCCCGGGGATCTTCTGCACTTCTTACGGTAGCGTCGTTTGCACTCTAAATGTTACTTAATGTGATGAGTACAGAATCTGGCTGTATGTAGGCTGTTGGAATAAACAACTGGATATGAATGCAATATTTTCATGGCATCACCAACCCTCGCTGTGGGGTAGGTGTATGACCACTTTGATTCGAGAACAGCAAAACTGGGCGCTGTATGACCGAATCAGTCGATGCGCCCCTAAGCCCAAATAACCAACCAAGAACAGCAAAACAGAGTTGCTCATTGAAAGAAGTTTGACCTTCAATGCACATGAATGGCCCCTCAAAGTATTTTTTTATAGTCAGAAGCACCCCTCCAGAAACAAAGTTTCGCAATGACAATTCCAGATGGTCATATTTGATATTCATTGCATGAGTAGGCTTTGATTGAGTATTTCCCCTCCTTACTTTCATAGACAACTACCTAATAGTACACCAAACAACTTGTATGATAGTGCAAAATAATCTTGAGTGCAACATTAATCAACAGCCCTGAATATTAACAACTGTGTGATCAGGTGATAAATACAGCAACACCAGGATTTGAACCCACCACCATCTGAGGAAGGTGGGTGCATTAACCAATGGGACCAATTGTGTTCATGTTGTAAATCCAGTGATATATTATTTGTGAAATAGGGTGGAAAATACCACTTTCTGGGCATTCAATCAACATCTTTCTCGAAGAAGTATCGACATCCTGCTGCATGATGAGTGCCTATGAAGTCTGTGTCTCCTTTCTAGCAGTATCCCACTTATATGTATCATGTCAATGCTCCTAATAAAGAATAGTGATATACATACATTTTGCAATGTAATTTTTGGTAGATGGATTAACTATGTAATATGGCCTATGGTACCAATTTATAGCACAGGTAATTTTCTCCCTGTCCAGAATACAGCTCTTCCTAAATTATGAATATTGAAGCAAATGACAAATGTGCAGTTGTAAGTACCTACACCATTGGCTCAAATTTAGATCTGGAAGACATCAAAAGCACTTTAATTGACATTGATTCCATGGTAGATTTAGACATCCTGCTGTGCCTGTTTCGATATCTCACACCTAACGAAAAACCATTATTTTAACCCTGTGTACATCAGAATATGTGATATAAAGCATGCAGACTGGAGAGATCTTTACTGTCTTGTTGATCTCCAACAAAGTCTGGTATGCTCATTAAGCACCACCTATACTTGGCTGAGTTAGGTTTGGTTATGCATTTGTTGTAAGTCAGAAAAAGGGAATAAAGAATTGTTGAGACATTATTGGGTTATGCTTCACATTATAAAATAGAAAAAAGTCATGTTTTGGTACTTAATAATGATATTTATTTTTTATTATTCTCAAAAACAGCACAGGCTAGATTAGGTTGCTGTAATGTTGACATTTTTTAAAGAGAAAAAAATCTCTTTTTCATTAAGAAAATACCTGTTCTTGCATGGAAGGTGCAGCTAGGTTATGCTACATTTCCTTTTCTTTATTTTCAGCATTCCTTTTTATGCTGTATCACCCAACTACAAGCCCCTTTTGGGTGTTAATTTGTCTCACAACCAAAATGTGTGCGTTTGCAGAGGGATTAAAGGACTGTTCACACCTAGCGTAATCTTGATGCACTGGTGAAATCGGAGCAAAGCTAGCATGGGACCCAATGAGTCTGCCGATTCTGCAATTGCGCCGGCATTACATCAGCTGTCCGCCGAGTCCTACAAAACGCTAGCGATTTCCGAGCGGACAAAGTTGGGTTTTCTCAACTTTTCCGCTCGGCGCACCAGCGTCCTTGACGCAAAGTCACCATATTGCTGATCTTCGGCGGATTGTAAGTAGAACACTGATAATACATTTTTGAAGACACCTTTAACTTAGGTATGACACAACTCATGTTTTAAGCAATTTCAAAATCTAAACAGCTGATTCTGTTGTCAAACAGCTGATTCTGTTGCCAAACAGCTGATATGTCAGCTGATCGCTGGCATACTCACGTCCAGGCGATGTTGCTGCACTGGTCTGCCAACACGTCAAAATTACGCCCAGTGCGCCGGGATTACGCCTAGTCCGTCATTGCGCTGACTTTTTTTGCGTCGAGATTACGCTAGGTGTGAACAGTCCTTAAGTGGTTGTATCATGTTGGGCACCTTGATAAACATTGCATTGTGACAAATTCCAAACCACAATCACACATTCACACACACACACACACACACACAAACCATGGTAAAATAATTGACCATGTGGCCTGGAAATTCACAGTTAATGGAATTGCGCTAGTTCATCCTTGTCTTGGGTTTTTACCATTTTACCACATGATGTGTGGGCAGTCATCATACGCACGACTGCTAAATAATGTAAAATGCATGTGACTGAAGTGAAAGGGATTCCACTTATTTAATCCTGAAGTGGCGATCCTTTATTTTCTTCCAATCTTTCACTATTCCCAAGCAACTTCTTTCTTCATCCACACAGTTAATGGCGAAGTAATTTTAGGACACTGACACAAACACACAATAAATTCCAAGAAGTCAAAAATTACTTAAGCTGGGAATTTATCTGAAAGGTTACAGAAACAGTTTGAAGTATGATTATCATGGTGTGATTGTTTATTTCTGTTGCAAATGCAGACTTTTCATTTGGCAACAAACTATTGTATCATTGCTCATCAATGCCAGAGAACCTGCCATCTGGGTTTTGTGTCTTGTAACTGTAACTGTAACAACTAAACAGGATATGCAATGCAATGTTGTAGCAGGTGGAGAATAATATTACTTCAAGTTACCATAATACAATTATTCTCATCTACTAGCACCTGAAATACAGTAGCGTGTAAATGCTTTTCAACATATCTCATACCAGTCAGGATTTTTGTTTGTCATTTTGTCAAAACACTAAACAAAACATGTTATACTATGTAGGGTGTACCAGTGAATTCAGCACCTTCCTTCAGGAGATGATACTGATGTGATTGGCTACGGTAGCACAATGGAGCGTGATTAGAAGAGTTTGGAATTGTTGAGTGTGTTATGCAGTATTGGGTGAATGGTGCAAGATAGGCTGGGATATATAGTTCCCTTGGAACTTGGGATAATGGACTGATTGGGGTGTTAGCATTTACATTTATAGTATCTTTTCTAGATAGGCTTAACCCAGATGGCCCCCTATGTAGTTTCCCCGAGCATCAGGGCTTATTAAGCCATAACACATTATGAACCTTTTTAACTAATTAAAGTCATTCAGTTATGCTATGTCAGTGTACTCTAGTTTACTCAATTGCAACTCTGTAGTGGGGATGAGTAGCTAAGGGGTAAGTTGTCTCACAATCAAAATGTTATGGGTTTGAGTCTCACCTGTTGCTACTCTTCGCCCACAACCAATCAGTGTGAGAGATTGGTGACTGTATGACTCAACAGTTGATGTGTCATGAAACCAATAACCAACCAACCAGCTCTGTAGTGTTTGCACCATCCAATATCCTTGGGTGCAGGCTTTATGTCACCCAACTTCATGAGTGGCCTTTCAAAATTGTAGAGGCTAGGTTTGGTTAGTTTCTTGCAGGTTACCACAGTTTAAAAAAAATCACAATTTTGCATGGAAAGTCACAGTTAATAGAATAGGTTTTCATCCTTGGTGATGGCTCATCTTTTCATAAACATATTATAATCACAGATGGTGGTTGTGATGGAGATAAAATACATGTTTGCAATGTTTTCATCCTTGTCTTCTGTTTTTCCAGCAGGTATCAATAGTCTCACTCTCAGGTGAATATAGAATGGGCTTTGTGACAAATGCATATCATCACACAACCTAATGGACCTGTAGTGAAGATGTTCCTGGCAGGCTGAAAATTATTGTATAATGAACTAGATGTGTATCTTCATGAAGCTAGGCATGAAGTTCACAGTGTATCCTCACCATGCAGGGGATTGTATAGCATGATGAACATAAGTGCAGCAATCTATGAATATGCATGAATCCATGAAATGCAAATTCATACCATGCATCCTTAAAAACATGTGAAGCTGTAGCATAACCAGAAATTTGGCTGAGCTGACATACTTAAGGGCTGAATCATGGCATTGGCCAAACCCAAGTAATTGTCAGCTAATGCAGTAGGGATTTGGAGCAAGGTGATGGGACATCACCAGCCTAGATAGCCTGATTTGAACTAAAATTATCCTTTACTCAAGCTCTTCGTAGAAAAAAACGGAACATTTTATTTGAAGAAAAAGTATTGTTTTCAACTAGAGGTTGCACCTAAACCATACAAATCAGGTATTTTGAATCAGATATTTATTAAATCTTACACAACCCAAGCTGAATGACAACAGGCTGGCTGGATCTACCTATGAGCTGAACCCTTGAACAAACAGAAACAACATTGAATATCATGACTGAGTAGTATCTCAGCACTAATTACAGGCAAAGAATGCAGGCATACAAATATACATTAATAAATACAGAAATGCGAAAACCTCGATCCTATTCAGCGACTTTCGAGGGCTCAGCTTTGTTTTTCAAAGTGGTGTGGGTCACAATTGTAGGCATGTATTTTGAAGAAAAATAGAATTCGTAAAATGTTCCAATATTGCCACCCCGGTAGCTCAGTTGGTTAGAGATCTGGCCTGCGCTGGTCCCCCCTGTACTGACAACACAGGGTTCGAGTCGCTTCACGCGCTCGCATTTAGCCCCCGGTCGGGAGTGTCAGTTAGCAGCTAGCCCGATAAGGCGGGAACGAGCTACCGGGCGGCCATGTCGGTGCATTGGTGGCACGTTAAGCCTTCGGTCTAAATTCTGCCGTTGAACTGGAGTTCACGGATTGGATGGTGGGGCCAGGGTTCACGCAACAAGCTCTGCTTAGCAATAGAACCCTGTTCCTCAAGCCACCCCAGCAACAATTCGGATTCAATTTATTTATTTAAAAAATTAATATATGATTCTCTTCAGATCTAAATGGAAATAAAGTTCGAATTGTTTCTTCATTTATCTTAACCTTACATTAATACATTTCACATATACTGCAGATATTAGCAAACATTGCTTATCAAGAACATGGGATGAATATTTTCATCCTAAGGCTGGCACATTCCAACAGGATGAAAAACACATGAAAATACAGGGGAATTTGTGGATGAATACTGGCGAGCATAATGGATAAATAAAAGATCAAAGGAAATATTTGAGAGTTTCATCATTTTCTACAGTTAAAAAAGGACAATAACCCTCTGCCGTGCACAGTACAAATAATTATTTATATGTTCATCTGTGGGCTTTTTCGGCCAGTCTGAAGGATGAAAAATCCAGGTAAAAGTGGGGCTTGGTACATGGAAATGCTACGAATAAATCGCACAACTGGTATTTTCCAACTCTCCGTTCATTTTAGTGCGTGAAAATTAGCACAAAACACTTCTGAAGGTTTTCCTTAGGTGCCATTTTTTTTACAATGCAAGAGCTTCTGACGTGTGTCTGTGGACTCCATTTGGCTTGATGTCACTGTGGGAAAAGGCAACAGCAATACTCTTAGGATAGGAGCTTTCTACCAATCAGGAACCCTGCCACATTCTCAGCAACTGGAGCTTGACAAGATGATTTGTGAAGAAATCAGTAGAAACTTTCAGAGGAAGGGCCTTATTCTTGGTGACATTAATCTAAAAGGTTATGAAAATGCTGGTGTTGGCTCCCCATCACGCAAAATGTTTAGGAAATGCCTTGAAGAGGACCTGTTCTTACACCAGTTTGTATCGGAACCTACCAGGCATGGCTCATTCTTGGACCTTGTATTCTCGGATTTAAGTGAATTGGTTCAAGACTTGACTGTAGGAGAAACTCTGGGAAGAAGGACCATAACATAGTTAGATTCAAGGGACATGTAGGGGAAATTATCGAGGATAATTTGGTAAAGGTTCCAAATTTCAACAGAGCAGACTGACTGCATGAGAGCGGCTTTAAGTGCCATCAGATGGGAAGAAGAATTCTCCAATTTATATGCCTGTGAAATGTGGGAAAAGTTCAAATCTTACTTGAAGGAAATTCAGATTAGACATGTCCGCCAAAAGCAAAGATGCAAAAGAAGGGTAGGAAAGCCAGCATGGCTTACGCCAGACTTGATAAAAGCAATTAAGGCTAATAAAACTGCATTTAGAGTCTTTAAAGAAGCCTCAAATGTCGTTAATCTAAAGGCATATCGGAAAGCTAGAGACACTGTGAAGCAAAAAACCAGAGCAGTAAAGCGAGCCAAAGAACTGGATTTAGCTAGAAACTGTAATGGGGACAGTAAAAGGTTCTTTAGTTTCTACAAGCTGAGTAAAGTTTCTAACACAATTGGTCCACTGGAAGTAAACAGGACTACATTGGGTGAGGATAGTGAGATGGTTGAGGAGCTGAGCAAGCAGTTTAAATCAGTGTTTACATTGGAAGATATGGCCAATCTGCCGACAGTACACCATATTCAGTGACATGTGATCTGACAAATTATGTTGATTTTGTTGATAGTGATGTTGTTTACAATCATATCAGGAAAATAAAGCCAAACAAGGCAGCAGGACGTGATGATATTTTTCCTAGGGTGTTGCAGGAAACTGAAAAGGAACTGGCATTTCCACTTAGTATAATATTTTGTAGATCAGTTTCACAAAATGGAATTCGAACCGATTGGAAAAGGGCAAATGTAGTTCCTGTTTTCAAGAAAGGAGAAAGAAGGAAAGTTAAAAACTATAGGCCAGTAAATCTCACATCCCTGGTCTGCAAGGTACTCTAATCAATTTTCAAGGATAGAATAGTTAGTTATCTGGAAGGTAGCAGATTGATTCAAGATACTCAACATGGGTTCAGAAAAGGACGATCGTGTCTCACAAATCCTCTTGGACTTTTTAAACTTCGCCACAGAACAATTTGATCAGGGAAATCAGGTTGATGTAGCATATCTTGACTTTAGTAAGGCTTTTGACAAGGTACCCCATAAACGGTTAATGATAGAGCTTCAGTCCCATGGTATTGCAGGTAGCATCTTAAAATGGATAGAGTTGTGGCTTTCAGATAGACAGCAAAGAGTGATGCTAAATGGTACAAAGTCATCATGGCAAAATGTTCTTAGTGGAGTCCCCCAGGGGTTAGTGCTGGGGTCACTACTGCTCATTATATTTGCAAATAACATTGAAAGTGGCCTAAGCAGTAAAGTTTTGAAATTTGCGGATGATTTGAAGGTCTTTAGGGCAATAACAGGTCAAGATGAGCATATCTCGTTGCAAAAAGACTTAGACGAACTTGTGAAGTGGTCCGAAGAATAGCAAATGAAATTTAATTTTGATAAGTGCAAAATCATGCATGTAGGTAAGCAGCATATAAAGGCTCCATACTTGATGGGTGGCCAAGTGCTATCAGTGACTCAACAGGAGAAGGATTTAGGTGTTATTCTAAACACAAAACTGGGGGCATCAGAACAGACCAAGGAAGCCAGGAAGAAGGCACTGAGAATGCTCGGGGCAATAAATAGGAAAGTATCATACAGAAGTGAGGAAGTCATCAGGAAGCTTTACTGTGCATGTGTCAGGCCACATTTGGAATACTGCATCCAAGCTTGGTCTCCTAGCTATGAAAAAGATTGTTGGTTTTTAGAAAGAGTACAAAAGAGGGCTACAAAAATGGTTAATGGCATAAGCAACCTGGCATATGAGGAAAGATTGAAGAAGTTGAATATGTTTTCACTTAGATATAGAAGGCTGAGAGGAGATCTCATCGAGGTCTTTAAATTTGTCTATGGTCTGGAGAGGGGTCTTGGGGAAATGTTTGAATTGAACAGAAATGATGCAATTAGAGGTCATAAATTCAAAATTAAAGTTGACCACAGCAGAACAAGGTTAAGGCAGACTTTCCTCACCAACGGGGTAGTAGAACACTGGAACCAGCTGCCAGAAAACATTGTCAGTAGCAGCACATAGAACATCTTTAAAAAAAAACAGCATAGACAATCATAAGAATAGAGGGCTTGTTTTTCAGTATTACAGGGAGTGCTGATTGACAGATTTGGTGGGCAACTGGTTCAGTGTAGAGTGCAACCAAGAAGGGCCCTGGTGGCTCATAGTTGCACTAATCTTTTATGTCTATGGCTTTACATGTGGATGTTTGGAAAGTATGCTGCAAATGGAGACCAGTTCCTTGGCGATATGGCAAGGGAATACTATAAGTTAACTAAAATGTAATTATTTCAAGTTCATTTTCTGATTTGAGCACACGAAATACTTAGCATGTGCACATTTAAGGGAAAGTAATGGTGTTTTTCAATTGCCATTTGTTGATAGCTCACTGGCTTTTTCCTTCGTCACAGGTAACAAACTGAATGCCTTAATTCTCCCTTGTAGTGGAAATATTTTATCCTAGCTTTTTTCGTGGCATTCATTATATTGTTCCAAGTCCTCTCCAGTATAATAGCCTCCCGGCCGTACAGGTTAAATATAACAAAATAAATTGCAAAGTGTGCATTGTGTCATGTCGCACTATAATTTGTCACGAAAGCACGAAACATCGCTGCTCTGAATTCTGTTTACATTCCATTGTTTTCATAGCCTTGCATTTTGCATACACGTGCATACAGTGCAGCGTGAGTTCTATGTGTACTGCTTTGAACGGAGTTAACCGTAAACCGCCTCATCCTTCATTCCACAGATGTGTGGTACAGTGTAGATGATGAAATCTCATTCTACATTGGTGACATAATAATGGCAGATTTGCATGAGCTGTTCGAAGGGAAGAGTATGATCAAGGTAGGGCGAGTGGATTATATGGTTCTGCTTTGTTGGGAGGGAGCAGATTCAGAGCTGAATGAGGATGAAATAGATATTGCAGAGGAGAGACAGTATTAGGTCTAAGTAGGCCGAATGGGCCGTCCGCCATGCCCAAGGGGGAACGCCACCTCATATGCTGGAATGCTACCCCACGGGCTTCCTTTCCATCCCCTACTGTTGAAGTGCCACGTATCCGGAAGGTCGGAGTGCACCCCTCCCCTTTGGTTCCCACTTCCTAGGAGGGCAAGTTAGTGCCACCCCAGCACATCTTTAGCCTCCACCAGCCTCACAGCTCAGCTACACGCACCCTGTACATTCCTGTATCCGACCCTATTTGAGGCTGAATTGTGTGATGCTGAATATCCCTACAAGGGAGGAGCCTTAACATGTTGCAAGGTGTGAACAGAACAGGAATTCTGGATCCAGCACGCAATTATATTGGCATGAGGACAAGTTTAAAAGAAGGTATGAATTTACCAAATAAGTAGCTAAAGAAACATGAAAGATAATGCAACTATGAGTCACAGGGGCCAATGGCATAGGAACAGGGCAGTTCTCCCTCCCTGCTTTGAAGCTGGTGGGCAATATCTAGCATATTTTCATCTCCAATGGTATAGGAACAGGGCAGTTCCCCGTCCCTGCTTTGAAGCTGGTGGGCAATATCTGACGTCTTTTCATCTCGCCCACAGTAGAAAACATTTCAGTCTCATGGCACATCCTGCTGCCTCCCCCCACACACATAAAAAATGTTCTTTATGGCTCTGACAGGTGCCATCTTGGTTACACTTTGTGGACATTAATAACTAATTGTCCACAGCATTTGTTGATTAGTTATCCATGAAATAATGAAAGGAAATTATTTTCTCATAACACGCACCCTGGAGGGCCTCGAAAAATTACGCGCAATGGAGGGGGCGGATTCCGCCCCCCCTACGATCTCGGCTCATACTGAGGCTAGAGCAACGAAATTCGCGGGGTGGATGGGTATGATAGTGAACTCTATTGTGTGCAAATTTCATGACCTTAGGTCAGTATCTTCAAGGCCAAATGAGGTCAAAATAACACAATTTTCTGTTTTTGCGTGGATTGGCTTGTCATTGTTATGGATCGATGTGATTGTGTTTAAATGCTCAACAATTGACATTAATGATGTTTTGGACATTACTAATGATGCAATACAGATGCCAGATAAACAATTTGACCTCAGGAAACCTATATAGGAGCACTTTAGCAGGTCATTACCTGCTCCAGTTACCGGAACTGAACTGCCCACTAGACTGCTCCCTTGGGCGGTTCGGCACAATCGGCTTCGCAAAGAAAGGAGTGCAATGCATGAATACAGTATGGAAACTCTTAGGCGCACAATGACGAACAATGGATTTCGGAATGTGTAGGGAGTAACATGTAAAGTGACATCAATCGCATGACAGTCATTTGCATTTTTGACAACATTCCAGTTAACCAAGTTTGGTTCTATTAGCCTGTCATGAACATGACATGATCTGACTTGACCTCGGCGACCTAACATGACTTAAATTATATAGCATAACAAAAAGCACCAAACAAGTCACTAATGTTGTCAAGAACAGGTCCCTTTTGTCAATATACGGAAAGCGCATCAGCGCCGACTTTTGTGGTCTGGCGCTGCGAATTGTTTTTACTTTAACGGCCCCTAACTTGAAAAGTTTTCGGCCGATTTTCATTTTTCTTACTTTAAAGAATGCGCCGGTCATTTACAAGTAGGTACGCAAAAATTGTGTATATCGGCTGGGACAAGATGGAGTTATGTACGAAAAATCGAAGGGGTGGGTGGATTTCGACATTCCCCCTCCAGGGCATGTGTTAACTTGTCATAAACTTGATCTGACTTGACCTCGGTGACCTGACATGACTTTGAAACAATGTAGCATGACAAAGTACATAAAACAAGTCGCTAGTGTTGCAAAGAACACAAGCGAATTTTTTTCTCTCACTTAAGCGACACCTAACTCGAAAAAAATCTATGTCGATTTTTATTTTTCTTACTTTAAACAACGCGCCGGTCATTTATAAGCAGGTGCACAAACAATGGCGTATATCGGCCGTTAACATCTGGAGTTATCTACGAAAAACCGGATGGGTTGGGCGGATTTCGCCCCCCCCCCCCCTCCAGGGCGCATGTTAATACCAGTCTGTGCTATTTTTTAGACTGCTCTGCATACAGACAATGCCAATTGTGAGTGATGGCTGGTTCCAATGTTAACTACCCTGCTAGTAAAGGACTTTCTTGTCTTTATCCGGCTATGATTAACTTTGATTTTGAATGATGGACTGTAATAACTAATTGCATGATTTGTATTATCCTAGAGGTGTATCTGTTGCTGACCATGCATTCATTTAAATACCTTGATGGAACCTTCTCCCCTTATTTTTCTGTATCTAAGTGTACACACATTCATATCTGTTTAAATCCTGTCTCATATGCTAGGTTGCTCAAATTACTAGTCCTCTTTTGCACTCTAAATATTACCAACTTTTCCATAGCTATAGGGGATCAAGCTCCACTATTTAAAATGTGGCCTGACATTTTGTTATTGCTTCTGTTGTATGTTGTCCATAATTTGTGGACACAATATTATGTATATCATTTTGTGTTCACAATAACACCTAAGTCCTTCTGTTGAGTCACAGCTAGTACTTGGCTGCCCATCGAGTATGGATTCCTGATGTGATATCTACCTACATGCATTATTTGACACTTATGAAAGCTAAATTTAATTTGGCACTTTTTATATCTTTTCAGTACTATTTACAAATATTGTCACGAATGGTGGTTCCAGTACTGACCATTGCAGTACTTCACTAAGAGCATCTTGTCATGAACTCATGAGAGATATTTATCA
Source organism: Imbricaverruca yamaguchii (assembly GCA_034440575.1). Classification (NCBI taxonomy): domain Eukaryota; kingdom Metazoa; phylum Arthropoda; class Thecostraca; family Neoverrucidae; genus Imbricaverruca; species Imbricaverruca yamaguchii. The sequence goes on along the minus strand of JAOTOL010001470.1, from coordinate 869,856 downwards.
GCAAGATCAACCTTTTCTAAACATATACTGGGTGTCTTGAATCTGGCAGATGATTCGAAAGTGCTGTCAGACACAGACACTGAACAGGTGATACGGTCGTTCTGCGGGCACTAGTTCAGCATTTGAGGACGTGACAGGTCACAGGTATGATGACAGTTATCTGGATTCCATAGGTCAGCACCGCCACCCAGGGATATAGGTTTCGTGATCAGGTCTGCATGATGACTTGTCAGCGAGGCAGTGGCCAAGGTGGATGGTACCTGTAACACAATGCCAACCAATCAAATACATACACATGCAGCTCATGGCATTTGGGTGAGGTCAGCATCCACATTGTGTATGTAGGTTTAAGTGGCAGGTCCTAGATGCACGACATTTATTTTCTCAAAGTGACGGAACAGTCGATTACTTCCCATTTACCTTTGTACCTTTGCACGCATCACAGTCTGCCATCATACACATTGAGGAAAACCACAGCCATCAAGCACCCGGCATGCACAGGCGAAACAAACACGTCCAAGTATAACATGCAATGTAGGTTTTTGATAGGGCGTTGCACAGGTGTCCTTCCGCCATGTGTGGCAAGATTAATGTGAAGAAGTACCAAACAGTGGAATTGCCAGTTTCATTTCAAGCACCGCGCTACATTCATGAACTCAATAAAGAAAGGGAGAAGCAAAATGAGAAGCATCTGAAGGCACAAATTGTATGTTGTGTCCACTCTTCCTGAACCACATTGTTTAGATAAACAATGTGGTTTAGGAAAAGTGGATGCAACATGCAATTTGTCCAAGTTTGTATGATTATGTTTGCCACTCTGGCCATGTGTTTATTTTATTAATATGATGACGCAATCTGGGTTTTCATCATGATGCATCTATTCAGCGTTTTTCATCTTTCACTACCTCAGAGCGATTTTGTTTTTCATCCGCACAGGTACTGAAAGAGCTATTTTAAGACATTGGATTACCATACTCATGTTTATGGAAACATGACAAACAAACAAACGTAGAAACATTGCTGTAACCTTCATGCTGCACCCTCCCTGGTCCAGTGCCAGTAATGCACAATTTGTGCTGACTTGTATTTTATGTATTTGATAATGCTTTATGTAAAATTTGCATGTATGGTACAGTTATATTAGTCCATTTGCTATGAAATAAATACTGATTTTCACCTCAGAAACATACAAATGTGCACATTATTATACATTAGAAGAGTGTGTCCCACCTAGCCTTTCTAGACAATTAACCATTCTATCTTAATATATTTTGTTGGTGTGATGGGCAATAACAGAACTTTGGAGTGCATTTGTGGCATCTGAGGAGGGGTGTTTAGGGTATTATTTGATATGCTTTTGCAGAGGCCATTAAATCTGGCTGATGCTTATTTCAGCCTCCCATTGTGCTATTATTCCTCCCCCCTCCAATGTCCGTGGTGGTCATGGCGACAAGTTACACCCCCACTGTTGGACTGTTGGATCAGACCATCATTGCCTGCCAAAAGCCTTAAGTAAGCATCAGGTCTAAATTATTTTTTGTTAATATTTTCATTTGTTCGATCATGGACTGGCAATCACATTGATAGATGAAGTTTTGATTGCACACATTCCCACACAAGGTTTTCATACACTAAATCTCCGGCATCAATTATAGACTACAAAGTACGTGCATATTCAGTCACGCTTGCTCCGAACGTACAAGAAAGTGTCATGAAAAGAAACAGTGCCTGGGTTTGTTTTAAGGCATTCATTTGCTGCTCGAGAAATTCTTACAAATATACCCTCTCATACCGTACACACGTAGAAGATGGACAACTGTGGAACGATTCGCACAGGCAAAGACAATGAGAATGAAGTTATCAAGAACAATGAGTCAGTCCTATAATGGTTCACATTGTGAATGAACATGAGATTGTGTTGGACCCTGTGTGCTTTTAGCATAGTGATTTTAAAATGATGCAGTGAATTTGCATCTGACAGCGAGTGAGAAGCAGCTTATGAAGCAAACAGTGCATTCAGCCACATCAAGAATTTGTGCTGAACTATCTCGCCTCTATTCGTATGAACTTTGGCTGTCCCTGCCCAAGTAATGCTGCAGGGCTCGAGTACTGACCTGAAATGAACGTATTACGAAGCCTGCGCAGATCGCTGGCTGAAGCAAACTCCAGTTTGTGCTTTTCAAAAACACCAGAATAAGAAGCTGAGTTCTCTGTTGGCTTTTTTCAGGACGCTGTCAATGTGAAAGCCAAACGTTTTCACGTATGCATTCGCATTTGCGCCTGTGCTTCACGTATGCCGGCTATCTCCGTTCTTGTTGGGTACTGTGACAGATAATTGACCATTTGCATTTATTGCATGTCCCAGAGAACGCAGCTTGAAGATGGCGGGCCAGCAGTATTGTCTGCGATGGAACGACTTCCAGTCCAACATGGTCTCCTCGTTCAAGCACCTGCGCAGCGAGCGGAACTTCCTGGACGTGACGCTGGCCTGCGAGGGTCAGACCTGTAAGGCACACAAGATGGTGTTGTCGGCATGTTCGCCATACTTCAAGACGCTGCTTGAGGTGAGTGTTGGGCACTTCCTGGCGTGTGCCAGTTTATGACATCAGTGAATGACGGCTTCCTTTGTACGTTTTGCTAGCGGCAACCAAACTAGGTTCGCTATACTGAAGCCACCCGCGAGCACGTCGCCTGCGTAGCGCCCACCAGACGACCTACGATATCGGTTCCGATGGCTCAGTAGGACGCTGGTCCCTAATTCTCATTTGTATAGCGCTGTGAAGTGACCTACCATAGCCCCCGTCCCCATCCCCACTCCAATAACTCCGTTCGTAGGGCGTTGTTCCCTGATCTTCATTTCCCAACAGGGAAGGATTCCTGTGGTGCATGTGCCGGTACCCACAGACTATACGATAATGTCGTGTCGTACGCATATTGAGGGAAATAGCAGCCGACATTTGTTGCGGACGTGGCAACAAACTGGTCGCTTCTAGAGTGAGAGATTAAAGCTCTGATGAAATTATCCTATTGCATTGAAATTTCATGATCAGATGAGTTCCGGGCCTACACAACAATCTGAGAACATATCCCCGACCCATAAAGTTACTCCAGTAAGAATTACTGTTTAATGTATGCTTTGCTGTATTGAGGAAATAGTGTCTTCATTATAAGGGATCCTTGTTCTCAGCCTGATCTTGAGAAAACAGCAGATATAAGAATAGGCAGGAGTTTCCATGTACTTGGATGAGCTGAAGTTCACCCATCAACAGGTTGCTAGATTAGAAACAGCTGGCAACCCTAGATTAGCCTGAAACATCATATTTACGAGACGGAAAAGTTGTCGACTAGGCCATCAGGCGACTTCCCAGCTCTAGTGCGGTCGTTATCCTCTTCCAGCCTGTCGTCACCACAGCTGCCAGTACCACATCCACTTCTCTCACTGGACACTATCGTTGCAGGAGAACCCGTCGAAGCACCCGATCATCATCCTGAAGGACGTGCCGTTCAGCCACCTGCAGGCCATCCTCGAGTTCATGTACGCCGGCGAGGTGAACGTTGGTCAGGACCAGCTGCCCGACCTGCTCAAGACGGCCGAGAAGCTCAAGGTCAAAGGTCTCATCGACGTCAACAAAATGTGAGGCGTCGCCGGCGCTGACTTGGTGACCACCTGTCGCAATCCTGCGAGGTCCCGGCTCGACGCCAGTCCCACTGGATGATCGACATGTGGAAGCGACAATGACCGGCGACGTACGCCCGCAGGATCGCGTCCTCCATCACGTCAGAGCAGATCGCACTGCCAATCGGCAACGACGTGAACTGCTTTCACTTGTCCAGGCGGTGTGTAAGAGGTGGTCACCGACCTGTACGGCCTGCGAGAGGCTCTTGCCGGTTTGGGCGATGTGCGAGATCAATTCTCGCTGATCTGGGCCTGTGTGAGCTAGTGTGAAACGACGAAGTTGACAGTAGCTCGCAATGATATTGGTAGTAGCTCCCGACGGCCTCGGTCACATGTAAAGGTCCTGCGAACTTAGCCGTACGGAGCAGTTCTCAGTGAACTCGGTCGCATGGAAGTGTGGACCGAGTTGTACGCAGCGGTCCTCAGTGGTCTCGGTCGCACGTAAAAGTCGCGAGAACCGGGTCGTGCGCGGCAGTTCTCGGTGCTACGTCTCACACATAGAAGCTTTGTGGTTTGGGGCATGTGCAACTGCTCAGTTACCTGGGTTTTGTGGCAGTGCTGCGCTTCAGTCACGGAGAGCAGCACTGCCGCAATAGATCGGGTCGGTCAGCTAGTGTGTCGACAATGGCTCTCCGTGATCTGGGTAATAGCTGGCAGCTCTCGCTGACCTGCGGTGGTGTATGCCAGCAGCAGTTGGTGACCTATGGAATGTGTAGGCAACAGCAGCATCCCTTGACTCTTTTGATCGGTGTATGTCGACGGATGTCCGTGACCCGGGCCGATGTTAAGAGCAGCTGTCGGTGGCCCGGGTCAGTGTACGCCGGACGCTGTCGGTGACCCGGGCCGATGGTAAGAGCAGCTGTCGGTGGTCCGGGTCAGTGTACGCCGGACGCTGTCGGTGACCCGGGCCGATGTTAAGAGCAGCTGTCGGTGGCCCGGGTCAGTGTACGCCGGACGCTGTCGGTGACCCGGGCCGATGGTAAGACAGCTGTGGGCCGGGTCAGTGTACGCCGGACGCTGTCGGTGACCCGGGCCGATGGTAAGAGCAGCTGTCGGTGGCCCGGGTCAGTGTACGCCGGACGCTGTCGGTGACCCGGGTCAATGTTAAAAGCAGCTGTCGGTGACCTCGGTCGATGTGAAGAATAGCTGTCAATGATCTGGGTTAGTGTAAGTCATATTCTGTCGGTGTCCTGGATAAGTGTATGTGGGTAGCAGTCGGTGACCTGGGTGAGCGTCAAGACCAGCTGTTGCCGACTGGCCGGCCTGTGTTCTGTGCTGCCGTCAACACGGAGAGAACCGATGACGTGGCGTTTCCGGTACGGACCCGCTCCGTGGTGGTCTCTGTTGGTGGAATACCACCGACGTTCCGTGCCACCACAGGTGTGCAGGTGGACGGTCTCGCCTGACTCGGCCGCGAGCCAGCTGGGGTGGATGGCGTACGATATTGTCTCATCGGTTGTGCGACTGTTGATGTGTCCCATTGCGATCGTGCCTCAGGCTATTTTGTCATCTCTGCTGGAGTTTTATACGCGCTCACGTTGTGTTGGCTCATATTTTGCTTTCTTCTGTTGGAGCATCGGTCCACCTGCCATTTGTTGACGCGTGATATTGGAATAAATGTCGACGGTTTTCATTGGCGTCATTGTGGTTCTTTTAGTTCACTGCTCATTGACCAGCGACTGTGGCAGGGTTTTTGTAGACGGCGCCGGAGGCCAGATGCGGTCAACCCTCACTCTGATCAAGTGCCCAATGTCTGGCCAGAGTTTAATGACCTGTGTAGTGGCCTCTGTGGTCGTGGAGGGGTCACACCTGGAGTATGCTAGTAGCGGTTTATATGACATCAAGTGATAGGATTCTGGTATATTTCTAGCATCGCAATTGCTGGGCTAAACCCCGGGAACATGCTCCTCCCTGCGCTCTTAACTCTGGTGTTGCTGAAAGTATTAAGCCTCAGATCTGGTTCCAATTTAGTTAAAAATTTGCTTCACGCGCTCGCTATGATCGCCTCCGGCTGGGATGACCAGTTGGCAACTGGCCAGGCAAGATCGCGGCGTGTGCCCAGATACGTTATACGTTCGACACTCAAAATTATGATGTAGATCGAAGGTTTCCAGATTGGCGAATGGGTTCAGGATTCATGTGACAAGCTTGCGCTTGACGACTGATTCTGTAAGACCTTTCTAGAAACAATGAACTAATTTATCCTTTTTAAAGCCTGGCTCTCCGAGCCGTACCACCAGGCGGTGAGCACGAAATATGGAGATGCCCCCCTCCCATACTTATGAGACTGGCGAAACGCATGACTTGTCCCCGTACATATTTTACGAAAGATGTCCGACTTGGAGCAGGGTGGATCCACTACCTGTCATAGAGGACTCGTCTGGAGGAGCACCTCTGGTGCTGAGAAGAACTCGTTGAACGAGTCAGGGTGTGCAATCCCAAAGTATGCTAGAGGGGCGCGTTTTCTTCTTATGGGGAAAGTACCTTTCCCCTTCCATTTCAAGAGACTTCTATCTCGGGTGAAACTCGGAGAGTGCTCCAAAGCGAATGTCTCCATAGGGAAGCATTCATCCAAAAAGGGAGAGGAAGCTACCGAGACAAAAGGAGAGATCCATAATGCGATAAAGGTGTCGAACGTATAACGTATCTGGGCACACGCCGCGATCTTGCCTGGCCTCAAGACGGAAGAGAAAGTCCCAAGATGGAAGAAGAGGCTCCTAAGATGGCGTTCGAGTCCCAAAGACGAAAGAAGCCTCTAAGGTAAAACAACGAGACCCCTTTGACAGAGTATAATTATGAAGGAGACAGTCAACCAAAAAGGGGAAACAGGTTTCCGCGACAGGAAAGGACGCCAGTCACAACACAATGAGGTCGTCCTTAGAGCTCGATGAGGCCCCTGCGACACCCCCTCCCCCCACCCGACTCACGAATCTCCTACGGGGTCCTCGTTACCGGGAATCGGTTAGATCAAAAACTGGTACGTTAGTTGAACTAGCTACCAGTCACCTAATCCATTAATGCAGTGCTGGTATGCACTATATCCTCTTGCGTTTTGAAACTCGATCCTGCCGAATAGAGCAGTTGCCGGATGTGACTACGTGGTGCGCCGGGGCGGCAGCCAAATTACTAACATGCATCACCAGGGACGCCACTAGTCCTTGGAGGTTGTGGGAGGGGGTCCTGAAGTGAAAAACGTCCCAGACTTTTCGAGTTTTCCCTGACAAATCGGGAAGCCCTCCGATTTACGCGGACCTCTGATTTGCCTGCAGGTTCCGGGGAAGCTGTCGTCCCGTCGTGGCGGCGTCCACTGCGGTCACACACGGCCGACACACCACAGCCCGGACTACAGGGCTGGTAGCTCGCTGGCGGGCAGCCATCTCCGCTCTCGGACGTCTGCCTCTGTGGGCCGGTGCCGAGCCAAATACACAATTGCCCAAACGCCAGGCAAATCAAGGCCCAATCGGGTGGGAGTTGACAACGTAGCTGTGGTACCGTTGTCCTTACCACCACATGAAAGTCACGAGAAGACGAGCACCCTACAGGCCGGCGTCCGGATCGGGTCCTTCGGATACCCTGCTGTGCCGGTCAGACCTGGTCAGGTGCGCTCTCAGCTCAGGAAATCTGTGTGATGGGATACATTCACTTCATGAGCAGGGCATTGCCCAAGTCGGCTCCTGGGTATGTAGGTACGTGGGTTCTTCATGACACATTCAATTGCTGGGTCAAATAGTCGCCAACCTCTCATGTTGGCTGGTCGCGGGTGTACCTGGTAATTCCGCCGGTTGCGGGACTCGAACCCAAGATCTCGCGACCAAGAGTTCAACACCCTACCAACTGAGCTACCGCGGCACCCGAGGCTTTCGCCTGTAGCCAGAGACGCAGCCGTCTGATCACGCCACGGCGTAGTAACGGGAGACAGGATTGGAGCTTGTACGGACGCCGATGGTGTCAGTTTATTGCGAACACCTTCCGGCACCAACAGTACCACAGACCAAAGGGTGCATGCACGCAACAATGGGACAGCCGCGCCAGTGTCCGGCCGACCTGGGTCGTGCCCCGAGCCGAGGCCTGGCTTCCTGACTCGAGACCTAGATCTGGCTCCAGGACCGGGTCAGGCGACTGCTTCGTGAGCATCCCTTTCCGCTTTTTGTCGCAATCTGCCAAATGCAATCCTCAATCGGTCGAGCAGTGGTTACCGGATCGTTCCTGAACTTGCGAGGAGATCAGACACGTCGTCGCCAACTGGATGTCTGGCGAATGCAGGTGGATATCATAGTATAGAGGAAAGTAAAACATGGCATATGGAGCGGACAGTGGGCGGGCGTGGGCGTTCGCGAACTGACGTCATACTGCTCAGTAGTCACACCGATTGGGGCCTATATAGACAATTATGCGCACCGGACATTTGGATTATCATGTTGCGATTCTGGACAGGCCAGAATAATCTGCAAGTCCAGCGGTGGATAACCTGTATACATTCTAAAACACCGGCCACGTGTCGCTCGCTACCCACAACTACTGTCACAGTGCTCCTGGTGCTGGTCACAGCACGCACGATCTCCACACAGTTCGCACAAACCGCTCTCGGAGACACACGCGCGCCAGCCAACTCGACACGTAAGTGCGCACAGCGTCGATGCGGCCCGCGCGTGCCAACGCCACGCCGACGCTCGCCGCTGAGGGAAGCCGCACACGCGGACACACACCCTGATGTCTGGTGCGTACCACGACAGCGGCGAGGACCGGAAACACGCGACACCGCCCGACCCCACGTCAAATAAATAGGACCGAAGACAGCCCAACGCCCAACACCGCCAGCGCCGTTGACGGGGGGAGGGGGAGGGACGACGTGCGTCGATCCCACACACCACCAGCTGCCGCCGCCGCGTGCGAAGCTCGCGGGACCACCGCTCCCGCAGCGGCGCCTTCGACGAAGTGAGACGCCAAGCCTCGCTACGCACGCCAACGCCACCACCGCGGTCCGTCTTGTCACGCCATGCCGCCTGCTCATCTTGCCTGAGTTTGTTGACTGTTCCTCGATTCTGAGCCGATCAGCTGTCTTCTGCCGACCAGGTCCCGCCAGTTCCTCTTCCGACTCGCGTCAGTCGGCTAATCCCTAGCCACTCTGCCGACAAGCTCCACCATTGAGGTGAGGTGCCACAACCGCTTCAGGTAAACGCATCCAACAGCGGGCCATCGTCCACGTGGTTCAGGCTTCGTTCGCACTCCAGCAGCAGTTGGATCTCCGCTCCGGGAGAACGTGTTCGGTCGCGGTCACTAGCACCATCTGGGACCCTCCGCCAGCCCTGTGAACTGCGTCAGCACCGTATGAGACCCGCTGCTTCCGCCTGCGGTTCGCTCTGAACCGCAATCTGAGGGTCGGCCCGTTGAGACAGCATACCGCTGCGTGCGGTGCACCTCAGGTCCTGGTCCGAGGCCCAGTCTGTTGAGACCCCGTGCGATGCACCTCAGGTCACGGTCCGAGGCCCAGTCTGTTGAGACCCCGTGCGGTGCACCTCAGGTCACGGTCCGAGGCCCAGTCTGTTGAGACCCCGTCCGGTGCACCTCAGGTCACGGTCCGAGGCCCAGTCTGTTGAGACCCCGTGCGGTGCACCTCAGGTCACGGTCCGAGGCCCAGTCTGTTGAGACCCCGTCCGGTGCACCTCAGGTCACGGTCCGAGGCCCAGTCTGTTGAGACCCCGTGCGGTGCACCTCAGGTCACGGTCCGAGGCCCAGTCTGTTGAGACCCCGTGCGGTGCACCTCAGGTCACGGTCCGAGGCCCAGTCTGTTGAGACCCCGTGCGGCGCACCTCAGGTCACGGTCCGAGGCCCAGTCTGTTGAGACCCCGTCCGGTGCACCTCAGGTCACGGTCCGAGGCCCAGTCTGTTGAGACCCCGTCCGGTGCACCTCAGGTCACGGTCCGAGGCCCAGTCTTTTGAGACCCCGTCCGGTGCACCTCAGGTCACGGTCCGAGGCCCAGTCTGTTGAGACCCCGTCCGGTGCACCTCAGGTCACGGTCCGAGGCCCAGTCTGTTGAGACCCCGTGCGGTGCACCTCAGGTCACGGTCCGAGGCCCAGTCTGTTGAGACCCCGTGCGGCGCACCTCAGGTCACGGTCCGAGGCCCAGTCTGTTGAGACCCCGTCCGGTGCACCTCAGGTCACGGTCCGAGGCCCAGTCTGTTGAGACCCCTTCCGGTGCACCTCAGGTCACGGTCCGAGGCCCAGTCTGTTGAGACCCCGTCCGGTGCACCTCAGGTCACGGTCCGAGGCCCAGTCTGTTGAGACCCCGTCCGGTGCACCTCAGGTCACGGTCCGAGGCCCAGTCTGTTGAGACCCCGTGCGGCGCACCTTAGGTCCCGGTCCGAGGCCCTGTCTTTCGTGACCCCGTCCGGTTCGCCTCAGGTCACGGTCCGAGGCCCTGTCTGTTGAGACCTCGTGTTGCCTCTGGCCGCCCCACGGCCCAGCCAGCGTCCAGACTCGCCTACGCACACGGTGTCCGGCGGTCGGCGTTAGCTCTGTCGCAGCAGCAGCGTGGTGGCCAGGTTCATGTCGTTGTTGGAGGTGCGCAGTGCCGTCTCCACCTGGTCCAGCTGGAAGCCCATCTCCAGCAGATGCCGCACACACTCCTCTGACGGCGGCACCGGCTCGACCGCCGCTGCCGGCGCACGCATACTCCGTCACACAATCGGCACGATACCGACCCAGCACCGGCAGTGTCGGCCACAGGATCGGCACAGTACCGACCCAGCACCGGCAGCGTCGGGTCACAGGATCGGCACTGTACCGACCCAGCACCGGCAGTGTCGGCCACAGGATCGGCACGATACCGACCCAGCACCGGCAGTGTCGACCACAGGATCGGCACAGTACCGACCCAGCACCGGCAGTGTCGGCCACAGGATCGGCACGATACCGACCCAGCACCGGCAGTGTCGGCCACAGGATCGGCACTGTACCGACCCAGCACCGGCAGCGTCGGCCACAGGATCGGCACTGTACCGACCCAGCACCGGCAGCGTCGGCCACAGGATCGGCACGGTACCGACCCAGCACCGGCAGCGTCGGCCACAGGATCGGCACTGTACCGACCCAGCACCGGCAGTGTCGACCACAGGATCGGCACGGTACCGACCCAGCACCGGCAGCGTCGGCCACAGGATCGGCACTGTACCATCACAAGATCGGCACAGTACCGGTCACAGGATTAACAAAACACTGGTCATACCAATCCCAGTGTCGACTACATGATCGGCAGTGTCGGTCATGACACTGACACAGTGTCGGTCATGGCACTGGCAGTGTCGGTCATGACACTGGCACGGTGTCGGTCATGACGATGGCACAGTGTCGGTCATGGCACTGGCACAGTGTTGTCGGTCACAGCCAGGGTTGGTCTATGTTGTGGTATTCTGGATTTTGAGAAACAAATTTGGGCCATCAATTTTGGGGAGGACAACTTTCCACATTATCGGGTATCAGAAACTATGGGGTCACTCGTTTTCTGATATCAGAAACCACTTATATTGAGCAATAAGATTACAGTCATTGCCAAACAGCACCACTCTATATTCCAGAGATAGAAAAAGTGAAAAACAATTCGGACAAAATAACGTCATGGAAGACAAGAATCCACGACATGGATGTTCTCCAAATACAGTCACAACATTAGGACATGGTCAGTCACAGCCCTGCTGGGATGGTCGGCTCCCATAGCGTGAAAGGGTCAGTCACAACACTGGGATGGTCGGCTCCCATAGGGAGACAGGGTCAGTCACAACACTGGGATGGTCGGCTCCCATGAATGACAGGGTCAGTCACAACACTGGGATGGTCGGCTCCCATAGTGTGACAGGGTCAGTCACAACACTGGGATGGTCAGCTCCCATAGGGTGGCAGGGTCAGTCACAACACTGGGATGGTCGGCCCCCATGCATGACAGGGTCAGTCACAACACTGGGATGGTCGGCTCCCATAGGGTGGCAGGGTCAATCACAACACTGGGATGATTAGCTCCCATAGGGTGACAGGGTCAGTCACAACACTGGGATGGTCGGCTCCCATATGGTGACAGGGTCAGTCACAACACTGGGATGGTCGGCTCCCATAGGGTGGCAGGGTCAGTCATAGCACTGCTGGGAGGGTGGGCCCGTGGGGGTCGATCAAAATACAGGGTCAGTGTCATGGCCCACCACAGCACAAGAATAGAGTCCATCACAGCTCAAATTGCACCAGACACCGAGCTCGACCTGAAAATTTCGACAACTCATGCAATGTGCACCTCTATAATGCTGGCACATGCGATTTTATTAAGCAAATACAAACATCGACGTCAGCTAAAACATCACACAAACACCGACCTCAGCTAAAACACCACACAGACGGCGTCAAACAACACACTGATCACCGGCGGGTCAAGACAGCTTTCATTGCGTGAGTAGAAATGTACGACCTTCAATATGCCAGGAGGTATATTGAAGGTCGTATATTTCTTCTCACGCAATGTCTAAAACCCAGGAGCATCTAAGAGACATTCTTCGTTGCATTAAACAAGACAGCTTTCATTACATTGGTGTTCACACCTAACTGAATACAGATGACACAAAGATTGATCAAGGATGCATGATCACAAATTACACGGGGCCAGACAAGTTGACACCTACTCACAAGGGCTCACCACCACACCATTATCCACCGAAAACGGACCATGATTTAGACGTGTCGTTAAACAATTCGCCTTGTGATCACTGGGTTGGTTATTGGTTTTACGACACATCGACCGTTGAGTCATGAAACGTCGCCAATCTGTCACGCCTATTGGCCCCGGGCGAAGAGTAGCGACAGGTGAGACTCGAATCCACAACCTTTCAATTGTCAGACGGGCAACTTACCCATAGGCTACTCGTCCCCGTATGGGCTCACTCAGAATATAAATAAACACCACATGTACCAACGTTAGCAAAAACACCACACAGACACCAGTTAGCCAAAAAAACACCATACATACACCGACGTCAGCTATAACACCGGACATACACCGACGTCAGCTAAAACACTACACAAACACTGGCGTCGGCTAAAACACCACACAAACACCGACGACAACCAAAACATCAGAGAACACCGACGTCAGCTAAAATACCAGACACCGACGCCAGCTAAAGAAAAAACACACACATCGGCATCAGCTAAAACACCAAACAGACACCAGTCAGCAAAAACACTAAACAGACACCGACGTCAGCAAAAGCACCACACAGACGCTGACGTCAGCTAAACCACCAGACAGACACCGACGTAAGCTAAAACACCACACAGACACTGACGTCAGCTAACATACCGCACAAATACTGATGTCAGTTAAACCGCCAGACAGACACCGACGTCGGCAAAACGACACCGTCACCCAGGTGGGAAGTCACAAAGAGGTAGGTCGGCAACAAAAACGAGATCGCCCCGCCGAAGAACGCAGCCCCAAGGCAGTCACCACCCCAGCGAAATTGTTAGACTTCTGCGCAGAGGCAGTAGCGCCCCCGGCGACGTGACCCCGCGCGGCCCACGTCGGCCTCCAGTCGGTCGGTGGTACCTGCTGGCTCCTGCTCGTGATGGTGCAGCAGCGGCGGCGGCGGCGGCGGCCGGAACAGCCCGTTCAGTGGGTTGTCGCCGTGGTGCAGCAGTCGCTCGGCGAACCCCTGGCCCTCCTGTTGACGCTGCATCGGCCCGCGGCCCGCCTGCCGACCACCAGTCACACGTGGCTCGATGCCCGACCGTGCCACAGCTGACGGCACACACAGCCGACTACACCTGGCACAGTAGCACACACAGCCGACTACACCTGGCACAGTAGCACACACAGCCGACTACACCTGGCATAGTAGCACACACAGCCGACTACACCTGGCACAGTAGCACACACAGCCGACTACACCTGGCACAGCAGCACACACAGCCGACTACACCTGGCACAGTAGCACACATATCCGACTACGCCTGGCACAGTAGCACACACAGGCGACTACACCTGGCACAGTAACACACACAGCCGACTACACCTGGCACAGCAGCACACACAGCCGACTACACCTGGCACAGTAGAACACGCCACGCGGCACACAGCAGACTACCTGGCACAGCAGCACACACAGCCAACTACGCTTGGCACATTAGCACACACAACCGACTACACCTGGCACAGTAGCACACACAGCTGACTACACCTGGCACAGTGTCACATGCACGGGGCGTTACAGTCGCCGTGCATCTCAATCTGGTCACTGAAAATATAATAAATAACCGGCCTGGGTGAAGGATGGAACTCACCTGGCCATGTCATGCTAAAGAAGGTAATACCAATAAATGGCCAACAGTCCCCAATATCCTTGACCAGCGATTAGCAGCACAAATGGCGCAAAATACAACCAATAGCAAAACGCAGCACAGGAACACCTGCACAACACAGTCACTGCGCGTTTGTCACTGAGCCGCACCACATATATATGCATTCATTGTTGTGAAACCGAACCGTACCACACAGACACAGTCACAGCCTTTATTGAGGCTTGGCTATTATGACATCACGTCAAATAGATAAAACAACAGCACAAAAGGTAAAAAAAGAGTCAAAATCACAGAATACAAATAAAAGTAAATAAAATACAGCAAATCGAGCAGTCAATCAGTCTGGCACGGACGGAACGCCAAACATGTACTCCCGTAGGTGGCGACCAAAGATCGACAAGGGAAGTCGCATCAGCTCAGGTGACAGTGAGTTGTACATACGTGGCGCTCTGGAACTAAAACGTCTCTTCCCCATCTCGGTGCGGGACCGGGGGACATGGAAGTTATGGTCTTGACGGGTGGTCCGGTCACGAATCTCCGCCATGGTGGGGAGATTGTGAGACAGTGACTCTGGCTCACCATGAAGACGCACCTTGTGTGTGAAGTGAAGGGTGTGATAACTGGCCAGGTTCTCCGCGCTAAGCCAGCCCAGCCTCCTCAGCAGATCAGAAACGTGGTCAAACTTTTTGCAGCCGAAAATTACCTTTGCCGTGTAGTTGATAATTTTTTTGAATGAGAGATAGACTCTATTTGGCTCCATTAACATACACAGAAATACAGGAGCGGATCTGCGAGAAGCCCAGAGCATTGACCAGCGCGGAGATGACGGCAGGTGGAAGGTGCCCCCTCAGATGCGACAGACCACTGAGAACTCCAAAGCAACGCCTAGTCAATTCTGAGACGTGCGAGTCACAGCTGAGCGAGCGATGGAAAATAAGACGGAATTTCTGCATTCCGAAATGGTGGGTAGATAGTGATCACGAAATTTCACTGTGATGTCCGGTAAGGCACGCAGATTTTGTGGGCTGCTCAACATCATCAGCTGTGTCTTAGTTACGTTAATTTTCAGTCCATTTGCTCGAAACCAGATGTCGAGGGAGGCCAGAACTGTTTTCATATGAGTGACAACATTTTACATTTCAGATGTCTTACCAATGACCAAAATTTGGGTGGCGTCGGCGCATTGAACAACCACTGCACCTTCGGCGAACAGACTGAGGTCGTTGGCGAAGGCACAGTAGAGGAGAGGTCCGAGAGATGATCCTCGAAAAACGCCGATGCTGTTGGGCAACGGGGCGGATTTGTGAACGACACCCGGACTGTCAGTAAGGCTGACACTCTGGGTGTGGTTCTGAAGATAAGCCGAAAACCAGGAAGTATCGATGCTGTGGAGACTTAATTTTGACAGGAGTTTTGAGTGATCTATCACATCAAAGCACTCGCTCAAATCCAGCAGGCAGTGAAGGGACACCTCTCCATGGTCACATGCGGATAAGATCTAGTCAGATATGGAGATCAGAGCCGTTTCCGTCGAGTGACGAGGACGGAAGCCGTGCTGAGTTTGGGAGAGGAGGTGGTTATTTGACAGGTAATTGTAGAGTTGCTGGTGGACAGCACGCTCTACAATTTTCGCAATGACTGGGACGATGGAGGTAGGACGGAAATTGGAAGGGTTACAGGGATCACCGGACTTGAAGATGGAATGGACGAGGGAGTGCTTCCAAGAGTCAGGAACATCGGATTGGGTAATGCTGGAATTGACCAAATGCAGGAGCACCTCACCTAACGAGTCGAAGCACACCCTGACCATGTGGATGCTGATGCCGTCCTCGCCACAGGCTGACGAGCCGTTCATCCCGAGGACGACGGCTCGCGGCTCAGGTAGCGAGAACGACACCAGGGTAAGCGCATAGGCACCGACACGCGGCAAACGGCAGGAGATACTCGCCGTCGCTCCCATACTCCTACCCTCGCCAGCCACGCACGGGGCCACGCGGACAAAAAATCGATTAAGGTCATCAGCTGTCGCGTCGGGCAGCTTACGAATGGCCTGCTTGCCGCCGACAAATGACCTGACATGACGCCACATTGACCTCCGTCCATCCTCACGGATTCGCCGCTCAACGTCGTTCCGGCTATCACACCTAATCGCCGATCGTACAGCTCGGTTGGCGTCCCTGTACTCCGTAGACTGGTGCCCATAGACAGCCAGTGCACCACCGCGGCGACATATTAAAGCTTTCGTTCCATCTGATACGACCGGGGCGCGCCAGGGTTACTAATTTTAACAGTCCTGATGGGAGCATGGATGTCAATGATGGGTACAAAGATGTCCAGAAAACAGCCCCACTTGAGCCTGACGGAGGGAGAATTAAAAACAGAACTCCAGTCAGCGAAACAAAGGTCATAAAGCAAAACATTCGGATCAGTACGGCGAAAGCAACGGGAGCGAACAGTGGCGCCACTCGGTCTAGATCTGGGCACATTGACAGAAAAACGAACAAATATATGCGGACTAAAGTGACAAAATTGTGTACGGCAGTGCTGCACAATGTCACGACAGTTGGTGATAACCAAGTCAAGGAGAGAGCCAGTTGAATAGGTTGTCGAGGTCACACACTGAAATAACGAGTAATGAAAAATAAAATTAGACAGCGCACGCCTACCTTGGTCAGAGTGTAGTTTCCGGAAGACACAATTTAAATTTCCGCAAATAAAAATTTTGGACTTCGGATAGTCAACAATCACACGCTGGAATTGTGCTTCCAGGTCTACAAAGTCCGCTTTCACGTCGGACAGATTCCGTCTCGGTAGACGATATGCGGTGCAGATGATGAATTGGGGCTTACTGTCTGGCTTAACCTACATACACAACGTCTCCAGCTTGCTGTTGGGATGGTTGGCAGCCGTTGCTATTTTCAGAGGAGGGGCGTTGATGCCTTCCCTGGCGGCCAGCGCCACTCCTCCGTACCTTCGTCCGTCGGGGCGATCTGCCCGTCTGCCCGGTACAACTGGTACCCAGGCAGCAGCAGCAGTCTAATGGGTGTCGCAGGCTTCGGCCAGGTTTCGGCCAGGCATATGACGTCATACTTGTAGCGATGTAATATTTAAGATATTTCCAGTAATTTTGGCTTAATGCTTTGGATGTTCAGCACGCAACTGTTGAGTCTTGAACTGGGAGCTGGCCATAGGTTCCTCTTTCGACGTTGGGCGCCTTTGCTCCCCCGCTTCCTGGCACCAGGCGCGCGCCTGTCGCGCCCGCGCCGGCGAGGGTGGCCGCCGGAGCTCGATAGGCCGCCCGGCATCGCTGACCCAGTGCCGGCTGGCCCACTATCACCCAGCGATGTGCCGCCGCTTCCAAGGTCACCGGCGGGAATCGAGTGCCGGACACAATGCTGGGGTAGGCGAACAGCAGGGGCCGCGACCAGCACGATTGCACACACCACAGCCAGCAGCACAACAAGCCGCAGTAGGTCCCGATGGCTGGGAAAACACATCAGTCCCATGATGGGTTCGTTGGTTATTTGGGCTTAAGGGCACAGCAACTCCTTCGATCATACAGCGCCCATAGTCCCATGAGGGGGCCAAAGACGATGATGTGTCGTCGTCCGCCAGCTGGTAGATCGCCTCCAGCGGAGCCTGGACGAACGCCACTCGAAGTCGCTTACGTTCGCACGTCACACCTTCAAATACACAAGGACTGGCACTAGAGGCACGGGTCGGGCGAGGAGCGCCGGCGCCGCGACCCGACCCCGGGAGCGGAGCGCGAGCGACGCGGCCCGGCATCGCTGACCGTGTATCCGAACCGTACCACACACCGACAGTCACAGCCGTGTACCCAAACCGTACCACACACAGAGACAGTCACTGCCGTGTACCCGAAACGTACCACACACACAGCTACCGCTGTGTACCCAAACCGTACCACACACACACACAGTCACAACCGTGTACCAGAACCGTATCACACACACACACACACACAGTCACTGCAGCCGTGTCACTGAGCCATACCGGCTGGCGTTGGCGCATCTCGCGGTACCGGTCCAGCAGCATCTGCTGCTCCAGCATCTCGATCTGCTGGGCGCGCTGCACCTCCAGCGTGGCGCCCATGGGGCCTTCGGTGGGCGGCGAGGAGGACAGCAGCCGGCCCAGGGTGCGGTCCGCCAGCCAGCAGAGACTGGCAGGTACACGCAGCCGCCGCAGCAGGCCAGAGTGGCGGTACAGCAGGCCTGACACCTGGGCACGGCCACGGGTTACACAGCGGATCTGGGCACAGGGACGGGTTACACGCAGGAGACCTGGGCATGGGTTATATATAGCGGGCTTGGACACGGGTCACATACAACAGACCCGGGCACGGGATATATACATATAAATATATATGCATATATACATATATATATATATATATATATATATATATATATATATATATAGCGGACCTGGGTATGGTTACATACCGCGGACCAGGGTTCCTGGACACATCACACAGCGCACCTAGGAGCCGAGCCGGACACCACTTGTCCGCCCCACCGACGGCAGCGGCGCTACCGGCTGTACTCACGATGCCGCACAGACCGCTGACGCCGGCTGCCGCCGACGTGGAGCAGATCTGCAGGCCGATCAGGTAGGTGAGCGTCTTGCCGGTGACGGGCACGCCTAGCACGTGCGTGGTGGTGACGCGCGGCACGTCGAAAAAGTAGCTCACGAACAGCGGGAAAATCAGGCCATACCTGCAGCACGGACACACGGCCGCTCGATCCCAGTGGAGTGGAGGCTAAGTCATTGCACGCCATGCCTGAAGGTTAGTGGACTGTTACCACAGCAACTTCACCTAGCTGCCGCGGCAAACAACGGCCGGGAGGCAGTCGATGCAGTACTCCATAAACTGTGCCCAGCTCCCTCCTATCAGAGGTAGACAACTTCAATCACCAGGCTGTTTGTGCAGCTATTTACGTGACAGCCTGTCAACTACGGCCACGAAGGTGAACGCCATCCGGCTGGTTGATTGGTTATTGGTTTTACGACACATCTACTGTTGAGTCATGTGGCGTTGCCAATCTCTCACGTCGATTTGGTCGCGGGCGAAGAGTAACGACAGGTGAGACTCGAACCCACAACCTTTCGATTGTGAAACAAGCAACTTACCCCTAGATTACTCGTACCGGTGAATGCCATCCATTCCCAGCAAATAATGCACTGGCTAGTGTTTTCACGTGACCTTAAGAAGACGAGTGAATACTAAATATTTGTACACTAGCGCAAGCGGTAGCTATCCCCGGTGGAGGCGAGCGGGTTGAGGATCCTCGATCCGTCCGGCAGCCGATGGTCTGGTCCAGTCTAGGCAGCAAACTGGGGAGGGGGCGGTAGTGACCCCTGGCCGGGAACAGTGGCGCCGACTCACGGTCCGCTGGGCATCAGCCGGCCCGGGTGCAGCTCCAGCCCCAGCCGCTGCGATCCCAGCACACACAGCAGCTCCAGCAGCGTCGACAGTGTCCACGTTATCAGCAGGTGACTGGCGAACTTGCGCGAGCCATACCGCCGCTCGAATATCCTATGGGCGAGCCAGGCGGATACTGCAGACCAACACTCCAAGTGACATCACGTCGGGCCCGACAAACATCCAGACACCATCCCCTCCCTCAATTACACTCCCCCAAGTATACAAAAACACACCTGGCTAGTGAAGTAGCGGCATACGATCAGACGCCATCCTGGTGGATATGTGGAGGATCCGTATAATTAGAGATACGGCTAAATCAGATATTGGCATTGCCAACATCTGATTTAGCCACATTCCCGTCATGTAGCGGTGTACACATGATGCTAAGTCGTGAACGTAATCGCTGTTCCATTGGCAGAACCAAATATACAGGAGTCTCCACCAATGAAAGAGACCTGGTGTATTCTGAAAAATTGGTCCACTTCGGCTCTATTTAACACGCTCACCGGAAGGGGGGTGGAATCTTCACACCCTTCCTGTCCTTTTTCGACGATAACTCATGAACCAGGAGGGATATTGCGATAAAATATTGACACTGTTTGAAAATTAATCAGTGCATCCAATGCAAATGTAGGAAAAATGCGTGAATGACGAAAAATGTAGTTTTAAAATGTGGGAACTGCGGAGGCGCGAAGTCTGCCGACCAGCCTCATCGCTGAGCGTTCAACATCACAAAGGTTTCGTCGGCGTGGTGAGGTGGCCGATCTCTATCTTATTTGACCCTGAAGGCATTCACCTTTGGTCACGAAAAGCACATTGTAGCGAGTTAACTACAGCCGCGATTGATTGATTATTTGGGCTTAAGGTAACTACAGCCGTGATCCACCTTCCAAATTGTGTGCTTCTAGCTTCAGTAGTTTACGTGATCCTATGGGGCGGGTATGCGAATCAACCACCGTCCCGGCCGCGCTATAAGACGAGCCATCCATGATCTTGAGTCATGTCTGGACAGAGTTAATCAATGACACTCGATTCAATGCTCGTTGTCTCAGAGGCCATTGCCAGCGCCAACTCGTGTCCCACAGAAACGAAAAATAGCTCAAATAACGGTGCACTGCATTGAACAGCAAAGCGTCGGACTAGCGGCTGACTAGCACACTAGCTAGGAGGTTGTCCCTGTCCGACCGACTGACCGAAAGTAGTAGATGAGGAGGGCTGTACAGACGACGTCCTTGGTGTCGATGAAGGCCAGCCTGGAGGTGAGCAGGCGGTACAGCAGCGGCGGCGTCAGCATGTCCGGCACGCGCAGCTCCAGGTGCTGACGCAGGTGCGACAGGAGCGGCACGTTGATAGCGGTACAGGCCAGGAACAGACCGCCCATCAAACCCTTGCTGATCGGCGCCTTGTCTGATGGGCGATGGGCGTAGGTCAGGAGTGTCATGCTTGGTACCATGAGTGGCCACTCATGATTCACACCTCTCATGTGGGAGTAGTCAGAGGCAAAAGAAAGACAGACTGATAGACAAATTGCCAAGCCCCCTAGAATACTTGGCACATCAACTTTAGTGGGTGGGGAATAGCTGACTGAAATATGACAATAATGTGTGCTTAAAATTATTAGATTTCACTCATCCTACTCACGTACCCTATGACCTTGAATGACACAAACTAGAATATCATTTGACATATCAGAATCCATCAATGAAGTAAAATGCACTAAAACAGAAATGTGTGACATACTTTGCAAACAGATGTCATTTTTAATATCACATGAAGCAAGCTATCAATTCTTCATGGAGTACAGTGGAGCACATAACTTCCAGAACACTGAATGGACATCCTTCCTCGAGAAGCATCAACATAGTGCTTTTTGATATTTGCGCATGAGGGCTTCATGCCTCATTTCCAACAGCATCGCATTTATAATTATCATGCTCATGCTCATAAGTGGAGATCATCATGCACCAACATCTCTTATTTCAGGCAGTAGAATTACCTATGATGTGTTCTATTATAGAACACAGGTCGATAGCATACACATTGCTATAATTATTGCTAAAAATATTGCTAAAATCCCTATATTAGGAGTCTCAAAGCGAGTGAAACGGAATAGATACAAATACGCTTTGGGTTCAATTGATTTTGAAGGACACGTTCAGTAACTTAGTTTGCAAAGCAAATTTGTATGCCACTCTACTGGCTTTAAATCTCACATGTCACACCTAACAGGGAAAAAACAATATTAACACTGAAAAAAACCACCAATTGAAGATCCAGAAGCTGTGTTCCACGTCGTTCACCTGACAGCACTCATTCAGCCACAGAACCGACAATGATGGAATGCTTTCCGTCAGGTCCCTCTGTCAATGCATTCATTCAGGGTGGATGTTCACCGGGCTGATACAGTATACAGCAGGGTTAAAATATTGGTTTTTCGTTAGGTGTGAGATATCGAAACGAGCATAGCAGGATGTCGAAATTTGGCATGTAAGTAGTGAAATTTAAAATGTTTTTGATGTCTTTCAAACTAAAATTAGAGTTGATGGCGTAGGTAATTATGACTGGACCTTTATAATTTGTTTTGATGTTTATAATTTAGGAAGAGCTGTATTTCATAAACGAAATACTGTTAGAAAGGAGACATGAATAGTTCATGTCCAAGAGCAGGATGCTGATACTGCTTGGAGAAGTATGTCGATTGAGTGTTCAGAAAGTGGTATATTCCACATTATTTCGCGAATAATTTATAACTGGTATACAGTACACCACTTCTCCATATTGGACTTCCAGGTCCACTCTCTTGGGATGATTGCTGAGGATATATTGTGGACATGGCGTTGATTTGCTTTTCATATTAACATGCATTCACATTTCATGCACATTGTGAGTGGTTAACAACTACATCAAAACCTATCAAGGGAGAAAATTGCAATGAGTTTGTACTTACAAAACCCTGTTGTGCTGTATTGAGAAAGAACAGTTGCCATTGTGCCAAACCGATGGTCAGAGCTGAATTCCAACCTTCCTGAAATAGACAGAATGTTATGAAACATACCAGAGATGTTACATGCAACTGGAAGCCTTGAACACTTTTCTTCTCCCAAACTGGCCCAATGCACATACTTAAACTATTGACACCATTTGTTATCAATTCAGGTGGTCCAGTGTATTTAATAATACAAAATTTAATCTGGCTGAAATGATGGGCAACATTAGTATGAATTACTTCCAACTTCTGACAATTCTGGGATTCAGCGAATTGCAAACTAATGATATAATCAAACACCAAACTTTGCATACCTCTATTACACCTCACATTATATCACATAGGTAAGTAAACTTGAGGCTTCAAAAATACTTTGTTCCAACCTCAGTATGCCTCACTGTGCGTCGATAAGCAAGGCATATTACACAACTCATTCAGTTACTTATTTAATGCTACCTGGTGTTGGTACTTCACTAGAACATAATGGTGTGAACACACCTGCAACAAATTTGCATACACTTCCATGAAATGGCAAACAATGGAACCACACATGGAACATACTATGGGCAGGGTGAATCCAGGAATTTGGATGGTGAGCATTTAATCTGGAGGGGTGTCATTTTTATCAATGGGTACCTTTCCTGCTCTGATGGGTGCCATTTGCCAAAAAGTTAGCTGAGTATGGAGGGGTGCACTCAAGTGTTCTGAAGGGGCTCCACATTCCAGTTTGGGGCACATGCCTCCAGTTACCCTTGGAACTGCTCCCAACCATAGGCCACTGGATCAAGATAAAGAAATGGTTGATGCAGGAAGAGATGATAAGTCAGAGGATATGGCAGGACACTACAGATGGGAGGCTTTAAAATCACCTTGCCTTTTGATGGCAGATAGAGATAATATTACATGTCTTTTCAGCATGTTTGGATATGCTGATAAGAATAAGACACTGATGCTAATTACACAAGGAGCTATGACTAGCTCGGGATATTGCCAGGTCAAATTCAGCGGGCAGAGCTATTACTAGGCTTAGATGCATACCAAATGTATGAAGTCATAAAAATGTTAAAGGTGTAAGACAATTTCAGATATTTGGAAGCAACATCTAATAGTAATTATAGAAACAATCATGCATGATTTGCAGGAAAAGTACTGCACATTCCCAGCAGCATGTGCTTTTATGGTTGATCATCAATCATCCTCCTTCTTAGTGTGTCCTTTCAATGCACAGTCATTTTGCTGGCACACCATTGTGAGTGCCACACAGCATGCATACCAGGGTGCACTGATCAGAGATCAATATTTTTTTGGTGCATTTCTGGACACATGGCAATCTGAGAAGAAAAATGATGGTACAGATATGCTCCTGAATGTGAATACTACATGACCATTCATTTCTGTTGGAAATATATAGTTTCAAGTTTAATCCATAATTAAACCATAATTTCAACATTAGTTCTGGAACAACAACCATTCTCATCAGCATACTGATGGCATAATGGCTTTCTTTAAAAAAAAAAAAATATTATATACAAGTTCTTGCTAAGGTGGCTAAATTCATTAAGCAAAGTTTGTTGTGTGAACCCTGGCCCAACCACCTGATCCATGAATTTCAGTTCTACTGCATAATTTTGACAGAAAGCTTAATGTGCCATCAATCATTGACACAGCCACTAATAGCTCATCCCCAGTCTTATTGGCCAGCTACCAAATGACCCTCCCAGCCAGGAGCTAAACATGAGCATGTGAATTGACTCAAATGCTATGTTGCCAGAACAGGGGGACCAGTGCAGGACAACACTCCAACCAACTGAGCTACTGGGGCAGCAAACCCCAGACAGAAATTCAAATGAGAAATGAACTGCTGTTTTGTCAACTGCTTTCACAGAAAGTGTCATATTGCAAGGGTTAGAACGAACAGCATATTCCAGCTGTTGTGCTGGTCCGAATACATGTTATTTATTGATTATATCATTAGCAGGGGTGTTGCTTTATATACTTTTGAGAGAATAACAATCCCTCCAATGTTGGATTTACCCCCCCACCTATTTAAACTCCTAACATGTAACATTATGGTATGTGCCCCTGTTTCCCAGTCCATTTGAGCCCATCCATGGCCTCCACACAGTGCCTTTAAGTAATTATCAGAGATCAATGTCAATAATTGCTAGACCAGGCTACAGTAGGCTTCTCTACATATATCTTATGTTTGGATGCATCTATATATTCTGACATTTTTGGCATGTGCATCAGAATATTTTACTTGGAGATAAAGCCTCTAGAACCATTATTGTATTGCAAGAGTAAAAATGTCTGCTGTGTGGTGGTTTTTACATAGTGCCTGTTGGGGGTAGCCATCCCAAGAGTGTTGGAAAAACTGGCATTTGTTGGTGTCATGCATACCAATACATTTTGTACTCCAGGATTGTGACTAAACTAATATTTTGTACTCAAGTAGGGAAAAGAAAGACAATATTGTTTGGTCAAGTGCTACCACTCAAAGTCCATACCTGAAAAGAAATAGCAGTTGCAGCAGTACCAAATCTCTGATCCGTCAATGGCTACTAGAACTAGAACTAGACAACATTGAGATCTGTTGGTGTTGGTGTTGTTTGCAGGTTTTTAGTGCCATTTGTGAGCTAAAAACGTCTCTGCACCACACAAATTGAGGCATGTGACATCATGGTTGGAGACACTATAGAGAAGATGCATTTGAGAAGACATTATTTGTGTCAATATAGTCAATCATTAAATCAATATTTATTCAGTATTTATTCAGTGTTGATTCATTATTCATCAATATTAATTGTCATATATATGATACATTTAGACTAATCACATCTATTCAATATCTATTTTTAGATACTAGTGTTCTCCAAGTATGACAAACAATATCTATATGTTTGCTAAGAAGTACCAGAAATCCCTAGTTGGCAAATCTGGCATCACTTGGTATCACCTGGGTAAATACTTGAAGCCTCATTTTGTCATTAAGGTGCTTTGAATGTGCAATCAAAGGTCATTTTGTTAGACAACTTTTTTAAACACAATGAGCCTGCTGAATGAAAAAAAAAATCACTTCAAATTTCATAAGTGGCCCAGAGCAAGCAAGTTCTCTCATGTGAACACACCAAGACACCAATGCCATTTGTGCACTTATGCATGACTGTCAAATATTTTTTGGGAAATGTTTGTGAAGATAAATAATGTGCCTTGAACTATAACTGCTTTTTGGGTTCATCAGTGTCAGTGAAGGGCCCATAATACTTGTTCCAATTTTACTCTGAGCCATCTCATGTTTGCTGACCTGATGATCAGCTGTAATTCTAGTGCTGGTGTAAGAGAAGCTGACCAGCTCTATTTAGCAACAATAATAAAACAGACTATTGGCGGTTTTACAGCAGCAATTTGCTCTCCTATCTAGCAGCTCTCGATCTACCCAAGTCCATCCTTACTTCAACTAAACAGTCCAGACATGAACTAAACAAGTACATCAGGCAACTTTTAATAATAATAAGCATTGGTTTCAATCAATTTTCTCAGCTTTCTCATGCAAAACAACTGTTTCCTGGTGGTAACAATAAAATCATTTTAGACAGATTGTTTCAGTATAATTTTATTAAACCATTTTATACTCTGAAACCCATATCCAATAGTCATGTGGTGTTTGTTGTGAATATTAGGTGTGCATTGTGGGCTGGTCTTGAGTGTCAGGTACTCATATATGAACTTGGTTGGCATCTATGAAGTATACTTTTGTTATCATTTTATCTACCATTGCTCATGAAGTTGGCTAATAACCTCATCCTTCACTAGTAGTTCAACCACAGGCAATTTTGAGGTCTGAGGCAGAGTGGCATATTATGCATCAGTGGCGAATGGTGCGCACAAACTCAGAATGGTGCAAAGGTTGACCAGGGCCATGAAATGCATTTTGGGAGTGCTTGAGATCTTTTTTTTTTTCTTTTTTTATTAAATAAATTTGATCCCAGTTGTTGCTGGGGTGGCTTGAGGAGCCAGAGTTCTATTGCTAAGCAGAGCTTGTTGCGTGAACCCTGGCCCCACCACCCGATCCATGAGCTCCAGTTCAACAGCAGAATTTAGACCGAAAGTTTAATGTGCTGCCAATGCACCGACACAGCCGCCCGGTAGCTCGTCTTCAGCCTTACGGGCCAGCTGCCAACTGACACTCCCGGCCGGGGGCTAAATGTGAGAGTGTGAAGCGACCCGAACCCTGTGTTGCCAATACAGGCGAGACCGGTGCAGGCGAGAGCTCTAACCAACTGAGCTACCAGGGCGGCTTATCTTGACCACCAATCTGTCAAAAGGCAACAATGGAAGTTATTTAAGAACATTTATTTTTAATTGCATTAAAGCAATACTACCTGGTTATGCACAACTCATTTTTTAGTGCAGCAACATGTTGGACATGGCTTAGTTTGCCAAGATGTTTATGCATACAAGAAATGCTAACATTGGTTTTCAGCCCCACTAAAACAAGGCTAATGGTCAGCAAGTGCAGTCATTTTTTTAAGCCAGCTAAAAATTCATACTTGAATACCAAGAAAAAATATGGAAATCCTACACTGAATACCAATGGACCAGAAGTTGCACCACTATAAATTAAAATCAATAGATGGCATGGTGTTTGGTGCTAGTGTAATTGGAGTTTTGGGGCACATCAACTGCATTGGCTATACAAGTACTATGCACTTATATAGGTATATATCTACATATCCAGCTATATAACACCAAGTTTTATGCTAGTTGTAGCCACCTAGGTAGCCAGTTTCAAAGAACAAATTGTCATATGGTACTTGTTTATGGAATTGTTTGCAGATGTGTGCTGCATTGTGGGCTTGATACCACCTGTCTATGAAATTAAATACCATGTCATCAATAGCAAATAATCACATCCATGCTCCTTATTCAAGTCACCCATGTCTAAATAGTTTCCCGTTTATGATGGGAATACTATTTATTCGAACCAGGTAGTGGCTTGGGTTCCCATAGTCATTCATGCCACCTGTGTCCAAACAACGAAAAATATATATTAAAAACAACGCACTTGGTCGGCAGCTCCAGTAGCAAAAGGCTACGCAGAAGTGCAGGTAGTCATGCGGGCTGAACAGAAATGTAGGCAGCTACATACCAATACGATTAAGCCATATTCCAAGTTTAGTTTTCTACTAGATACTTTCATCCACAGTGACAAGTAGTATTTTTTATAGTGTGCGACTACCGACTTACAAAAAACCGAAGAAACCCCAAACTTACAGAAACCCATGCGGCATAAATTGCCGCGACTGCCTCTCAATAATAGCAAGTTCGTCGATGAACGCGAGAGTACGACTTGGCTAAACTGCTGCCGTATGAATGCTACCAGGATTACTTACCGAATTAACAAATTTCTTCGACACAAAAGCAGATGATTGGAACGGCCATCAATGGATACGTTGAAATGCATTATTTTCTTGACAATTACGTATCCCTATCAGCCATTACATGTTAAAAGTTATGAATAAGCAAATCCCCTTCTGGTGGATGCAGTATTGTTTACCCACGTATTTCAACAAGAATCACATTCCCATCGCCGTCGGTATACAAATTAGGCTAAATTAGTTCCGCCACTCTAGGTCATGCTCATTTTCCTCCGAGAATATACTTACAGGTATACATGGGTGTAGCTATCTAGAAGAACCGTGGGTGTAACCACGGATTCGAAAAGGTGGGGTCGGGGGGGACAAATCAGGGATGCGGTAAGTTTGAACAGGATAGAGAGGCCTGCCACCCCCCCCCCACAATAAAAAAATCCTTGGCATTCAGACACCTTTTCAATGTAATTTCTAGCCGCTTGAATACAATTTCAATGTATTACAATTTTTATATTTACTATTGCTAAAAGGATATTTTTAAGATGACATTATTTAGCAAGTTTCACTACTTACCACTGCCTATGAACATTTAGCTTTATGTCGTATGAGCTGAACCCGATTTCACGTTCACCATAGAGCAATGCTGTAAGCATGTTAAACGTTGCCCTCGTGTAGCATGATAAATATACAATTTTGGACGATGGTTTTATGGTATAGAATATGAACCAACTGGTTTTCCTGTTTTGCTGACACACATTTATATGCAATGACAACCAGGGTGGATAAAGGGTGTGGCACCGAGGCCATGTACCTCCCACGTGGAAGGGGTCGTCCCCCAGGCCAGGAAAAGGTGTCCCTCTGAAAAGGTTCCAGTGCACCCGATGGAATCCGAATCACCCGGAGGCCGAGAGTTTTTATATGAATGTTATATGAAAGTTATATGAAAGGCCGGCAACACATATCTTCATATCATATCATATCTTCCCGGCAACACACCCGCTCTCATGAGATCCTCCTGGCCCGACTTCGACTCGGACACACTAAGCTTTCTCATGATTACCACTTCCGCCGACCTCGCCGCGCTTCGCCTTGCCAGACATATGATGTTCGTAATTTTGTCGATCATTTCTTACTTATCTGCCCAGCCTAACAGTTACAGCGACGCCCTCTTCTTTCTTACATTGCCCGACACCAGTTCCCACTTACATTGACAACCCTTCTCGGTGACGAACACCCAGAGCTCATTGAGCTACTATTTTCATTCTTACACAGTACCAAATTTGAGAAAGTAATTTGAAAGCCAAAACGCCATCATCTCCGTCGTCGCAACACATATACATATAGGTTATATCACCCTAGGTAGGCAGAGACCGATCCAATTTGGCCATAACGGATGGTTCTCCATATATGTTGTGCTTGGTTTTTTACCTAAGGGTTTTCCAAGCTGCTTGGCTTTTCATCTTCTCAGGTTTTCCCAAGCTGTAATATACACCAACACATACAAGGTCCGGCCCAACGCCTACGACTCGCCCTGGGCGTGAGACCTCCGCTTCGCCTCGCAGGTCGAGGGTGGGCAGTGCCTCACCGGAGGTTACGATGCTGCCCACCCTCCAAGTGTCCTTCCAAGTGTCGTATATGTATGTACGCATATGTGTTTCAACCGTGTATGTTTGTATTTGCCCTTAAGCCACGTTCCTAGCTTGCCAACGTCTCCTCTTTCCTCTCTTTCTTATTGATATAACCGGATGCCACATAAGACGGATTAAAGCAGCTCTTTCTTTAACGTAGCATGTCTCTAGCAGATGGCATTTTTCATCAGCTAAAGATGGAAAAAAAGAAATAAAAATAATCCACAGGGGCTTGCTGTTCGCCGCAGCTAGAATGACGGGCTGGAGTCGGATTGCTCTCGGCCGGCTGTGTCAGCGGGGCGAACCGGAGGGTGGTCCGACTATGGCTGGCGGGCGCAGTAGAAGAGCACCAACAGCAGGTGATGGCGATTTCGACGGGGAGCCAGCCAAGGTGGGGCACCAGATGGCTGCGGTCAGATATGGAGCTTTCCACGGTGCCTTTTACGAGAAACCGGAGGTGTGGGCGGATTTCATCTACCTATCCGCTGCGCGTGCTAACCAGTTAGACACCAACACTAGTTAACACTACTCCTATGGACGTTGTACGACACGAAACGGCTTAATATATCAAAATTTCTGCTTATGCCTTCGTATTATCACACTTGATATCATCCATGTTTATCATCACTTCACTTGTCACACGCGAAGTAAAGCATTTTGTTGGTGCTGCCAATGTTATCAGACAACGGATGTTGATGGAGAGCTATTTGATGAATCATGGGGTCACCATGGCCGGACTATCCGGAGGGTGTCCGCACGAACGTACGACGTGCGTTCCTTCAGTAAACTGCACGTATATGCGTATCATGATAGTAACGAATAAACTACATGAACGATATGTGCCCCTCAGTTTTCCCTTATATTAGCTCGCGTTTTATTATTCACTGTTTTATACCGGTGTTCTTTTCTTTCCAAAACTAACCGATATGGATTATTTGTTCTTTTCTATTTAGGTGGTTTCTGATTCTTTCTCCATATCTGCATGCCAGTGGAGGAAAGGAAGTTGGGAATGTGCTATTGGAGTGCTGGATGTTTGCCATTGAGGAGTGCTTTGATGCTGAAGTGTTTTGATGGTTTGTGTTCCGGTATGTGATAAGTGGTTGTCGTTTGACGTATTTATGACTGTAGACGAGGGTGTGATGTACTGTTAGTGTTATGTTGATTATGTTGATCTGTTAATGAATCTTTCCACGTACACAACACACACACACACACACACACACACACACACACACACACACACACACACACACACACACACACACACATACACACACACACACACACTGCATTTGGCTTGCGGTACCTTTCATAACAGCATGTATGTTAAGACGATATTCACTTCAAATAGCAACTTGAATCACTTCATCGCCTCACAGACTAGGCGAACAGACCAACATACCCCGTACCATTGTGTAACCTACCGTTTTCTGAATAATCATATCTTACAAAATGTTGTACACAGCCAGGCATCGGGACGGGGATGACCGAATGGTTAAGGTGTTGGGCTCTGAGTACCAGCTGTCTGTTGAAAAACGGAAAAATGGAAACACGAAAAGACGAAAAACGACAGGGTACACAACGATAGGACAGACTGGTCTGTTGAATGCATAGGGTACACAGCGATTAGTTTTGTTCTGATCCGTCTTCGCCTCTAGCCAGCAAATGGAGGAGGATAAAAAAATCGCTCAGCATAGGTCCATCCTCGTGAGAAATGTTTATTGCTAATTATTCAAGTCTTGCCGAATTAGGATGTACACGAATGGGTATTTGAATGCGGATACAAAAACGTTGGTGACATGACGGAGGTCACTTTTTCTGCTGCGGAACGATATTTCAAGATATCAACAAACATTTTGCTCACGAGACTTTCGTGACAGCATTTATCATTCGAATTACTTTCCAGTACTTCGCTCGAGAGCACCGCCAACACCAATGCCGCACTCTTTTTTTCCGCAGCGAAGCAATTGAGAGCCTTTTGTGCTTTCCATATCAGTCTATTATATAACCATGCTCTATCTAAGCAACTCATTATGTAATGTAGCAATCATGCAAATCAAGTCACTAGCGTGGATTTCCTGGGATATTTACAGGCGATGTCATCGGCCATCACATACACCATGGACCATCCTGATCCGGCCGGTATTCGTCAACCCCATGGCTGGATGTTCTGGAAGAGTGTAGCAAGGAGACTTATAGTCTGCAAGAACCAGCGACGGAGGAAGTCAGCCCTTCGCCGAGCCAAATCACTGTGGTCGCTGTACCCCGAAGAAATTCAAAATTCCGAGCCTGGGTACTCAGTCTCACTGGCAACATCACAACACCCAGGACGCCGACACCAGAAAGCACCCACGCACACAGGACCCAAGAAAGTATTCACAAATATATGGCAACAAAAAACATTCAAGCAGCTAGGGCACCAGAAGGCATGTACGCACCCAGGACACCAGAAACAATCCACACGCCCAGAACACCAGAAACCATCCACCAACCCAGTACATCGGAAAGCACACACAAACCGAGGATGCCGACACCGGATAGCAACTGTTTACCCAGGACATCGACGGCCAGCCCACGCAGAGATTTCGACTACCGTAAATCAGCCCATTCGCAGTCCACCATAATGACTATTTCCAGACGCACCTGGAACGAAATTTATGACGGAGAAATAAGAGAGGGGTGGACAAAAGTCATGAACAGAAAACTGATGGAGATACTAAAGCCTGCATGCATCCTTGTCTTCAAAACCCGACGGATCAAAAAACAAGAAACGCGCAAACGCATTGGACCGTTCTTCACGGCTAGCGCGCGCTGTGAAATACATGGCTGCCACACTTTTTGGCTGCACATGGAAAACCGCCTGGAAGAGACAGCGTCCAAACTGCTTGATGTCACAGTCATAAAGTCTGGATCACCACGGCATGGCGACTTTTTTCTCACCGCCGACTGACTGCAAAAGACCGAAGATCCGCTGCAGATATGGTGAACGGGTGTGGAGTGTATCAAGCACGTGGTATGCTGTTGGATGAGGCCCCATAAAATCAACTCAGAGCAAGCAACCTTACGGAGGCACCGCCCGCTCAAGTGCTTCGCCAGGCGGCATATGAGCGGCGGCAAAGCGGCAGGTATTCCTTGGACTGGTGTGAAGATATTGCGACTACCATGAAGGTATCCCAAGACGAAAATATTGTCAGCAAAAAACTGCCAGGGGGAGGTCACTTGGTAGGGAAGAACCCCTGTCGGTGCACATGTACAGGGAACACTTCTTCAAAGAATTTGCAAAACAGCCACCTGTGATCCATGTAGACGCCACCGGTGCAGTAACAAAGCAGGTGGGGGATAAATGACCTCTCCTCTCCGTCATCCTAGCTAAAGCGGACGAGAGCACCAGCTATCCTCTGGGGAAAATGCTATCAGAGAGCCACAGTGCTCCCTCAATCGGCCACTTTTTTTTAGCCAAATAGCCCGAGATTACAAAGTGGTAACAGGGGCGCAGTTCAAACCAAATCGAATTGTTACCGATTATTCATGGGCGATCATACATGTAGCTGCCAAGGGAATGAAACCTAACCTCCTCACGTATCTAGACGAGTGCTGGCAGAGTATCCATGGAGAATGTCAAACACCTGAAACACTTCTCAGCTTGTGCTGTGCACATGTGAGTCAACAGCTGTCCAGAGAGCTGAAAAATATGAAACTCGCTAAAGAAACAAGGCATAGTTACATGTGGCTGTTCGCAAAGGCCCAGCAGGCGACATCTCTTCAGGCCCTCGACCGACTGTTTCTGATAATCTGTAGACTTGCCCTGTCGACCAAGGAGGTAACCAACCTCGATAAGAGCTACCCAACTGGTAATGAGGACTCGGCATATGACAGCGCGCGAGATGATTCTCATCGCACACGCTTCAGGGTGAAAACGTATCGCACGAACACGAAGTTTGGAAGACACTTTGATCGCGTCCGGGCGGAAGTCGAATCCGTGTTCAACCAAGATGATAAGCAAGGAGAGAATATCACAAACCCATTTTATTGTCCGCGTATGTTGAGGTATATGGTAGGAACTATCATACTTCTCACCCCACTGTGGGCACAGCTTCTGACCAAGAAGACAACTTCTAATGCCTGTGTTGAGAGCTTCATGCGAATTCTGAAAAAAAGAGATGCCGCGAGGTCGGCGTCGGATGCATCCGGGTGACTTTGTTTGAGTTCTTCTAAAAGATACAGCTCATAGAATCAAACAAGACTCCATGCCGTATCGTCCAATGGCCAGTAAAAGGCAGCGGAAAAGAACTTCCGTATCATCAAATACAATACTGGAGGCGGAAGGGTGGAATAAAACAGGACAACCCGCGATAAAAACAAGAACCTACCAGAGCAAGAAAACCCCACCATCCAGCATGCAAGATCTTCTGTCGGTCAAGAGTTCACAGCATGATTCCGATGCTGTACCTTCATCCGGATCCACCATTCACAGTACCTATTTCCAACACAAATCCCACCATATTGAGGAAAAAGGCGAATGTGAAGCAGAAGGAGCGTCAATGATGAAAGAACGAGAACAGGAGGCAAACATCCCAGAGACGCAACCTCAGGAGAATGTAATAGATCTATCACAGCAAGAAAGTCCATCAGCTGAGCAAACAACGACTCCACCCAATACGCATCTGGGATTCGTGTCACATAGTGACATGGCATCTCTGTCCGGCACAAACTGGCTACATGATAATATTTTGGCAGCTTTCATGGGAACAGAAGTTGAAAGAATGAGAGCATCAGTGGCGGTATTTCCTGCACAGTTCCTACAAGTGCTGAAGGCTTGCGACATCAGTACTGCCTTGCGTGACGCTGCAGCGCGGCACACCGAGCTGCAACGTCCAGTCCAGTCTGGATCTTGCCAGTAAACTTTCGGGAATATGCACTGGTCCCTGGCAGCTGTACACTTCTCAACACAGGTCATCGGCTGCTTCGACTCCTCAGGTTATTCCATCACCAGGGCTGAAATGACACTTCTCCAAAAATTCATCGTTCTGACGAGGCCAAGAGCCTCCCTGCAGTGGCACCGATGGCGATACGCTTGCCCTGACAATGTAGACATGCAGCAAGACGGCAGCAACAGCGGAATGCACTTCTGCCTGTATGTGCACATCAGGCTCACGGGAATTCAAAACATGAACCTTGGTTCCAAAGAAATAGCGTAAACACGACCGTACCAGTGGCGTCGCCACGAAATCCTTCCAGGGGGGGGGGGGGCAAGATCGAAAGAGGGCCTCCTGCTCCCCGAAAAGGGGCCTCCATTGTGCTAGTGCCTCCTATTGTTTTAGGCCCTTTCATTTCATATTAATGTACTGTTCGTTCTTGGCATGGTGCATTATTTACTCAACACGCAATAGCAATAATCATTATTTTTCGCTGAAAACTGGGCAAAACTAGGGTATAAATAAGTAATATGTGGATAAATACCTGAGTGTCAAAAACAACCAACATCTCAATGCTTTCTCTCACAAAAGAGTCTTCCGGTTGCCCTCTAGATTGCAGCGAGGCTGATGCTAGGCATATCTTACAGATATCTCCCATTGATCAACCCACTTTTATGTCCTCGAAGAATAACTGAATATTGTTGGATTCATCACTACTGTTATTTATTACCACCAGCTTGATGCCCTAAGCAAAGCTTAAGCGATCATTTCTCAGTCCCAAGACGATAATTTCGTGAAAGTGAAAACAAGAAGTGCGTTGCATTGGTTTTCTGATTGGAATCTTAGGAATTTTCGAATTTTTTTAAATAACATTTGAAGCTGGCTGCAAGGCACTTGTCAAACAAGCTAAAATAATAACTTCTTCGCGAATAAATTCACGCGCCTGGGATTTCGACCGCTATTTTGTCACAGGGGCCCTATCGAAATGAAACGATTAGTGATCAAATGAATTATCCTGTGGAGGGGCCTAATCTACCACTATCCTTCCTGATTCGTCGGATTTCAACCATAACTCCCCACGCAATTCTACGGTTTTATTTTGGTATCCCTTGAAAAGTAAACTCACATTGCTGAAATGACACCTATTCCATAACAACCAGATCGGTATCCGAAAATGTCAAGCTGGAGCCCTCCAAAATTAGGAGGGATTTCCAAAAAATAAATGTCAGGGTCAGCAAAGTGGCTCTGGAGCACAGAACATATTACCAGATGCCTTCACAAATTGTGTACGCCGCCGAAAAACATACCGAATCTCGAAAAATCGAGATGGGATACAAATACATGGCGCCGGGGTCTCTAAATGTCGGGCAGGAATTCAGACTTTTGAGAGAAAACAAATCAGAAACGATCCACAAAAATCGCATTGAGCCCAGAAAACTGGCGTTCGGTACCTGAAGCCACACGCCTGGGAGCGATAAGTCAGGCTGAGACACAAAAAAATCGCTCCGAAGCCCCAAAACCGAACTAGGGCCCACAAATGTGCGTTAGGAACCCCAAATAAACACAGCGGGACCCCAAGAGCACAACGGGGGCCGAAAATACAACTGACGCTCTAAAGCACACCATCTCCCAGAAATTGACAGGGTCTTAAAACATGCGTTGCAGACCTAAATAAACATACATGGAGCTCTAAAGCTCTAAAGCTCATACATGGCGCTCTAAAAAGTACACTGGAAGCTCTTAACACGCGCACTGCAGGGGGGGGGGGGCGAAATCTGCCCACCTCTCCGGTTTTTCGTAGATAACTCCAGATTTTACCGGCCGATATACGCCATTGTTTGTGTACCTGCCAATAAATTACCGCCGCGTTGTTTGAAGTAAGAAAAATGAAAATCACCCGAAAATTTTGGAGTTATGGGTCGCTAAAATCAAAACAATTTCCCAGCGCCAGATCACAAATATCGGCGCTGATGCGCTTCCCGTATATTAGCAAAAAGGAAGCGTTCTTGGCAAAACTAGCGACTTGCTTGATATACATTGTCATGCTACATTGTTCCAGAGTCATGTGAAGTCACCGAGGTCAAGTCAGGTCAAGTTCATAACAGGTTAACACACGCCCTAGTGGGCGTATGGCGAAATCCGCCAATCCTTCCGACTTTTCGTACATAACTCCATATTGTACCGGCCGATATACGCCAGGTTTTTCGCGTACCTGCTTAGAAATGACCGGCGCATTGTTTAAAGCGATAAAAATGAAAATCGGCCGAGAAGTTGTAAATTTAAGGGCCGTTAAAATACAAACAATTCGCAGCGCCAGACCACAAAAATCGGCGCTGATGCGCTTCCCATATATTGGCAATAGGGAAGTGTTCTTGACAACACTAGCGACTTGTTTGATGCATATTGTTATGCTATATAATTTAAAAGTCATGTTAGGTCGCCGAGGTCAAGTCAGGTTAAGTTCATGATAGGCTAATGGAACCAAACTTGGTCAACTGGAATGTGTCATAAATGCAAATGACTGTCATGCGATTGATGTCACTTTACATGTTGCTCCCTATGCATCCAGAATTCTACTGTTTGTCATTGTGTGCCTGAGCGTTTCCATACTTTATTCATGTATTTCACTCCTTTCTTTGCGAAGCCGATTGTGCCGAGCCGACCAACGGAGCAGTCGGGATGGGAGCCCGATTCAGGAAACTGGAGCAGGTAATTACCTACTAAAGTGCTCCTATATAGGTGACCTAAGGTCAAATGGCGGATCTGACATCTGTATTGCATCATTAGTAATGTCCAAAACATCATTAATGCCAAATTTGGAGCATTTAAACACAACCACAGCGATCCATAACAATGACAAGCCAAGCCACGCAAAACCGGGAAATTGTGTTATTTTGACCTCATTTGACCTTGAAGATATTGACCTAAGGTCATGAACTTCGCATACAATAGAGTTCACTATGGTGCCCATCCACCCTGTGAATTTCGTTGCTCTAACCTTCATAGGAGCTGAGATCTTAGGGAGGCGGAATCCGTTCCCCCCCCCCCCTCCAGTGCGCGTAATTTTCAGAGGCTCTCCAGGGCGTGTGCTAGGGCACGCAGAGACCATGCTAACGCACAAGGGTCTGAAAAAGTTGCTGGAACCACAAAAGGCAAAATGGTTCCAAATCGAACAAAAGGACCAGGGGCTAAATAAGCACATCGGTATCTTCGAAGACGCCCTGACACGTAAAAATATTATCGGTGCACCTCGACAACAAAACCCTAAAACGAGCAGGAGTTTAGAAAATGTATTAAACCCCCAAACTTGAATTTAAAATATGTTACCCATCACTTTTAAATGTAAAGCTTCCCAATTTCAGGCATCCCAGTTCATATCACCTGGTCACCACGACGCCAACGTCTGTGAACGTCCACACTCATTTTGCGCATTCGGTGCATTCACAACACTTCGTACGATGCTGTGGTTTCTGGTAGGCATTCTGCCTTTTGCTAAGTACTGTCGCATGATAAACTTACGCCATATTTGACGTGCTGCAATGCTTAGTATGGGCGCTCGCTGCGAAAAGTCCAGTAATTAAATCCGATCACTAATTTCCTACCTCCTACATTTTCTGGTAGCTATGAAATGCAAATTCCGCTCAGCTTTGACGCACCTGATATCTTTGCTGCTATCCTCCGAGAATGGCTGTCGAACCGTGGCCCTTCCTCAGTATTCTTTGTTGGACCCGCTGTGTATTTCTGCGCAGCGGCCTAATGCATTTTCGAAACCCCTCCTCGTTTCAGTGTGTTGTTGCTTTTTTAGACACCGATTATTTTTTTAACGCGTCATGGCGTTTTCGAAGATCCCGATGTCTTCATGTAACGCCCGGTGGTTTTGTTCGTTTTGGAACAATGTTGTCATTTGCGGTCTCGGCCTCTTTTGCAGGACCTGGTGCGTCCTTATGACCTCTGTGTGCCATAAGAGCTTCTTGTGTATTTTTTAGAGGTCCAGGTATGTTTATTTATGACTGCAACGCATGCATTAAGGCCCTGTCGCTTTTTGGGAGACTATGTGCGCTTTGGAGAGCCAGTTGTATTGTCGGCCCCGTTATTCTCTTAGGTTCCTGTTGTGTATTGTCGAGCTTGTGACGCACATTTGTGGAGCTCCAGTACGATTTTGTGGCTTCGGTGCGGTGCTTCTTAGTCCCAGCGCGATTTCTCGCGCCCAGGCGCGTGGT
The DNA here is from genome assembly GCA_034440575.1 of Imbricaverruca yamaguchii. NCBI lineage: Eukaryota > Metazoa > Arthropoda > Thecostraca > Neoverrucidae > Imbricaverruca > Imbricaverruca yamaguchii. The sequence continues at coordinate 831,276 of JAOTOL010001470.1, read as the reverse complement.
TCCGGGGACCCAACGCCAGTTTTTTTGGCTCAATGATATTTTTGTGGATTTTGTTGTTGTTGTTGTAAATTCCGAATCCCGGCCTGATTTTTCAAGTCCCTGGCGCCACGTTTTTGCATCTCACCTCGACTTTTTTCTTTAAAGATACGGTATGTTCTTCACTGTCATACGCAATTTGTGAAGGCATCTGGTTGCATGTTCGGCGCTCCAGAGCCATGTTCTTGAACAGGACATTCATTTTGTTAAATCCATTCTTATTTTGGAAGGCTCCAGCTTTATTTTTTGGGGATACCGGTTTGGTTTTTGTGGTCACACCGTTCTTACGTGTGGGCCTAAACGCCAATTTTGTGGAGCTTCGACGGACTACCGATGGGAATTGTGGGTCCCGAGCGCGATATTTTGGGGGATAGATTTGAGTTTGTGGGAAGTGTTGTACTTAGCTGTTGCCCCAACGCGATTTTGGCGGTTCTCATTGCAAGTTTTCGAGCCTCGGAACGACTTCTCGGGGGCCCGAAGTACTTATTTGGATACCCCTGCGCCTGGTGGACCGACGCGAATTTTGGTGGCCGCAGCGCGAGTTTTCGAGCCCGGCACGATCCTTGAAAGTTTATGCCTCAGGATAGAGGAGGAATTTTCCCCTTTGATATGCCACTGTGGCCACTGAAGGAGTATATTTTTGTCCCACAGTGAAATTCCGGTTAAGAATTTATTTTTGGAGCAGCTGCGACTTTTGGGACCCGGCGCGTCCTTCTGGGCCTCCAGGGTGATTTTCAAGGGTTGCGACGTGATTTTTTAAATTTAGTCCAATGTGATCTTTTGGGCCCTGACGTCATTTTCTTGGATCCCTAACGCGAGCTTTAGCTGCCTCGACACTTTTTTGGGTCTAAAACGTTTTAGGGTGTTTTGCAACATTGTTGGGCCCCAGAGTCGGGGTGTTTTTTTTTGGTGTTATTGTTTGTTTTTGTGAGTGTTTTTCAGAGTTGGACCGATGTCCAGAGTGTTTTTCGTTGCTCTGTCTTCATTTGTTTTGGTCCCATTGTGACTGTTGTGGAATAGTACGACCCGACGTTACCCTATATTTATTTTCATGGTCCGGTCGTAAATTTTTGGTACACCCAGGCTCAGCGTGATTTTCAGGGTCCCCGGCCGGATTGTTTTGGTCCATGCCGTAAATGTGAAACACCCTGGCACGACTTTTACCATCTCTTAGGGGTTTCTTGCAAATTATAGGCCTCATGTCGCGCCATAAGTATCTAGTCCCATTTCCTGAAGACAACCGATTTTCAATGTATTATGTCCTACCCTCCTCTATATTCAATGTCTTCCTATCTCGTCTTGAAGGGCCTTCTCTTACATCCTTGGACCCCTTACCATGGTATGGGGCTTCTTCTCATGTCCCAGGAGCAGTATCTGCCAAATTATGGGCCTCCTGCCACGCCTCGTGGGCCTCCTCCTTAATCCTGGCAAAGCCTTACCAGTCTTGAGGGAATCTTCAATTTGGAAACCTCACTTTACACCTGTTACCACTCCCATCTTAAGGGCCTCCTCTCATTTTCTTGGAAACCTTTCTGGTCCTCATGGCCTCATTCAGTCCTGTAGACATACTCATTTTGGGGGGACTCCTCTCGAGTCCGGCAGAGCCCTCATTTCTCTTCTAGAGTCCTTTTTCAAATTAGTGGCCTCTTCTTACGTCTTCGGTACCTCTTGCTCTGCGTTTTGATTCGAACATCGCCCATCTTAAGGGTGGTATCTTATCTCCTGGTGGACTCCTCTTCTCTCCCAGGCTCCTCCGCTTCCAAATTATACACTACCTTTCTTATCTCAGTGGTCTTGTTATTTCCCGGGGACCTACTTGGCCATCTGCAAAGCTTCTTTTCCGCCTGGGAGGTATCTCTCTTATCCAATGGCCTTTCTCTCCAATTTTATGGCCTCCTCGTCCATCATGGGGCCTTATTTCCAACCTTGTGTCGTCCTCTTCCGCATTAGGCGCCTCCTGCCATGTTTCTGGATCATCCTTTTCTATTCTGGTGAAGCCTTACTCATTTTGGTGCCTATTTTTGCGTCTCCGAAACCTCATCTCATATCCACTGACTTTTTTTTCCGTCATAGGGCCTCCTCTCACTTTCTGGGGCCTCCCTTCCCCTATTGGGGCCTCCTTTACAATTCTGTGGGCCTCCGTACCAATTTTTGGCCCTCTCTTGATTTCGGGGGCCTCCTACCCTCTCCTAGGTGACTCCTTTTTAAAATTATTGGACTCCTTTCATCTTCTGTCCCGTCGGGCTCCTTCCTCACCTATTTGTATTATGCATTTCCGCATAGTGGTCTCCTCAACTTACAGGGGACGCACCCCCCCCAGTCTTAAGGCAAGGAGTGGGGACGATTGTCCACGCTGCCCCCACCCCGGTAGCGACGTCCCTGCTCCGAAACCTCATCTCATATCCACTGGCTTTCTTTTCCGGCTTTGGGTCTCCTCTCATTTTATTAGGCCTCCTTTCCCGTATTGAGGCTCCTTTGCAATGTTGGGAGCCTCCGTGCCAATTTTTGGCACTCTCTTGATTTCTGGGGCCTCCTACCCTCCCCTAGTTGACTTCTTTTTCGAATTATGGGCTTCCTCCTGGAGGCCCGTGATTTGTAGAATCTCTTTTGCGTCTTCGGGGCCTCCTTTTCGTCCAGGGGCCTTCTTGTCGTCCTGGGGGCCTCCTTTTCGTCCTGCGGTCCTCCTTTTCGTCCTGGATGGACTCCTTTTCGTCTTGGAGGGCCTCCCTTTCATCCTGGAGGGCTTCCTTTTCGTCCTGGAGGGCCTCTTTTTCATTATTGGCCTCCTTTTCGTTCTTGTGGCCTCCTTTTCGTCCTGGAGTGCCTCCTTTTCGTCCTGGAGGGCCTCCTTTTCGTCCTGGAGGGTCTCCCTTTCGTCCTGGAGGGCCTCCTTTTCGTCCTGGAGGGCCTCTTTTTCGTCATGGAGGGCCTCCTTTTCGTCTTGGAGGGCCTCCCTTTCGTCTTGGAGGGCCTCCTTTTCGTCCTGGGTGTCCTCATTTTCGTCCTGGGGGCCTCCTTGTCGTCCTGGTCGCCTACGTTTCGTCCTGGGGGCCTCCTTTCCGTCCTGGGCGCCTCCTTTTCGTCCTGGGGGCCTCCGTGTCAGTAGTTGGTACTCTTGATTTCTGTGGACTCCTACCCTCTCCTAGGTGACTTCTTTTTCAAATTATGGGCCTCCTCCTGTAGGCCCCTAATTTGTAAAATCTCTTTTTCATCTTGTGGGCCTCCTTTTCGTCCTGGTGGCCTTCTCTTCGTCCTGGTGGCCTCCTTTTCGTTCTGGGGGCCTCCGTATCAGTAGTTGGCGCTCTTGATTTCTGTGGTCTCCTACCTTCTCCTAGGTAACTTCTTTTTCAAATTATGGGCCTCCTCCTTTGGGCCCCTAATTTGTAGAATCTCTTTTTTTGTCTTGGGGGCTCCTTTTCGTTCTGGAGGGCCTCCTTTTCGTCCTGGAGTGCCTCCTTTTCGTCCTGGAGGGCCTCCTTTTCGTCCTGGAAGGCCTCATTTTCGTCCTGGGAGCCTCCTTGTCGTCCTGGTCGCCTACTTTTCGTCCTGGGGGCCTCCTTTCCGTCCTGGGGGCCTCCTTTTCGTCCTGGGGGCCTCCGTGTCAGTAGTTGGTACTCTTGATTTCTGTGGCCTCCTACCATCTCCTAGGTGACTTCTTTTTCAAATTATGGGCCTCCTCCTGTAGGCCCCTAATTTGTAGAATCTCTTTTTCGTCTTGGGGGCTCCTTTTCGTCCTGAAGGGCCTCGCTTTCGTCCTGGGGGCCTCCTCTTCGTCCTGGGGGCCTCCGTGTCAGTAGTTGGCACTCTTGATTCCTGTGGCCTCCTACCCTCTCCTAGGATACTTATTTTTCAAATTAAGGGCCTTCTCCTTTTGGCCCCTAATTTTTAGAATCTCTTTTTTGTCTTGGGGGCTCCTTTTCGTTCTGGGGGCCTCCTCTTCGTCCCAGGGACCTCCTTTTTCATCCTGGCGGCCTCCTTTTCGTCCTGGGGCCTCTTTTTTGTCCTGGGGGCCTCCTGTTCGTCATGGCGGCATCCTTTTTGTCCTGGAGGGCCTCCTTTTCGTCCTGGGGGGCCTCCCTTTCGTCTTGGGGGGCTTCCTTTTCGTCCTGGATGGCCTCTTTTTCGTCCCGGAGAGCCTCCTTTTCGTCATGGGGGCCTCCCTTTTGTCCTGTAGGGCCTCCTTTTCGTCCTGGAGGGCCTCCTTTTCGTCCTGGGTCTCTGTGTCAATATTTGCACTCTCTTGATTTCTGGGGTCTCCTACACTCTCCTAGGTGACTTCTTTTTCAAATTATGGGCCTCCTCCTGGAAGCCCCTAATTTTTAGAATTTCTTTTTCGTTTTGGGGCTTCCTTTTCGTCCTGGAGGGCCTCTTTTTCGTCCTGGAGGGCCTCCTTTTCGTCCTGGAGGGCCTCACTTTCGTCTTGGAGGGCCTCCTCTTCGTCCTGGAGGGCCTCTTTTTCGTCCTGGGGGCCTCCTTTTCGTTCTGGGGGCCTCCGTGTCAGTAGTTGGCGCTCTTGATTTCTGTGGCCTCCTACCCTCTCCTAGGTAACTTCTTTGTCAAATTATGGGCCTCCTTCTGTGGGCCCCTAATTTGTAGAATCTCTTTTTTGTTTTGGGGGCTCCTTTTCGTTCTGGAGGGCCTCCTTTTCGTCCTGGAGTGCCTCCTTTTCGTCTTGGAGGGCCTCCTTTTCGTCCTGGAGGGCCTCCCTTTCGTCCTGGAGGGCCTCCTTTTCGTCCTGGAGGGTCTCCTTTTCGTCTTGGAGGGCCTCCCTTTCGTCTTAGAGGGCCTGCTTTTCGTCCTGGGGGCCTCCCTGTCGTCCTGGTCGCCTACTTTTCGTCCTGGGGGCCTCCTTTCCGTCCTGGGGGCCTCCTTTTCGTCCTGGAGGCCCCCCCTTCGTCCTGGAGGGCCTCCTTTTCGTCCTGAAGGGCCTCTTTTTCATTATGGTGGCCTTCTTTTCGTCCTGGAGGGCCTCCCATTCGTCCTGGAGGGCCTCCATTTCGTCCTGGAGGGCCTCCTTTTCGTCCTGGAAGGTCTCCTTTTCGTCATGGGGGCCTCCCTTTTGTCCTGGAGGGCATCCTTTTCGTCCTGGAGGGCCTCCTTTTCGTCCTGGAGAGCCTCACTTTCGTCTTGGAGGGCCTCACTTTCGTCTTGGAGGGCCTCCTTTTCGTCCTGGAAAGACTCTTTTTCGTCCTGGGGGCCTCCGTGTCAGTAGTTGGCACTCTTGATTCCTGTGGCCTCCTACCCTCTCCTAGGTGACTTATTTGTCAAATTAAGGGCCTTCTCCTGTGGGCCCCTAATTTGTAGAATCTCTTTTTTGTCTTGGGGGCTCCTTTTCGTTCTGGAGGACCTCGTTTTCGTCCCAGGGACCTCTTTTTTCATCCTGGGGCCTCCTTTTCGTCCTGGGGCCTCTTTTTTGTCCTGGGGGCCTCCTGTTCGTCCTGGCGGCATCCTTTTCGTCCTGGAGGGCCTCTTTTTCGTCCTGGAGGGCCTCCCTTTCGTCCTGGAGGGCCTCCTTTTCGTCCTGGATGGCTTCCTTTTCGTCCCGGAGAGCCTCCTTTTCGTCATGGGGCCTCCCTTTTGTCCTGTAGGGCCTCCTTTTCGTCCTGGAGGGCCTCCTTTTCGTCCTGGAGTACCTTCTTTTCATCCTGGGGGTCTGCTTTTCATCATGGGACCTCCTTTTCGTCCTGGGAGCTCCGCGTCAATATTTGCACTCTCTTGATTTCTTGAGTCTCCTACACTCTCCTAGGTGACTTCTTTTTCAAATTATGGGCCTCCTCCTGGAAGCCCCTAATTTGTAGAATTTCTTTTTCGTCATGGGGCCTCCTTTTCGTCCTGGGGCCTTCTTTTCGTCCTGGGGGTTTCCTTGTCGTCCTGGGGGCCTGCTGTTCGTCTTGGGGTATACTTTTCGTCCTGGAGGGCCTCCTTTTCGTCCTGGGGGCCTCCTCAAATTTCAGTGGGGGGCGCCCCCCCCAGTCTCGCGACAGGGGGGAAATTGCCCCTGGACCTTACATAAGGAACAAAATTCGAACGTTATAGGGGTGTCCAAATGCGTTTGTAGGAACATTATTTAAGGGACAGGATATAAAAATGTTCGTTGTCGCTCCTGCAAAAATGGAGCACCAGATAGACTGGCAAAGGCTTGTCATAAAAATGGGACCAAGTGCTCTGAGAGAATGACGAACCAAATAGCATACAAAACCGACAGTTCTGAGGTCTACTGCACATCAGCATGGTACTACTGCACTAACCCGACTTCTGCAACTACTTGGCGTGTATTCCACAACATATCGAATCTGGGCACCGTCCAGGGCAACACGGCCCTTAGTCACCCGATGTCGTTCCAGAACTCATGGCAGTACCTTGCATGCGAATGGGTACCGGCGAAAGCCGGCGACGGGCAGGACTGGCGGCTTAAGTGTGCTCTGTGTTTGTTGGGTATGATCAGGATTTGTGTTTGGTTTGGCCGGCGGAATACGTTTTGGTCACATGTACTCGCTACTGAATAGGGTCCATGCTGCACCTGCCCAGAGCCCTCACACTGTTCACATGTTCAGCAGTCTAGTGGCTAGTTTGTTTATGTTTGACATAAATTAGAGTGATGTGACTGAACGTCTGAGCTTGTATTTAAGTTCATCGTGTTGAAGTTTTGTGAGCATTACCTCGGAACTGTGTGCTTTGAGCATTTCATCGCGCTGACGGTACGCTGGCCAATGGCCAGTGGCATCGTGTGCGCCCGATGACTCCCACCCACTGGGACACTCCCGGCCACGTCCTGTGAGAGTGGTCGGCCTCTGTTGAGGCAAGCAACGTATCCTGGCCAGCAGCGAGCACAACTCGCACAAGCTGTCCAGATCTTGGGTCGCCTCGCTCTAAATATTCACCTACAGTAATTGGACTAAAACGTGTTGCTACATGTAGCCCGGTACGGCGAACAAGACACCCTGAGGACTGGAAACGTCGCTCTAGTGAAGGTAAGAGTAGTACTTGTTTGAAAGGGATTCAGTGCAGATCAGTGATCGTGTTTGCCGTCTTGATCATGGAGATTCATGTCAGACTTCAATATCAAAGGTCTCATAATGTTTATAACGTTTTTGATAGCCAACCATTCTCCAACATTACGACATTAACATCGCGTTCGTGCTGCGGCAGCTTCTCATTGTCAGGATGGCAAATCCAATGGGAAGTGTTCTTAAGTGTGCCACGAGCGAGGCCAGATACCGAGGAATTTGTCTTCAACCAATGGAACATCAGTTCTTGTTTCGAGCATCGTACTTTTTTTCCGATAGTACATAGATGCTGAAAAGTCATAGCATGCGTCCTTGACCTCAAAAGATCAAAGCTTTCAATGTGATGGAAAATGACGGCCGCCATTGTGATTAACGCGCAAAGTACTTTCTATTTCAAATGGTACACCCGAACTGTGGGATTCCGGGTTTTTCACGAATCTGAATCTCAATGGTCGAATGCAAATATAGTGGAGATACATTTGGCTCTGTACGGCTTACTTTTTAACGTGACGCAAAACGGTTTTCACCATTGAAATCAGCGTATTGAAGAGCATACAATAGCACATCTTAGTCCAAATCGTACGGGTCCGGGGTCAACGTCCTTGCTGAACAACCAGCGTCCTTGACCTCTGGAGGTCAAAGTTTCCAATGTGATGCGAAATGACTGCCACTACTGTAATCAGTGAGCAGAGTACTATATGTATGCAAGGATTCATGAGAATCGCAGGGGTCCGGGTGTTTAACGAATCTGAATCTCAACGCTCTCAAATCTGAATCTCAACGGTTTTTTTTTTTTTTTTTTACTTTTTTTTTTTTTTTTTTTTTTTTTTTTTTTTTTTTTATTTTTTTTTTTTGTTTTTGTCGTTGGGGTCCGGGGTCCTGTTTTTTTTTTTTTTTTTTTTTTTTTTTTTTTTTTTTTTTTTTTTTTTTTTTTTTTTTTTTTTTTTTTTTTTTTTTTTTTTTTTTTTTTTTTTTTTTTTTTTTTTTTAATATTCTTCCTCCCCCCCCTCCTCCTTTTTTTTTTTTTTTGCTTTTTTTTTTTTTTTTTTTTTTTTTTTTCCCGGGGAGTTCTGGGGGGGTATAAAAATATAAAAATATATATATATATATATATATATATATATATATATATATATAATATATATATATATATATAGTGCATGACCTCCCTGACCATATAGGCCAGTCTGTTGTTGATGTCCGGGAATTCCTACGGGAGGTCGCTGATGTTGTCGAAGTTGTAGATGGTGATGGCCGCGGCCTTGGACAGGCAGCCAAACCTGGCGTCCTTGTGGCAGAACAAGTTCCCCTCCAGGTCCCTATCATTCAGGAAGACCGTGTACTCTTTGTTCCGGTTCCATGGTTTGTGAATGTATTCTGGAGCGACCAAATGCAGGATTATATCGAGAGCCTGCCCTGCCAGACTGGAGTTATTGGAGTCATAGTCTAGATCCGCCATAAAGCCCTTCATTACTTCCTCCGTCTTCATGTCTGACTCCACCAGCCTCATGACCTTGTTCATTCCAGCAGCGAATCCCAGGGTGGTATGTGTGCCGCAAAATATTTGGCCCACTTTGGTCTCCAGACTGTGCATCTCTGCCATCAGCAAGGCAATCCGCTTGTTGTGTTCAGTACTGTCGGCCATATGCGTGTCCACCTCCTTGTACAACTCCGCAGATGTCATGCCCTTGCACATCGCCATGATCTTCATGTCCATGTCGACCTGCTTGGCGACATCCTCAGCTTTTTCTCCGTAGATTGAAAGGATTGGAATGAGCAGAGGACAGCTCTGGCCCACGTGCAGTCCCTGGACAATGAACTGCCCGACCGTTTTCTTGGTGGTGCTGTTCGAGGCATGAGTGATGGCCCTGCCCTTCATGACCTCCTCTACCTCCCTGGCCATCCCATCCACCTCCTGCAGCTGGAGGGTGGTCCTGATGTTTCTGTAGAGAGATTTTCGCATGCTCTGTAGAAGCTGTCCTTCACCTTTCTCTTCGACTCCCTTATGTGCATGAACTTTTCAGGGAGAGGAGCGTGGCCTAAGACCTCGGTTTACTGGTATGTTTTCTTTTTCTTCTTGGGAGGCTCTGACTCCACCTCAGCTTCTCCCTCTGCATCATCCAGCATAGTGTCCTCCTGTTCCTCTGGGGTATCCTAACTCTATCACTGCTGGAACTGGCAATCTGGCCATTCTCTTGAAGCCCCTTTTTCACGGCATCCAGAGACTTCTGCCTGAAATTTAGCTCTTGCGCCGAAATTCGAGCATTCTAAGCGCTGAAATTTACCCACACTGCCGCGAGAATCAGCTTCTCCTCGGGGTACTGGCGACGGGAGGGGAGGGGAGGATCACCACCATTTAGTCGCAAAGTCTGCCGCTCAATGGCAACCGGAAGCAGGCGACCGGAAGTTCGGTCAGCCAATTTCTATCATGCCGAGCTTCGGCGCAGAGCTGCCACGGAAAATGCCTGCGACGATATTTCAGCACAGGGTCATTACGGCGGATATCGACGTCGAAATAATTGCACAGCCGCCAATATGGCGGATATAGGTATCCACCGCAATTCGTATTGTTTTCCAATCTGGCCCTCGTGTCACAGGAACAAGCTGATTTTCGGCGAAACGCGGATAAATTTGGTCGGAGGGTGATCGACTTTCAATTCGCGGGAATATCGCACACAAATTCGGCGCAGGAGATTCAAAGTATCCGCCGTAAAAATGGAAATATTCCATTCTGCCCGACGCCCGTGGTAGGTCAACAATGCCTTGGCCTATCCTAAAAATGACCGCTCCAAGGCCTAGCGGGGTGCGAAATCTCTTTCCCCGGTCCCCCCAAGTAAAATTTCCTGAGACGGGGCATTGGTGCAGACCATACGGCGTACGTTCTGCTCCAAAGTTTTGAAACGTTCCATAGAAAAAGTGAAGAAATAACAAAAAAGAAAATTACTGAGAACACGCGGAAAAGCATCGCCTGAGAGCGGTAAAATCTGCCCCCTCGCCAAATGTACGGCGTTTGCTTGCTTCCGACTACTTACAGCCAATGTCGCACACGCGCCAAATTAAATTCTTATAACGTAATCGTTAAATAAACGGTTGTTTCTTGAACACATATATTTTTGATGCCTTAGGAAATAGTTCCGCAATCAGTATAAATATATGCGTTATATGGTCACGATACATTTCTACCCTAAAGCCATTTCGACGTATGCCACTCCTGGCCTTCTGCCCCATGTGTTCCCAACTGATCGTCAAATGTATTTATTCATGGCGGGCACATTATTTAAACCGATGAAATAATTGTATAGCCAGAGTGGCTTATGTCTACCCCTGGAATCAAGTAGTACGACTCATGTCATCTGATTTTCGTCTTCAGCTTTTCAGCCTAGTTATCACCGGGGGCTACCCTAACCGACGAGGCGACTGAGTCGAGATATAATCTGTCGAGTGCGCCCCCTGTGCAGAATAGACTTTGCAAAGGTGTTTGGACGTCTACATCATATACTTAAGCGGTTGGTAAACAAGTGCACGTGGATCCATGAAATAAAAAGCTTGGATTTACTAGTCGTACCAGTCAGTACCAGTGAGCATTCGTGTGAATGAGGACAACAATCTATATACATGCATATGCAGTAGGAAGATTTGGAGCCTTTTTACCTGTCTAGCCGTGGATCAACCAGCCTACGATGGACAGCTAGCATTAATCACGTGATGAAATCTCTGGTAAGTCAAATTAGAATAAAAACGATAAAAACTGAATAATGGTAATGAATACTGCTAAAGTGTGGGTAGTCAATAACAAAGTCCTGACACCACGATGCGAATCTTTGAAATGAGTGCGTCACAGCAAGTGAAATCTACCGAGCGGTGATTGATTTAGAAGGTGCGTCGACAAGGACGCTGCGGATGCCAGCATTGTCAAAGGACGAAACCGCGAGAACACCATGTCAACCTCGACGTTGGCCAGTCCCGCCTTCTCTGCCCGGAGTCCAGCCGAAACCACAGTCCGCGGTCTCACCGATCAGCAGGTCGGTTCAAAGGTTGCCCACGTCATGTCACCGGTAAGCAGATCAGCTGAGAGGCCGTGGGGAATGGGGTAATACGAGGACCTCAGTGTTGCATGACCCGACACAAAACTATCGGAACCTAGTGGAAATGTTTTGCCTTGCTGAACTTTTGAACGTCTAGGAACGCATACCATGTTTAGCGACCTGCATAATTCTGCTTCGGATCAGTACTGGGGGACGGCAAAACTTTTTTTCATTGTCCCCACTTACGGGGTGAAATGGGACAGAGAACGGAGAAATATGGGACAGTTAGCACATGTGCTGTAGCGAACAAAGCGAGACTGTTCGCTAGCTGGGTGTTATGTTTACGTGGGTCAGTGTCTTGGGATTAATGTTTCGTAAAGCGAATGGCGACAGGCGAAGACGAAACCAGTGATGAGAACAGGGGTGTCATTTTGTGAAAGCTTAGGGGGCCACTGGCCTCCTCAATCATCGACTAGATCCCCCCGTCTTAGTTAGGCTGATGCTTAACCAATGATCCTCTGTGCGTGCACGAGATACAAGTGTTTTTCGGGGAAGCTTTGAATATCAAAAAGGTCATCATTTATCCTCCCCAGCCAACTTTATAAAGCGACATGCATGCGTGAGAATATTGCCTGAGTATATGTAATCGATAGCACGCTAAATGACCAAACGATCAAATCTTGTCGATGCGCCTTAAAACTCGAACAACCAATTAACCAACCATCGGTCCGATGATGCAACCATAGCATACGGGAGAAAGGTAGAAAAGGGCGGTCCAATGGAACCGATATTGACCAAAAACCCCATTAACCCGCACCGTCTTTCCTGTCAAATCCTCCCACCCCGTCTCGGGGGGGGGTGGCGGTTGAAGATCCCCCTCTAAAATCCAAACTAAGGATCGCACGAAAACGAAAGAGGTGTCATCGGAAAGCGCTCGACGAGTAAGGTCCGGGTCCACCCCCAAAAAAAATTTCCCCAAAAGTGACCTCACCAGGGGCCAGATTTTCACGACTTTTCATGACTTGCATTATGTTTTTTACTCTGGGGAGTTCATTTTGTGGATATATGCAAACACAAAATGTATGTGGAATGAGAAAAGGACAGCGAAATCGACCAGGGTTGTAATTTCAAAATTTTGAGTTTTCAAGTTTTCTTTAATTTTCCTTCTGCAATGGGTAGAGCAGACCGATATGTGTTGTTCGAAGTCAACATTTCTTTTCACATTGTGAAAAGAAGCGTTTCACATCGCGTTTCACATTCACAGCGTTTCACATCGCAACAGTACATCAATACAAAAGTGATGCTTTCCTCACTCAGCGCCACCTCTGCTCTTGTCAGTCCGATATTCGCCAACTCTCATCTAAGAATCTCTCCTGAGATACCTACTCTCATTCTTTGTTCAAAGAAGGGTGTTTGCCGTGTCACCCAAGCGTGTGGACAGCTTACCACACATCTGGCAGCGCAGCCAGCAGACGCCAGCCGCGCCGACTGGCCAGGAAGCGGCATGTTTGACTTGCATTCTGCTGTCTGGTGTCCAGTCTCAGGGAAGGATGGCGCTGATTATTCATGCCTTAAGCAAAACAATTTGGTGAACGTTTCGCATCCAGTCACTTCAGTTCTGCATGTAGGCCAGAACACGCGTGATTGGCATGAACGCTGAATGCAGTGCGCCTGTAGTCGATATCTCGATATCGGATATTCGATTTCACTGCAATTTGAACACTTGCTCTCGCTCGTTCAGCGTTCCTATAAGCGCCTGCCACTGGTTTATATCCATATATTCAGCAACAAGCACACACTGATATGCAAGGATATTTGTGTCACTGTATGAAGTTCGCTGGGGCCAAATAACCTTTTTGACGGCCAAAGCTGCTCGGAAAACCATTTGTATCTAGTGAACGTCCATAGGTCGGATAGATTCAGCCTGATTGGGAACCAAATCATTGATTGAGGGGAGTTAGTGGCCTGCTAGCATATACAAAGTGATACGCCTGGGTGAGGTTTATGACATGCGAAATGGTACGAAAATCCACGAAGTAAGGATTTGAACATCTCATCGAATGTTTAAAAATAAGAAAAGAAAAAGTACCTAGATGAGCCAACGTTTATCATAAAACGCCGAAGGCGGCCAAGATGACTATTGGATCTCGTGGTCTCACGGTAAGATTATGTCATTGCAATGACGATGTCGTGAGGGCATTTTCGTGAACAGTCCTGGCAGATCCGGATAAATGGAACGGTAGCCAGTTGATCTTCACGGATCCGCCCGCCCGTCTGGCTGTCTGACATTCAGCTCGGGCTGGCGTTGTTCTCCAGATCGAGTCGCTGACTGACGAGCAGCTGGTGAAGTCCACCGAGCAGCTGCAGGCAGCCGTCAAGCTGCTGCAGCTGGAGACGGACGTGTTCGAGAATTTCCTGCAGCGTGTCGACCCGTGGGAGCACACGGCCACTGGCGGGCCAGGAAGCCTGCCACCTGGCGTCTCCGCGGCCGGCTCAGTCCAATCGACCACGCCCTCGCTCAGTCCCGCCCAATCAGCGTCGGACATCAGCACCAGCGACCAATCGGCGCGCAGCACGATGCGCGCTGGACCTCGGCCCGGGAAGCGAAGCGGCAAGGTGTGGACCGCTGTAGTACACACATGGCAGCCGCCACATGCAAACGACACAACAATTAGCTTGGTGTATTAGTGTGGGATGCCACATCAATATTTTCACGCCAATATGATCAAACATTGTGCACGGCCGAAGTGTAAAACATCATTCGGAGAGCAGCGCCCAGCTCAACATACTTCTCTCACGACCATATCAACCAATAACTTCCTATAAAATGGTTCAGGCTCAATTTGTTTCAACCGAACTTCTGGCTTTCTGGTTTTCGTTGGATTTGATTTGCTAAAATTTTCTGATATGTGGTACACCCGTAGTTTGTGCGTCGTTGGGCCCTCAAGGTCCGCTGCGAAATATCACTCATGGGATCCAGAGTGGATCCAGAAGTGGTGGAGGGTGTGACGGGTGGCGCACTCGTACACAGGACGCCATTTTCTCGGAGGAGTGTGGGCTCATGACACACTGAGGGATGTCGGGCCATCTCGGATGGTATGTAATTCTCTCCGAGGGACGCCTCTGGTGGAAAATTTCCCGAAGAGCGGGCAGTCGAGCCTTCCAAGGGTTGCCTCTGGTTCCTTTCAAGGTACACCAAGTCGTCGTGGGAGTGACGCCATTTCCTTCGATCGGCGGGGGCGTGGGGGATGTGGGCGGTACGTGCCCCAATGCCCTCCTCTGGTTCCGCTCTTACAATAGCTGGCGATGCGCGAGATGGCCATGGCCCCACTGACCATGTTGTGTGTATGTATGTGTGTGTATGTGTGATTGATCCAGGTGTGTGTGTGTTACAGGGCCGGTCAGGACGTCAGAGTGGCGGTATGCGATGGATGACCATGACCCGACTGACCGCAGTGTGTGTATGTTACAGGGCCGATCAGGACGTCAGAGTGGCGGTATGCGATGGATGACCATGACCCGACTGACCGCAGTGTGTGTATGTTACAGGGCCGATCAGGACGTCAGAGTGGCGGTATGCGATGGATGACCATGACCCGACTGACCGCAGTGTGTGTATGTTACAGGGCCGGTCAGGACGTCAGAGTGACGGTATGCGATGGATGACCATGACCCGACTGACCGCAGTGTGTGTATGTTACAGGGCCGGTCAGGACGTCAGAGTGACGGTATGCGATGGATGACCATGACCCGACTGACCGCAGTGTGTATGTTACAGGGCCGATCAGGACGTCAGAGTGACGGTATGCGATGGATGACCATGACCCGACTGACCGCAGTGTGTGATGTTACAGGGCCGATCAGGACGTCAGAGTGGCGGTATGCGATGGATGACCATGACCCGACTGACCGCAGTGTGTGTATGTTACAGGGCCGATCAGGACGTCAGAGTGACGGTATGCGATGGATGACCATGACCCGACTGACCGCAGTGTGTGTATGTTACAGGGCCGATCAGGACGCCAGAGTGGCGGTATGCGAGGGGTGGCCATGACCCGACTGACTCCGGTGTGTGTATGTGTGATTGATCCAGGTGTGTGTGTGTTACAGGGCCGGTCAGGACGTCAGAGTGACGGTATGCGATAGATGACCATGACCCGACTGACCGCAGTGTGTATGTTACAGGGCCGATCAGGACGTCAGAGTGACGGTGGCATGGATGACCAGACCGACCCCAGTGTGTATGTTACAGGGCCGATCAGGACGTCAGAGTGACGGTATGCGATGGATGACCAGACCCGACGCCGCAGTGTGTATGTTACAGGGCCGATCAGGACGTCAGAGTGGCGGTATGCGATGGATGACCATGACCCGACGACCGCAGTGTGTGATGTTACAGGGCCGATCAGGACGTCAGAGTGACGGTATGCGATGGATGACCAGACCCGACGACCGCAGTGTGTATGTTACAGGGCCGATCAGGACGTCAGAGTGGCGGTATGCGAGGGTGGCCAGACCGACGACTCGGTGTGTGTATGTGGATTGATCCAGGTGTGTGTGTGTTACAGGGCCGGTCAGGACGTCAGAGTGACGGTATGCGATGGATGACCATGACCCGACGACCGCAGTGTGTGTATGTTACAGGGCCGATCAGGACGTCAGAGTGACGGTATGCGATGGATGACCATGACCCGACGACCGCAGTGTGTGATGTTACAGGGCCGATCAGGACGTCAGAGTGACGGTATGCGATGGATGACCATGACCCGACTGACCGCAGTGTGTGTATGTTACAGGGCCGGTCAGGACGTCAGAGTGACGGTATGCGATGGATGACCAGACCCGACTGACCGCAGTGTGTGATGTTACAGGGCCGATCAGGACGTCAGAGTGACGGTATGCGATGGATGACCATGACCCGACTGACCGCAGTGTGTGTATGTTACAGGGCCGATCAGGACGTCAGAGTGACGGTATGCGATGGATGACCATGACCCGACTGACCGCAGTGTGTGTATGTTACAGGGCCGATCAGGACGTCAGAGTGACGGTATGCGATGGATGACCATGACCCGACTGACCGCAGTGTGTGTATGTTACAGGGCCGATCAGGACGTCAGAGTGGCGGTATGCGATGGATGACCATGACCCGACTGACCGCAGTGTGTGATGTTACAGGGCCGATCAGGACGTCAGAGTGACGGTATGCGATGGATGACCATGACCCGACTGACCGCAGTGTGTATGTTACAGGGCCGATCAGGACGTCAGAGTGGCGGTATGCGAGGGTGGCCAGACCCGACGACCCGGTGTGTGATGTGTGATGATCCAGGTGTGTGTGTGTTACAGGGCCGGTCAGACGTCAGAGTGACGGTATGCGATAGATGACCATGACCCGACGACCCAGTGTGTGTATGTTACAGGGCCGGTCAGGACGTCAGAGTGACGGTATGCGATGGATGACCATGACCCGACTGACCCCGGTGTGTGTGTTTACAGGGCTGGTCAGGACGTCAGAGTGACGGTATGCGATGGATGGCCATGACCCGACTGACCGCAGTGTGTATGTTACAGGGCCGATCAGGACGTCAGAGTGACGGTATGCGATGGATGACCATGACCCGACTGACCGCAGTGTGTGTATGTTACAGGGCCGATCAGGACGTCAGAGTGACGGTATGCGATGGATGACCATGACCCGACTGACCGCAGTGTGTATGTTACAGGGCCGATCAGGACGTCAGAGTGACGGTATGCGATGGATGACCATGACCCGACTGACCCCGGTGTGTGTGTTTACAGGGCTGGTCAGGACGTCAGAGTGACGGTATGCGATGGATGGCCATGACCCGACTGACCGCAGTGTGTGTATGTTACAGGGCCGATCAGGACGTCAGAGTGACGGTATGCGATAGATGACCATGACCCGACTGACCGCAGTGTGTGTATGTTACAGGGCCGATCAGGACGTCAGAGTGACGGTATGCGATGGATGACCATGACCCGACTGACCGCAGTGTGTGTATGTTACAGGGCCGATCAGGACGTCAGAGTGACGGTATGCGATGGATGACCATGACCCGACTGACCGCAGTGTGTGTATGTTACAGGGCCGGTCAGGACGCCAGAGTGGCGGTATGCGAGGGGTGGCCATGACCCGACTGACCCCGGTGTGTATATGTTACAGGGCCGGTCAGGACGTCAGAGTGGCGGTATGCGAGGGGTGGCCATGACCCGACTGACGCCGGTGTGTGTATGTGTGATTGATCCAGGTGTGTGTGTGTTACAGGGCCGGTCAGGACGTCAGAGTGACGGTATGCGATGGATGACCATGACCCGACTGACCGCAGTGTGTGTATGTTACAGGGCCGATCAGGACGTCAGAGTGACGGTATGCGATGGATGACCATGACCCGACTGACCGCAGTGTGTGTATGTTACAGGGCCGGTCAGGACGTCAGAGTGACGGTATGCGATGGATGACCATGACCCGACTGACCGCAGTGTGTGTATGTTACAGGGCCGGTCAGGACGTCAGAGTGACGGTATGCGATGGATGACCATGACCCGACTGACCGCAGTGTGTGTATGTTACAGGGCCGGTCAGGACGTCAGAGTGACGGTATGCGATGGATGACCATGACCCGACTGACCGCAGTGTGTGTATGTTACAGGGCCGGTCAGGACGTCAGAGTGACGGTATGCGATGGATGACCATGACCCGACTGACCGCAGTGTGTGTATGTTACAGGGCCGGTCAGGACGCCAGAGTGGCGGTATGCGAGGAATGGCTATGCTTCGACTGACCCCGGAGCAGCGTTGTGACATCGCCAGTCGAGAGTTGGAGGAGCTCAACGCAACGCTTCAGGAGCAGGAGAACCAGCACGAACGCAGCCTGCAGAACCTCAGGCCCGTACAACCTGCGAAGCCTTACAAATGCTAACTTCTGCTCTGATTTGTACATTTCAGTCTGCTATCTACCCCCTATCTTCTCCCTTCCCTCACCACCCCGCTCAACAAGGACGTGTTTTGCTGCTAATTTCTCGCACTGCTGTTGTGCACCCCAAACAATCCATGACGTTCCATCATGACTGGAAGCCGGAACCAATAAAGGGCTTCGCCTAATCGTCTCCTTCATTAGGGGACAATAAATTCATTTTTGCTAGAGTTTTGGGCAATTTGTTTGCGAGCTTCACTAACTGTGCACCTTCTACGAGATGCGATGGGAGGTATTTGTTGGTGGTCGAGGTGCTAGGACTTTTGACGATTTCATATTCTCTCAATGTGGCTACCTGTGGTGGTAGGAGCATGAACTCATTTCCCGACTAAATCTAGTTTTCGTATCCATCTTCAGACTCCAAGTGGACGCAGAATGGTGACAAAATATGCACCAGTTCCAAGGGCGGTTTGGGTTAGTGCTATTTTACGTGCGACAGGGATTGTTCTGCATTATAGCAGTGGAAATCTTCGAGCATTGGGTTAACAAATGGTATTCTCACTTCGGTTTAGTTTAAACCTCACTAAGTTTGCAGGACGTATAAAATACGAGAACAACTGAAGAAACAAAGGATAATTTATGTCAGACTTGGGCAAACATGTGTCCAGGTTTGGTATTAGACAGGCCTATCTGACTGCTGATCGTCAGGAAGCGCCTAACATCACGTGGGCTAATTTGACACCATTTGGGTTAGTGTGAAACTACGCGGGCTAATATGCTGTGATTTAGAGTAATACCACAATAACCGCCTATATGGGGGCTGGACGAGCGGGAGCTGAAGCACTCGGAGTGCAGTGCAATCAAGTAACTGTGCACACCAGTTACAGGCTTATTCGCGCCTCAGGGGTGCATACCGTCATGCTCCTTGAAGCCTGCATACAAAGCTAAAATGATGTCGGACACGATACATCTACCGTTACCAAACATAGAAATGATAAGCCCCATCCCTCCCCTGAACTGAACTCGTGACCCGGAAATTCACACCAAGCACGTTATCTGTTCGTCACCAGGGACGACCAGCCGGGGCCTGAAGCAGTGCGAGGGATGTGTCATGCTGACATGTATCATGCTCGAGGGAGTGCCGCCGCAAGCTCCCTTCTTTGAACAAATGCTATGAGTACTTCGGGAGAAATACTGTGATTGAAGTTGCCAAGCACAAACCTGAAAAGAGTGCATCTTGCTGTGTGTGAGACAATTATAACTTGAAATGTTGCATTGTAATGTCTGATACTGTTGAAGATTTCCCGTGAGCGGAATTTCCGCCGGGAATTTCTGCCATTGAAAACAAGCTGAAGAACACTGTATAAATAATATTTAGATCCAACTTGGCTAAACAAGGGATGTAAAAACGAGAGCATATCTGACTCTGAGTTCAAAAATTAAAACGGAAAGCGCTGCAAGGGAAATGAAGTTTTGTACCATGTATACGAACGTGAACTCGTCATTGGACATTTGTACCATATATATGAACGTGGACCATATAACTTTTGTACCATATGCACGAACATGGACTCGCCATAGGACTTTGCTGTCACTCGTAGTGACACCAAGATGATTAACATTACAGGACCTGAGGTAATATTGAATAACGTAGGTTAGACCAAACAATGTTTCTCTCGCAATTACAGTTTTCTGTTGTCTACTCGGGAAGACAAAGACATTGCACTGCATTAAAATTCAAGCTGTACTTGACGGACATGCCGTACTTGGAAGCAAACCAGCCCAGCAACCGAATCCTAGGTAAAAACACTAAGTTATGAGCTCTATGTGATCATTATGGCGGATGCTTCTTAAAGGCCACATGACAAACAGCGATTTGATATCACATGCGGTAGTTTGACACCACGCGGACTATCCCGTCAGCACTGGGGCTAATTCGAGATCACTGGGGCTTGCTGCAGGGCTGTGCTGGAGGCAGCAGACATTCGCCTCAAGGAGATACAGACGATCGGCGCGCAGTTTGAGAAGGATGTCGTCAAGGGTGCTGTGAACCCTCGATCCAGCCGGATTATGTCGGAGAAGGTGAGACGCCGCCAGCTGGAAAGGATGCCGTTAAGGACGCTGTTAACCCTTGATGTGGTCTAATTAATGCTACACTTACAGAAAGAGAGATGGAGAAGGGAGATAGGGAGGGAAGAGAGGGAGATGGAGAGAGGAGGGAAATGGTAAAGGAGAGGAAATAGTAGAGCGAGATGGAGAGGAAAAGGAGAGAGAGAGAGGAGAGAGATTGAGAGACTGAGAGGAGAAAGAGAGAGAGAGAGGGAGAGAGAGATAGAGAGAGAGGGGGATAGAAAGAGAGAGAGAGAGAGAGAGAGAGAGAGAGAGGATGAGAGGCGAGAGAGTGAGACAAGCAGAGAGGAAGAGAGGACATTACCAGTAGCAGAATTCAACTACTGTTTCTAACCGATATGCTCATGGCAAGCTCCATATTGGCAGCACTTCATCGCCAGCGCAGCAGACCGCCGTCGAGCCGAGCCGGGGCCAGGTTGGTGGAGCTGCACGTCTGACTTTGGGCGGTGATCAGTTGCTCGACCGACGTGCAGGTCGCAATATACAGCATCGATCGTGCTCCGCGGACGATTACATCATTGGGACCAGGAGTGAGCTCAGCACAGGGATATGGCACTGATCGGTGCTCCCGACTTCGACAGTTAGGTCAGGTGTCTTTGTGTCTATGCCCGCCGTTTGTAACTGCATTTCGTTGCGTGTGTTGCAGGTGCAGCGTCATTTTGATGAGCTGAATAAAACAAGAGATGCTCTTCTTGAAAAGCTCAGGTTGAAAAATGCGAACATGAAAAACATGACGCGTAAACTTGAAGCACACATGAGACAAAAGGAAGAAATGGGAGAGGTGAGAACTGGGTGAACTTGGAACTAGCAATGTCCACATCTATAAGGCCGTAGATCTCAGTGCTTGAAAGCATCGATGCAAAGCCTGAGGATGAGAGCTCCAGAAATGTAGATGCATTACGCGCATACGCATTCCATTCCATTAAGCGCATACGAATTACATTACATTACGCGTATACGCATTTTCTTACACTATGCGCATACTCATTACATTGCATTCCGCAAGTGCGTATTGCATTACATTACATTACGCACATACGAATTACATTGCATTTCGCTATGCGCATTAGGCATAACTCATTAGGCATTACTTCCACCACCGAGCACATATAGTTAACAACGAGATATCAAAGTAGCATTGGTATTCCGCATTAGTGATTCAATGAGACTGTCCTGAGTACCAGTTCAAGTGTGGGTGGAAGATCTGGGCAAGAAGTCGTTCGGGTTGAATAGTGAAAATGATAGCGTTTTCGTTCTTTGAACTGCTTACTTCGATGAAATTCGTGCACACCCTCCACATAAGTAATTCCCTCCATCATTGACGTGCTAACTTGCGATACGCACTCATGAATGTATTGATGATATATGTCACAATCATGCCTGCTCGTTTTAGGTGCTTCGTCAAGTGGACTTCGACCAGCTAAAGATAGAGAACCAACAGTATCTGGATCGTATCGAAGAGAAGAATAACACCATGATTCAACTCAAACTGTTAGCCGGCCGAACTCTTCATGAGCTGAACCAACAAAAGAGGAAAATGCAGGTAGGATATCAAACACATTTTCTCACACTTCTTCAAACACAAAATCGAAAAAGTGGTCTATTTGCACACCAGCGTGAAAGGCAGATAGTTTAGGTTGCCTGTGCACATTAAACGCAAACACAGTGCACAGGGCAACAACTTCCCTGAACAATGAATGAAGTAGCAACCACCCTAATGTGTGTTACATACAAAAGGAAGGCGTTTTGTGGGTTCAGCTTCACTTGCGATTACGAAATTTGAACAGAGCTCACCAATTGGAGATAGGAGTTCCAATAAGTTATCGACAAATATGCCAGAGCTGCTTAATTATGGAAAGGAAACGTGATTTCTTTCGCTCCGTATTGAAGCTAAAGTTCGGACGTCAAACTCCCGGCGTTTCTCAAGCTGCAACGCTTATCTCCAATTGCAACATTGCTGAAGATGTGCCAAGCTCGGATCTGAACAAGCAACTGCCAAACATCTGTCGGGTTGATCCAAACATAACCATTCCCTTACGAATCAATATTCGTACGGTCTCGAAAGAACATCCGTAGTAGAACTTCCATGTCGCTCTTCCATGTCAATTTTATTTGGCTGTGGTGCGATGCATTTGACTGATGAAGACTACCCTGTCCAACGGACACTGACTGCAGCTCCTGGCACACAGACACTGATTGCAACTCCTGTCCCACAGTCAGTGCCTGCAGATCCTGGCCTACATGCTCTGCACCCTGACCCACACACTCTACCTACAGACACTTGCCCACAGATTCTACCCACGGACCCCGGCCCACGAACTCTGCCTACAGACACTGGAGCACGGACTATGCCTACAGGCATTGGCCCACGGACTCTACCTACAGCCACTGACCCACGGACTATGCCTACAGATCCTGGCCCACGGACTCTGCCTACAGACACCGGAGCACGGACTATGCCTACAGACATTGGCCCACGGACTCTGCCTACAGCCACTGACCCACGGACTATGCCTACAGATCCTGGCCCACGGACTCTGCCTATAGACACTGGAACACGGACTATGCCTACAGACACTGGCCCACGGACTCTGCCTACAGCCACTGACCCACGGACTATGCCTACAGACACTGGCCTGTTGTGCGTGCGTCGCATTTGCGGAGTGCGGGCCGTGGTTTATAGTTATGACACCACGGACTCGCGACCCACTCCCGACTGTTCGCCCCGACAGGGCCAGTCGCGTCAGGGCAAGGCTCGAGATAACGGCGTGCAGAGTGAGGCCGTGTACAGTAGGCCATGTCGTCGTTCGTCAGATTAAGATTTGGATCTCGGCGGGGTTATTTTTTGTGCCTTGCTATGTAGTAATGTAAAATAAAAACAAAAATTCCCAAAAAATTGAGTTTCAAATCTATAGAAACGAGGATCTTGTGATGTCTGCAAATTTTGTCTCCAGCGCCCCAGGCGAGGGTTGGTTGGAGGTTTTTACACCGTCACCGTTTCTCTCCTAATCAAGTTATAGCTGCCAAACAAAAACGAGCATATTGCCCGTCATCAAAGGAACACGACGATACCCAGTTTTGAGGCTTGGGGTCAACTGGTGACCTCCCAGGTCAGGTCAATGACCCAAATTAGGCAAAAAAAAACGGACTTTTACCCTGTGAAGGACCACAGAACAAACCGAAGGACCACACCAACATGCCGGATAAGAAACTGACGACTTCTGAGGTTTCTTCTAATCTTTGCCGCTCTCGGTCACCGACAGAGGTCAGGTCAGGACAAATCCGGTCAGGTACCACATCGACACGAAAGGACGTAAGCCATAGCATATTAACTCAGGTCTAAACATCACAAAAGCAAATCATTTTCCGAATAGAGCAGAGTTATACTAATATTCTTTGCATCAAAGGAAAAGCACACGCTTCTACAAGTACCTTTGCAGTCTGACCTTCACGGTT
Source organism: Imbricaverruca yamaguchii (assembly GCA_034440575.1). NCBI lineage: Eukaryota > Metazoa > Arthropoda > Thecostraca > Neoverrucidae > Imbricaverruca > Imbricaverruca yamaguchii. The sequence goes on along the minus strand of JAOTOL010001470.1, from coordinate 807,685 downwards.
CAAATGCCGGTGGCATCACAGTGATTCACATGCGCACGCGCACCAGCTGCCATAGCGTATCGATACAGAGCCGCTAACGGGCCGCGCACAATATGCTTACACGCCCCAGGAGCGCAAAACCGGCCGACAGTACAGCACACTAACAAGCAAAGTGCACAGGTCCAGACCTTACAAACATATCTTCGCATGGTCCTTCTTGGACTTCATGACGCCGCCGGTCAGCTCTCTGTGTGCCAGCCTGGCCCTGATGAAGCCGTCTCTTCTCGCGTAGCCGTACACTGCCTTGGACGCGGCCGTCACCTCTTTGACACATCGCTCCACGTTCTTTCCGTGGACTGGCATCGAGTCTACTTCCATGGGGGTGGACTCGAAGTTCTTGATGACCGCAGCTGGCAGGTCCCGGGTGAGGATGGGCTCGGAGATCTGCTCATCATCCCAGACAATCAGTTTCCGCAGACCTGTGGCCTGCTTGTTGAGGTCCACCTTGCACCTGGTGCGGATGTTGACTTGTTCTTCCCCTCCTCGGCTTCCGAGCGCCTCCTTCTCCCGCACCTCCATGATCTTCTGTACGGCGAAGCAGCGGTCCTCCCGCTCCTCGCTGCACAGCAGCGTCTGCAGGAGCATCTCCGGATGCGCCCACCAGGCGCTGGACTCCAGGTAGGAGAACACCTCCTTGACCACCTGTTCATCCTTATCGAGAGTCAGCTGCAGCTGTTGCAGACAGATCCGTGCGCCCTCGATCCAGTGGTTACGGATCTTGTACCTGAACCACGTGGGGTAGAACACCCCGATGATGTACTCGCAGATGAGCCGGAGGTGCCAGGCTTCCTTCCCGGCGAAACCATGGCGGCCCACCCACATCCGGAGGAAGCGGTTGGCTGTGGTCAGCCACCTGCTATGGTTGACCGGGCCGATGTCCAGGTTGGCGAGGCGGTCGGTCACGTGCCCGGAGCGGATCGCTGCCACCATGTCGCACCCGTACCGCTGGTCGGTGGACAGGTCTGCCCTCACCTCCTCCGTCAGCTCCGGCAGGGCTGGCCCGATGGTGATCTTGCTGAACCTCTTGACTGGCAGCTCGGTGGCAGTCGCGAGGGCCTTGCCCAGGGGACCTGAAATATCGTTGAATGGGTAGTTAGTCGTCGTAAATGGATACTTGTTAGCCATGCGGGAGTCGATAACGTTACTTAAAATATTTACAGGGACTTTGAGGGCGTACGGCTGATATGGCTATTTATAATGCAAATGATAACAGTGCTTCAACTTGGACAAAAAAACATTTAAGATAAAACAAAACTAATATCAATCAGTGATACATACACAATGAGTGATACAGGACTATATCTCCTTCAGTGATACAGATGAAAGAGCAGTGCAGTCGATGACAAAATTGTGCATTTCGGACACATTCGAATCTTGCAACACATGTTGACGTAAATGATACATTACTCACCAGTGAAGCCCGTGTCGCTGCTGGTTGGCCCGTCCAGGTTGATGATCAGGTGGCGGAGAGGAAGTTCGTTGAGGTGGAGACCGCACAGCAGCCAATTCAGCGACCTGCCCAGCATCTTCTCCACGAATTGGAAGACGCCGCCCCAGATGCCGCTGTTGGTGTTGGTTGAGTCGCCTCCAATATGCATGAAGGTCTTGTCGACGCCGTGTTCCCGCATCCACTGCACCAGACATTTGGCGATCTGCTCGGCGGCGGTGGCAGTCTCATCTGCCTTCGGAGGTGAGAAGTGAAAGAGGTAGTCCCCGCCGGGCTCAGCTACCACCGAGTAGTGATCCTCCTGGAACGAGGGGTAGATCTGGTCACTTCCCTCCACCTGCTCATACTTCAGCGTCCAGTCCTTCCGTCCATCGAAGTACAAGCAGGCGATGTCCTTCCTCTGGCACGTCATTGCCGCCTTCTCCTGCAGCTCCCTATAGAGCGCCTCCTTCGCGCGCTGGAATTTCTTGGCGTCGATGACGTTTGAGGTGTCATTTTTGGAAATGACTCCGTAGTCGAGCATGGCGGCGTTGGCGATAGCTGCGGTGGCGTTGCAAGACATGCCGTACCGGATTGAGGCCATGGCGACATTTCTGATGCTGGCCATGTTGCGCGTGCTGGAGCTGGTAGCGGCACTAGCAGAGTAGTTGGGGTCACACTTGTAGCAGTCCTCGCCCTCTTCCATCTCGATCTGTTCCCCCTCCGTCAGCTCTTCCACGAATTGATTAACTTCCGTGGTGGCTTTTTTCGGGTTTTCTTCTTCTTTTCTCTTCTCCGCCATCCTCTGCTTCGACTGCTCCTTCTTTTCTTTCCTCTGGTAGGCCAACACCTGCTTCCTGCTCTCCTTCTTGTCCACACGACCCATCATGCATGAAGATTTTTCCACAATCTTTTGCCTCTGGACCATCATGAAAGAAACTTCCAACGCAGGGATTTTCTGCTCCCTGGGGCAAGTGCAGGTGATGTGGCAGGGCGGAAGCCCGACGTTGCTGGGGATGGGGCAGCCAGGGCAGTTGGCCTCTTGACAGGGGAGGATTGGGCAGCGGCACTTCGTGACGTCAAAAAGTCTGTCCACCTGCTCCTCCATCTTACTGATCTGCTTCTCTGAGGTCACTTGCTTCCTGGCTATTCTGCTGGCTTTCTCCCACAGCTCGAGCAGACTCTCCACGATCGTCTTGTCTGCCGCAATGACGGGAGGCTGGAACTTGAAGTTAGCACTGGCCCACCTCTGCTTGATTTGGATGACGATTTCCTGAAAGAATTCGCGGCTGGCGTAGAGGTACTTGGGGTTCATCTCCCTCAGGTAGATGCCGTACCTAAGGCAGTCCCGGAGGGTGGGCAGCTCGGTCAGACACATCTCCTTCCCCGTCCCCAAGTACTCCGTCAACCTTGTGCTGCACTCAGAGCGAGTTCTCTTGCGAGCCGCCATTTCCTGCAGCTTGGCCGGTGTTCACTTACAGCACAGCAGCTTTACGACAAAGTAGGCGGTTATTAGATCTGAAAGCAGGCACACCATTAGATCTGAGAAGCATCAGAGGGCCATCAGATTTATTTCCGGTGCCTGAAACCCTAATATGTTTAACATGCGGCCCCCACAAACGAAAACATATGCATGTTTTGGCCTAATTCTGGTCATTGACCTGACCTGGGAGGTCACCAGTTGGCCCCAAGCATCAAAACTGGGTACCGTCGTGTTCCTTTGATGACGGGCAACATGCTCGTTTTTGTTTGGCAGCTATAACTTGATTAGGAGAGAAACGGTGACGGTGTAAAAACCTCCAACCAACCCTCGCCCGGGGCGTTGGAGACAAAATTTGCAGACATCACAAGATCCTGGTTTCTATAGATTTAAAATTCAAATTTTTGGGAATGTTTGTTTTTATTTTACATGACTACATAGCAAGGCACAAAAAATAACCCCGCCGAGATCGAAATCTTAATCTGACGAACGACGACATGGCCTAGTGTACAGTGAATATATAGAGACCGTGATCTACCAGTGTACCGCTAGCAGACAGTGAGGACTAAAGCGTGCACCACCGCAGACTATGCCTACAGACACTGACTCACGGACTATGCCTACAGACACTGGCCCACGGACTATGCCTACAGACACTGTCCCATTGACCATGCGCGTACGAATCCAGGAGTGGGCCACCAAACTTTGGGCAAGTTTAACATGGGCCCTACGGGCATTACATGGAAAGGATCAACTTCAAAATGCCTTGCGCCCCTCCCACTAACTTTGGGACAGTTGCTGCGCGGTCGCCACACACCCAGGTTGCAAAGCCTGGCCCAGAGACCCTGACCCGAGGCCCTGTCGCCAGTCGCTGACAGAGGAGGGCCACCGTCTGGACGGCGTGACGCAGAAGGAGCTGGCCATCGGCCGGCGCGTGACTACGGAGAGGACAGTGGTGGAGAAGCAGCTGGCGCAGTCGCTCGTCACCAACGACCGACTCCGCCAGCAGACGGCCAACTATCGCGTCCCTCCCACCATCGACTACATCCGCACCAACGACCGCGTCTACAAGCTCAAGCGCAAGAACGCCATCTGGAAGCGGAAGCTGGACATCTCAAAGATGACGCTGTTGAATTTGAGGGCGGCGCACGGTATTAGGTCGGCGCAGGTGTCCTCTGGAGCGGCGCGCGCCTACCAGTCAGAAGATGATGCCAGCGGTGTCGACCAATTAGGCGAGAGCGGTGACGCTATGGGCCAATCAGAGAGGAGCACGGGACTAGTGGGGGCGGACAGGTCAAAAGCATTAGGCCATATGTCTGCAGGTGCCCAAGCTGACACGAATTTCTCCACTGCTGATAGTGCTCTCAGTGTTATCAGCTCAAAATTGGCGGTGTCTTCAAAAGCTAGCGTACAGAAGTGAGAGGTATTCAACGAAAGCTATACTCGAAACCTTCACAGGGACATATAAGGCAACCGGTTAGTAGTTCAGGAAAATAACAAACTAGTGGCGCTCATTACGCTATTGATTCATCAATCGCTCCGTGTATTTCGGTTTGGTCATATTCCTCCGGTCTTAGGTGCGGGAAATTTCCACTTACAGGACCTGACAGAACGGATGTAATTCCTCAACACTGCTAGATCGCGGCATTCCTTGGGTCATTTCACCTGCTCCAAACGCAAAGCTCCACCTAGCCGCTATGTCATACACCCTCAAACGAGCAAGATTCATCGATAGCACACAGAAGCCACCATCAGCGGGAGCGCAGCCAGGCTGGCCCAAAAAAGGGATTGGCGAGGGGCACTGCCAAGGAAGAATAATCGCTCACACCGGCAAATTTCACTGTATGTTTAACAGGCCTCACGGAGGTAGCTGGTTCATGTTCAGGTCTCCTCATGATGTGCGACTGTACTGACGATCGCCACGAACCCAAGGCACATAAATAGATCACATCGGGTGAGGCCCTCGTCGTATGGGCCCGATCCGTGTATCTGGGTGGCACCGATTACAGACGGCACATGCGGAGCCTGGCCAGACGGCCCTTGGTGTCTGATGCTGCTAGCAGGCTACCGTCCCGATGTCTGATGCTGCTAGCAGGCTACCGTCCCGATGTCTGATGCTGCTAGCAGGCTACCGTCCCGATGTCTGATGGTCGCCGAGGGCCGCGCTGGCAAAGTCTGCCAGTGCCGTACCCCACCGTTGTCTGTCCGGACTGGCAATACTCATACACACTGCGCATAGGAGGAGGAGGGTGGTTCACCGGGGCAAGCAGGCTGATGCGGCAGATTTCCCCGCAAGTACACGGATGCGTATTTTGGAAAAGATTTCTGGGATGGGGCAGACAACAAATGCGGGCTATTTAGGTGGTTGTTTTCCAAATGGAGGAAACTCGGCCTGCTTTGGATTTTGGGTTGGGGTGGGTCACCTTACAATAAAAAATAGAGAAGATGTAAAGTTAAATCCGAAAATTTTGAGGACACCCAACCTTTAACGGGCGAAATTACTAACAGGAAGCGAAATTGCATAAGAGGTCCACCCCTCCCCTGAAGAGCATGTAAAAGGCTACTCCCCAGTGTATTTTTTTAGTTCCACTGCATACTTATTTACGTATTAACTTAAGCCATTGCATAGTTAATCTTATTTTTAACTTGTTCAACAACACGCTTAGCGATTCGTGTCACAAACGATTTACGCGCTGGAACATAAGTGAAAGATTCGTATAATTATTGGTATTGCCAACATGTGATTCAGCCACATTGCTTTATGTAACGGCGGACGCTGTATGCTAAATCGTGAAAACTATTGGTGTTGCATTGCCAGAACCAAATATACTTATATAATAGCCCGCGCCGTCTTTCCTGTCAAATCCTCCCACCCCGTCTCGGGGGGGGGGTTGAAGACCCCCTTCTAAAATTCAAACCAAGCATCGCACGAAACCGAAAGAGGTGTCATCGGAAAGCGCTCGACGAGCAGGGTCCGGATCCACCCCCAAAGCAATTTTACCCCAAAAGTGACGTCACCAGGGAGGCTATATTTTGAAGACTTTCCACGACTTGCATTATGTTTTTTACTCTGGCGAGTTCATTTTGTGGATACATGCAAAAAAAATATCTGGAATGAGAAAAGGACAGCGAAATCGACCAGGGCTATAATTGTTTCTTTCTCGCCCCCCCCCCCACAATTTTTTTCTTCAAATTTCAATATTTTGAATTTTCAAGTTTTCTTTAATTTTCCTTCTCCAATGAGTAGAGCAGACCGAGAAATGTTGTTGGAAGTCAACTTGCCCCAAATAAAAAATGTTTATTTTAGCCAGAATCATATGTTTGAACAACAACATGGCAAATACGCAAAATTTATATGTAGTCAAAAACGAAAAAAATGAAAACTTCAACTCATATGTTTTATTGCATCCGTAAAGATAAGCAAACGCTGAAAGTTTCATTGGAATATCTGTATCCGTTAAAGCGTGACGACTGGTTTAACTTTTTTGGAGGTTACCTCACCTGACCTCGACTAATTCTTTGACCCTAGATGACCGGACCTAAAGATTTTGAATCAGTATGTCAAATTGATGTGGGAAAAGGTATGCCAAATTTGGGCGCGCTGCCGCACGCGGTTCGTCCGCTATCCGCGAAAAACCCGAGGGGGCGGTTCAAGACCCCCCGGACGGGACTGGTTAAGTGGAGAACTGGCCTACCAAACAGGTCGTTGGTTATTTAACAAATAAAAGCCCATGTCTTCTGTATGAATGAGTGCGTAAGCACAGTGGCTGCCTTGCTTGACGTGCAAACACAGTGGCTGCTTGGTGGTTGCGTGTTTGACATGCTGTAGTGGGAACTGTATATACCCCGCGGCTGATAGAGATCTCTATGTTGTGTGGCTGCAATGACTACGTCTCACTCCAGGTCCAAGGAATAACTACATGTTTTTTTATTCTAAGCAAGCATAAGTGTATTCGGTTTGTGAGATGCTGAGTATGCTGAGATCTGCTGCGGTGACCTTTGGCGGGTCGGCAGGCGTTGTACAGTGACCTGCAGTCGCGGCTACGAGACCGCCGATCAAAGACCCCCCGAGACGGGACGGGGTAGGATATTCAGTTTCTAAAGCTATTCGTCTTTTTTCATGGACATGTGAAAATGAAGTGGCAGACCAGGTGTTAGATTAAATGTGCTCCCCCGCATTTGGTGGTGGCGCATGTAAAGGCCCGCTCTCTACTTATCGTGGTCTCTGAACAGGGCCTCCTCTGATATGTTAGCTAGGTGGGATGCGTACCACCTAGTGCCGTGAAATTCCACATAGTGGAGTGAAAATCCTACCTAGTGAAAGGGAGCTTCAATGGAGAAAGCATCCAAAAGCAAATCTTAACATATTTCCGGTAGCGGAAGTGATCTTTCCTTAGAACGGCGCATTTTATCACAAATAAAAATTGTAGCCAGTTAACGCTTATACTGAGGTCAAAGTGATAAGGAAGGCTCAAATGTGAAATGTTTCGGCGAAAAACGAATGCTACAATGTCAGAAATTGCGTTAATTAATGGTGGCATCACAAACGCATGACCTTCTAAGCGTCTACGCATACCACAGAAGGGCGGGGCGACGCGAGCCAGTGCTCATGACTCATGAGTTACTGGCTGATAGTGCTAGATATTCAGTTGCGGTCTTTTCTTCGATGTTGCTAATATGAAGAGAAATATGAAGCAAAATGTCCTTGTAAAAAAAGGCAAAATGTGTAACGTGGTTGAATGTTGGTCAGTTTTTCCTTCCCAGGTAACACTACCCTCTTTCCCACGGGCAAACGCTACGGTGCCCCCCCCCCCCCTCCCACTGAGAGGTTGTGGGGCCCTGAAAATTACGCCGAGGACCAAAAAAGTCGCGTGTGACCCAGAAATGTCGCCGGTGCACCAGAATTGCACTGAGGCTCTTGAAAATCACATTGTGGGCCCAAAAATCGCTCAGTGGTCACTAAAAAGAACGTTGGGGATTCCAAGATGTGGGACCAGGGCTTCAAAAAAAGGCAAGCCGGGACCCATGAAAATCATCCAATCAAGGAGCCTCAAAAGGTCGGGCCGGTGCCCTCGAAATAACGTTCAGAACCCCAAAAGTCAGACCGAGGTCGCACGGAAATCACGTTGGGTGTCAAGACGAGGCCGCTAAAACTCGCACTAGGCATCACAACAAAGGACTCCGGGACAAAAAATCGCACTGTGACCCAGAAAATTAGCGCTCCAACCATGGAACTTCACGCTGGTAGTCCAAAAGGTCTTCGTCGGAGCCCCAAAAGTCGCAGCTTCCTTCCAAAAATAAATTATCACCCAGAATGCCACTCTGCAGCATCACAGATCACGTCAATAACGACCCCGCCCCCGCAAAAAAAAAATAGTGGGGCCAGAAAAGAAACGTGCGGAGCCACCTGTAAAAATAATCGCACCGAGAGCCCGGAGAATCGCACAAAAGTTATCGCGCAGGGGCTTCAAAATATAGAATACTGCCCCAAAAATCGCACCACTCCAAGACCCGGAATCGCACCAATCAACCCGAGCACCGGAATATTAAGAACAGACACCGAAAGGAAATTCTCCTAAGTGTCTTTCTACTCCGTAGGATACCATGGGATAAAAACAATCGTTGAACAGCTGACGTGGCGTACCAAAGAGGAAAAAATGCTATCTCTCTATCCTGAGAGGGTTGGGCTCATATGAATCGTGTCAGGTCCCCAAAAATCGCGCTGGGCCCCAACAGAAATTCGCAACGTATTCCTCAGAATTAACATGAAGGTTCCAAATAAATGAATGGGGTATCAGAAAACACGCGCCGGGGCCAGAAAACTTAGACCGTGGCCCACCATAATTGCGCTGGGACCCCACCTAATTACAACGCGCTGCGCAAACTTCCGGCGACCTTCTCCCCATATATCGCGCTCTGGATGCAAAATGTCTGTAGGTAGTCCCAATCATTCGTGTTGTGGCATCAAATATTCTCGTCGGGACTCCCAAACATTGGCGTCGAGGGCCCCACACAAGCACAGCGTTTCTAAAAATATCGCACCGAGTCCCGAAAAAAGATAAAGCCGTAGTATTCCAAAATATGGAGGATTCCCCCAAGATGTCCGAGCCATGAGAATGGTTCTGGAGCCCCAGACGGAGTGCCAGACGCCTTAAAAAATCGCACACGAACCAGAAAAACGTACCTGGCTCGAAAAAAAATGGGACACAGAAAAAGAGAAAAACATGGCGCCGGATGCCCGAAAATATCAGGCAAAGATATAGACTTTATTTTTTTTTCGAAGAGGTCCACAAAAATCGCGTCGAGCGCAGAAAACTGGCGTGGGTCCCCAGAGCCGCACGCCTGGGACAGAAAACTCGCGAATGGATCCCCAGAGTTGTGCTCGGCACGATAAATGTTCGTCAGGAGCGCCTAATAAACACAGGACACTTATAAGAGCACAACAGAAGGCCGCAAGGGCATTGGGTCATCCTAAGCGCACCGATTCTCGCAAAAGTGGCAGAGTCTTCAAACATGTGTTGCATTCCTAAATAATAATGAATGTAATATATAATAAAAATACTAAATAATTAATATACCTACCAGGACTCTAAAAAGAACACACCGGTGGCTCTCAAATCACACCGAGGCTATGATATTGCATGAGAGTTTCAAGAAGAGACTGGGGCTCACAAGAAGAGACATGGTCCTAGAAAAAGAACAAAGAAGCCGGACATTAAATATATGCATCGTGGTATTCCAAGACATGCTGGAACATAACAAAATACATCAGTACACACAAAAACAACAAAACCCTCAAGAGCTCTCAAGAAAAGTGCCGGGCACCTAACAAAAATTGGCTGAGGCTCTAAAACACATATGTAGGCGAAGAAAACCCAGTGAGTCTAAAAATGAACATTGAGCCATGGACTAGGATTGGTTGCCAATCTGGGAGTATAATTAACTGAAGACATGACGTGTATCAAAACTCCGGGTTCCTTAACTACCAAAAAATGTTGAGAAAAGAGAACTAAATATCGAACTGAATACACTAATTTTCATGGCCAACCCCCATACGAAGCACTCCATCACGTCAAATTTGGTGCCAGACTATCATGTGGTAGCAATTATCAATACATAGGAGGCCCAGCAGAAACCGTAGAATCGCACGAATTGCGGCGAATGCGCCGAATGCGCAAGGCGGATGCATAAGTGCACGAATGTTGGCATGATGGCAACAGAGCGTTGTGAATTGGAATGCCTGGAATTTGAAAAGTTAACATTTTCAAGTGATTTGTGCGGGTGGAATTTTAGCGTCTGAGGTTACATCAAGGGATACGAAAAGAAATACATTCCAACAGGATGGCAGGAGGTAGGGCTGAAATCCGATGACTCCTCACAAACGATAGTAATAGATTGAGCCCCTCCACAGGGGAATTAAGTCGGTCACTAATTTCTGTATTCAAAAACAAAAGGGCTCTATGGAAATATAGTTGTCGAAATCCGGTGTCTTTAAACCAAAAGTAGTGGTAGGTTGGGTACTCCCCAAACCCGTTTGCCCCTCTCATGACGCAAACCATAGGTACGAAAGCTGCCCCCCCCCCCACACCCACCCACCGGTGGGCTAGATGTGCCTGTGGCGCCATATTTCACATATGGCGGGCACCTTGAAACTTTAACCAAGTAAGATTGTTCTCGATGGAATTTTGTATTCACTGTCATCCAACAAGTTCCGCTTAGCAATAGAACCCTGGTTCCTAAAGCCACCCCAGTAACAACCTGGATTAAGTTTAAGAAATTAAAAAAAAACTAGTTTTGATCACACTTGTAGCTTTTAAGCAACAGAACTTCTTTTTAAAATTAAACTGGCTTCAATTCCAGCTAAGCAGTGGCGGCGCCACGAAATTCTTCCAGGGGGCATGATCGGAAGGGGGCCCGAAAAGGGGCCTGCATTGTGCTAGGGCCTCCTATTATTTTTGGGCCCTTGGTATGGTTCGGGAATGGGAAGCATGATTTCATATTAATATACTGTTTGTTCTTGGCATGGTGCATTATTTACTCAACACGCAATAGCAATAATCTTCTTTTTTTCGCTGAAAACTGGGCCATACCAAGGTAACAAAAAGTAATGTATGGATGAATGCCTGAGTGTCAAAACCAACCAACGTCCTAATGCTTTCTCGAACAGAAGAATCTTCCCGCTGGCCTCTAGATTGCAGCGAGGCTGACGCTAAGCATATCTTTCAGATATCCCACATTGATCAACCCATCTTTATGTCTTCCAAGAATAACTGAATGTAGCTAGATTCACCACTACTCTTGTTTATTGCCACCAGCTTGATGCCCTAAGCAAAGCTTAAGCGATCATTTATCAGTCCTAGGACGATGATTTCGCGAAGGTGACAACAAGAAGTGGGTTACATTGGTTTTCTGATCAGAATCAGAAGAATTTGCGAATTTTTCTAACATTTTGTGCTGGCTACAAGGGACCTGTCAAACGAGTTAAAATAACAAATTCTTCGCAAATAAATTCAGGCGCCTGGGATTTCGACCGCAATCTTCTCAAAGGGGACCAATCGAAATGAAATGATTGGTGATCAACTAAATTCTCCTGTGGAGGGGCCTAATCTACCACTATCTTTCATGATTCGTCGGAATTCAACCCTAACTCCCCCACCAAACTCTACGGTTTTATTTTGGTATCCCTTGATAAACCTACTCACACTGCTGAAATTACACCTATACCACAAAAACCGGATCGATATCCGAAAATGTGAAGCTGGAGCCCTCCAAAATAAGGAGCGATTCCCAAAAAATTAATGTCAGGGTCAGTAAAATGGCTTTGGAGCACAGAACATATTACCAGATGCCTTCACAAATTTTGCACGCCGCCGAAAAATATACCGAATCTCGAAAAATCGAGATGGGATGCAAATACATCTCGATGCAAATACCCCAGGGTCTCGAAATGTCGGGCCGGAATTCGGACTTTTGAGAGAGAAAAAAATCAGAAAAGATCCGCAAAAATAGCATTGAGCTCAGAACACTGGCGTTGGGTAACCGGAACCACGCGCCTGGGAGCGATAAGTCAGGCTGGCACACCGAAAAATGGCACCGTAGCCCCAGAACCGAACGCCAACAAATGTGGGTTAGAAGCCCCAAATAAACACAGCAGGGCCCCAAGAGGACAACGGGGGCCGAAAATACAACTCACGCTCGAAAGCACACAATCTCCCAAAAAGGGACAGTACCTCAAAACATGCATTGGAGCCCTAAATAGACATACATGGAGCTCTAAAAAATATACTGGAAGCTCTCAAGGCACGCAGGGACCATGTTAACTTGATGGAACTTCGAAAACGCCCTGACACGTAAAAATATCCTCGGTGCATAAAAAGCAACAACACCCTAAAACGAGCAGGAATTTAGAAAATGCATTAAACCCTTAACTCAAATTAAAAATATATTACCCATCACTATGAAATATACAATTTTCCAATTTCAGGCATTCCAGTTCATATCACCCGGTCGCCACGACGCCAACGTCCGTGCACGTGCACACTCATCTTGCGCATTCGGCGTATTCGCCACACTTCGTGCGATGCTATGGTTTCTGCTAGGCCTTCTGCCTTTTGCGAATTACTGCCACGTGATAGACTTGCGATATATTTGACGTGCTGGAATGCTTAGTTTGGGCGTTCGCTGCGAATAGTCGAGTAATTAAATCCGATCATTAATTCCTTACCTCCCACATTTTCTGGTAGTTATGAAATGCAGACTCCGCTCAGCTTTGATGCACATGATATCTTTGCTGCTATCCTCCTAGAATGGCTATCGAATCGAGGCCCTTCCTCAGTGTTCTTTGTTGGACTCTCTGCGTCTTTCTGCGCTGTGGCCTAATGCATTTTCGAAACCCCTCCTGGCTTTAGTGCATTGTTGCTTTTTTGGGCACCGATGATTTTTGTACGTGTCAGGGCGTTTTCGAAGATGTTTTCATTTAACGCCCGGTGCTTTTGCTCGTTGTGGAACCATGTTGCCATTTGCAGCCCCGGTCTCTTTTTCAGGCCCTGGTGCGTCCTTATGACCTCTGTGTGCCTTAAAAGCTTCTTGTGTATTGTTTTTAGAGATCCAGGTATGTTTATTTATGGCTGCAACACATGTGTTAAGACCCTGCCGCTATTTGGGAGACTATGTGCGTTTTGGAGGGCCAGTTGTATTGTCGGCCTCGATTTTGTGGCTTCCGTGCGGTGCTTCTTAGTCCCAGCGCGATTTATCGCGCCCGGGCGCGTGGTTCCGGGGACCCAACGCCAGTTTTCTGGCCTCAACGCAATTTTTGTATATTTTTTGGGAGGCAAAGTCCGAATCCCAACCTGATTTTCGAGTCCCTGGCGCCACGTTTTTGCATCTCACCTCGATTTTTTTTCAGATGTGGTGTGCTTTTTAGTGCCATGCGCAATTTGTGAAGGCATCTGGTAGCATGTTCCGTGCTCCAGAGCCATCTTCTTGAACTGGACATTTATTTTGCTGAATCCATTCTTATTTTGGAAGGCTCCAGCTTTATCTTTTTCGGATGCCGATTCGGTTTTTGTGGTCACCCTGTTCTTACGTGTGGGCCTAGACGCCAATTTTGTGGAGCTTCGACGGGACTACCGATGGGAATTGTGGGTCCCGAGCGCGATATTTTGGGGGACATATTCAAGTTTGTGGGAAGCGTTGTGCTTAGCTGTTACCCAACGCGATTTTGGCGGTTCCTATTGCAAGTTTTCGAGCCTCGGAACGAGGTTTGGGGGGTCCGAAGTACTTATTTGGAGACCCCTGTGCGAATTTTGGTGGACCGACGCGAATTTTGGTGGCCCCAGCGCGTGTTTGGGAGCCCCGGCACGACTCTTGGGAGCTTATGCCTCTCAGGATAGAGGGGGCACTTGCCCCTTTGATAGGCCACTGCGGCCACTAAAGGAGTATGTTTTTGTCCCAGAGTGACATTCCGGTAAAAAAATTGATTTTTGGAGCAGCTGTAACTTTTGGGGCCCGGTGCGCCCTTCTGGGCCTCCAGGGTGATTTTCAAGGGCTGCGACACGATATTTTATATATATATATATATATATATATATATATATATATATATATATATATATATATATATATATATATATGTATATTCCAATGTGATCTTTTTGGCTCCGACGTCATTTGCTTGGATCCCTAGCGCGAGCTACCTCGACATTTTTTTGGGTCTAAAACGTTTTAGGTTTTCTGGCGTCATTGTTGGGCCCCAGAGTTGGAGAGTTTTTGTGTTTTTTTGTGTGTCCTTGTGAGTGTTTTTCAGAGTTGGCCCCATGTCCGAAGTGTTTTTCGTTGCTCCGGCTTCATTTGTTTTGGTCCCAATGAGACTGTTGTGGAATGGTACGATTCGTCGTGCCACTAGATTGATTTTCATGGTCCGGTCGTACATTTTTGGTACACCCAGGCTCAGCGTGATTTTCAGGGGCCTCGGCCGGATTTTTTGGTCCATATCGTAATTTTGACACACTCCGGCAAAACTTCTACAATTTCTTAGGGGTTTCTTGCAAATTATAGGCCTCATCTCGCGCCATAAGTATCTCGTCCCATTTCCTGGAGCTTCTTTACCGGTTTTCAACGTCTTATGTCCTACCCCTCCATATTCAATGTCCTCCTCTCTCGTCTTGAAGGGCCCTCCCTTACATCCTGGGGCCCTTTACCATGGCATGGGGCTTCCTCTCATGTTCCAGGGGCATTATCTGCCAAAGTATGGGCCTCCTGCCACACCTCGTGGGCCTCCTCCTTTATCCTGGCAAAGCCTTACCAGTCTTGAGGGAATCTTCAATTTTGGAAACCTCACACCCCTTCATACCTGTTACCATTCCCATCTTAAGGGCCTCCTCTCATTTTTTTGGAAATCTTTCCGGTCTTCGGGCCCTCATTTAGTCATGGAGACCTACACCTTTTTGGGGACTCCTCTCGAGTCCGACAGGGCCCTCATTTATCTTCTAGAGTCCTTCTTTTCCAATTAGGGGCCTCCTCTCACATCTTGGGGACCTCTTGCTCCGCGTTTTGATTCGAACTTCGCATATCTTAAAGGTGGTATCTTATCGCCTGGTGGACGCCTCTTCTCTTCCTCCTCTTCTAAATTGTACACAATCTTTCCTATCTCAGTGGCCTTGTTATTTCCCCTGGACCTTTTTGGCCATCTGCGAGCCTTCTATCTCTCTTATCCAATGGCCTTTCTCTCACATTTTAGGGCCCCCTCGTTTAATCATGGGACTTATTTTCAATATTGTGTCGTCCCATTCCGAATTAGGTTCCTCCTGCCATGTCTCGGTATCATCTTTTTCTATCTTGTTGGGACCCTTTTTGGTGGGCAAAAATAGGCACCGTTTTGGTGCCTATTTTTGCGTCTCCGAAACTTCATCTCATATCCACTGGCTTTCTTTTCCGTCTTAGGGCTTCCTCTCATTTGCTGGGGTCTCCTTTCCCATATTGGGGCCTCCTTTGCAATTCTGGGTACCTCCGTGCCATTTTTTGGCAATCTCTTGATTTCTGGGGCCTCCTACCCTCCCCTAGGTGACTCCTTTTTTAAATTATGGGACTCCTTTCACGTCTTGGAGGCCTCCTCATCTGTGTTTGGAGCCTCATTATCCTATTAGCAGGTTGCTTTTGTGTCCTAGTCCTAAATCTTCTCTTCTAGGTACTCGTCTTCTAAAATGTGGGCCTCATCTGGCTGGTCTCAGTGACCTTCTCTCATTCCTAGGGGGAGCCTCTTACTCATCTTGGGGCCCCCTCTTGCTCCCGGATAAATGTCTCTTTTCATTATTTTCTATTGTAGGAGTCTTCTCTTCCATCTTGGGAACCTCGTTTTCCGAATTAAGAATATCTTGTCACCAATCGGAAGCCTTCTCGTGCAACCCTGGGTGGCTTCTTGCCGGTCTCGGTGGAATTCTTTTCGTCCTAGAGGTCTCTTTTTCGTCCTGGGGTGCCTCCATTTCGTTCTGGGGACCTCCTCACAATCTCTGTCCTATGCATTTCCGGATAGTGGTCTCCTCAAACTACAGGGGGCGCCCCCACCCCAAGTCTCAAGGAAAGGGGCGGAGACGATTGCCTCCGTTGCCCCCACCGCGGTGGCGATGTCTCTTATAGGAACCCGATTATATTTCCTGGGGGCCTCGTTGTCAGTCTTGGATGCTCCTTGACAGCTTCATCTTCTGTCCTGTCCGGCTCATTGCTCACCTTTTTGTCCTATGCATTTCCGGATAGTAGTCTCCTCAAATTACAAGGGGCGCCCCCCCAAGTCTCAAGGCAAGGGGTGGAAACGATTGCCCCCGCTTCCCCCACCCCGGTGGCGACGTCCTTGCTCCGAAACCTCATTTCACATCCACTGGCTTTCTTTTCCGGCTCAGGGCCTCCTCTCATTTTCTTGGGACTCCCTTCCCCCATTGAGACTCCTTTGCAATGTTTGGGGCCTCTGTGCCAATTTGGTATTGTCTTGATTTCTGGGGCCTCCTACCCTCCCCTAGGTGACTTCTTTTTCAAATTTTGGGCCTCCTAGAGACCCCTAATTTGTAAAATCTCCTTTTCTTCCTGGGGGGCCTCCTTTTCGTCCTGGGGCCTCCTTGTCGTCGTGGGGGCCTCCTTTCCGTCGTGGAGGGCCTACTTTTCGTCGTGGGAGCCTCCTTTTCATCCTGTGGACCTCCTTTCATCCCGGAGGGCCTCCTTTTCATCCTGGAGGGCCTCGTTTTCATCCTGGAGGGCTTCCTTTTCGTCCTGGGGGCCTCGTCTTCGTCCTGGGGCCTCCTTTTGGCCCTGCGGCCTCCTTTTCGTCCTGGGGGCCTCCTTTTCGTCCTGGGGTCTCCTTTTCATCTAGGGGGCCTCGTTTTCGTCATGTGGACCTCATTTTTGTCATGGGGGCCTCCTTTTCGTCCCGGGAGCCTCCATTTCGTCCTGGGGGCCTCCTCAAATTTCAGGGGGCGGCGTACCCCAGTCTCACGGCAGGGGGAAATTGCCCCCCGCTGCCCACCTCCCCCCGGTGGCGACGCCCCTGCAGCTGCCATTCATCGCCTTAACTGTGCAGAACAAGATCACACGTCGACGAATCGTTGGTGTCGCGCGCTTTTTCTTTCGCCGAATGGCAGGGCGAAGGCAGCCTGTCAGGGATCAGGCGTCAACAGTCAGTAACCGGGCGCCGGCGGCGTTTACGCGGCAACTGGCGGCAACGGCCAGCCGACTGCCGACCGCACGGCGCCCATCTTGGCGGTCCGATCCTGGCGGTCCGATCCTGGCAGTCCGATCCTGGCGGTCCGATCTTGGCGGTCCGATTTTGGCGGTCCGATATTGGCGGTCAGATTTTGGCGGTCAGATCCTAGCGGTCCGATCCTGGCGGTCCGATCTTGGCGGTCCGATCTTGGCGGTCCGATCTTGGCGGTCCAATCACGGCGACGACGCTCTTGGTGCACCGGTGGCCGGCGACTCGCCGCAGATTCGAGGGCATGGGTGCATCAATGGGTCAACCGAAGCGGCTATGGCTGCACTCTTCGTGCTATTTGAGTTTCACGCGCGATGCTCCCTTTCTTGAGGTAAGTTGATGACTGTAGTTCCGCTAGGACGCTGCTGATTACACGAGTGGAGAATGAAGGATTGCAAGTATTGCAGCTGCGCCGCCAGGTTTTTCAGCTTGCAGCACCGGTTTTCTATAAATGTACACCATAGACCTGCAGCATTAGCTTCTTTCTTTGGCAACACCTCGCGTCATATTCGGAATTGGCGTCGGTATCTTCTCTGATGACCTTCTACCGATGCATTCATGTTCAGCTGCAGTTCTTGCAATGTTGTTGGCATCAAAGCTACAACTGGTAAAAGCTGGTTGAATTCCCAAAGACTTAGAATTGGCACCTTAAAGACCATCTTTGCCCAATTATCATCCCACCAACTTCTACTGTGTCAACGGATGTCGCAAGGATATCCACATATTAATTGATAAGTCCATATACACATTCATGCAGGGCCTCTAACATGCTAACTAGGTGGGATGCGTCCCACCTAGTGCCGTTAAATCCCATCTAGTGTGGCGAAAAACTTAACCTAGTCAATAGAAGCTCCAATAGAGAAAGCAACCAAAAAGAAACCTTCGTACAGCTGCGGTAGCGGAAGTCATTTTTTCCTCAGAACGGTGCACTTTTATCAAGAAGATGAAAAGTTGGCAGCACTTCTACCTAGGTCAAATCGACGACGAAAGTTCGAATGTGAAGTACTTCTGTTAAAAAAATGCATTGCATAAAGCCAGCCATCGGATCTATAAACGGTGGCATAATAAAACATGACTTTCTAAACTATGAGGCACACCACAAGAGGAGCGGGGCGACGCGAGCAAGGCCGCATGGTGACGAGAGCTAGATATTACTTTGTGGTCTTTTCCTCGATTTTGCTAAAATTCAGGGATAGATGAAGCTAGATATCTTTGCAAAAGGCCAGGTATTGTAATGTGGTGGAATGTTCATCGGGTTTTCCTTCCGCAGGCGACAACCAACCCTTTCCCTTGTTTTTCTCCTTTCGGAAAAAATGCGCCGGACCCTCTAAAAATCCGCTGTGGCCCCAGAAATTCGCATCGGGAGCCCTGAAGATAATTAAAAAATCACATTGAGGACTAAAAGCATCGCGCAGCAGGGGCCCTTTGAATGTCGCCGTCACCAAAGACGCGTTGAGGTGCCCGATAATTACATTAGATGCGGAAAAACCTATCTCTGACCTCTAAGAATGGCGCTGTGGACTCAAAGCTATGGGATCGGGGCTTCAAAAGTATCATACAGGGGCCCTGAAAATCATGCTGGGCACTAAAAGGTCGGGCCGGTGCTCTCGTGGGGGTGGGGGCTTAAGGTTGGGCACGCGCCGAAAGTTGACCTTCCCCAAGCAGGTGGACTAGATCCGCCAGTGACGTCATATTATGCTGATTATGTATGAGCAAGAAATCCCACCTAGTTAAAATTCCTTAGAGGAGGTCCAGCATTCATGGGCACATACATGCATACATCAATGCATATTGCATAGCTGCATGAATACTAAGTAGTTGCATGCACACACTCACGCATCATACAGGTATAAATACGCATGCACACAGTGATTTATGTTGTTGACTGTTTAGATATTCATTAAAGTATGACGTGTTGAATCTATCATTAATATTATGCATAAGTATACGTGAAAAGTCTCAATGTGGGACCATATTCAAATTCGGAATCTTAGTGAGTCTGATCTGCGACATTTCACACGCTGTGCCATAATCAGGGTAGGCATATAGTCGTAGGCAGAAGTGTCGCTATGCATATGCTTAGGGGGACTCTGGTTCACTCGATCATTAATTCCCCTTGCTCAATTAGGCCAAATATTAACCATGGGGTCTATGGCCATACACTAGATATAAATGGTCCTCAGTGCACCTCCGGCCATCAAGGTCAGTTGGCTCCCCAACTAACTTCATACAGTGACACCCATGTACTCATGTGTTTCGTCGGCTATGGCTGGTCCAGTGGCTAGCACGGCTTACCACTTCCCGGTAGCATTGAACGACAACTATGACGATAAACTACTTGTGCTCAGCGAAGCAAACCATGCCGTGTTTCAAGTTGAAGTCGGGACTTCCAGAACTGATCGCGCCGCGCCTGGACTGGTTTCTGTCAGCGGCAGTGCTTATCGACGCCGGAATGTGCACAACCCAGTGGCACTCTTTTACGCATCACGACCCCAGTGGAGTCTGGACGCTGCTTCAGTAGTGTTTTCTTCTTCAGCCCTCAGCAATGTAACATGTCCGCACGCAATGCTCTAGAATCCATTGGTGTTTCGGACAGAGTATCCTTTTGACACGTTTGACCACTCATCCTACGGCTGACGCAGCACGCGAGACCTGCTGAAGGCCGCCGAGATAAGCGGCGATTCGCTGCAGACGAGGAGAAAAAATCGTGACAAAAAATCGGCGTCAGAGCGTACTGCCGGTTTTCGCGGTGGAAGCGGTATTCTGTCCGGACGGCTGTACTGGCTCACAGTACGCCTCCAATGCCTTTCTCGTTCGTTGTTTATATTCGTTTCTAGTGCTCTACGGCATCACACTTCGGTACATTTTCACATTCGTGGATGTGGACAAAATTGGCACTATGCTGCCTATGATATTTCAGATCAAATTTTGTGTTCATTCGTTCGCGCCCCGGAATTCCCGTTCCGGATTCATCGACATGCGATTTCGAACAAGCGAAACATGGAATTTCGCATACTACACTATTGGTTCAAAATCCGCTTGCAGCAGCATGTCCAGAGACGATCCTGCCTACTTTCGTCTCGGAATTTACAGACATCTGTACTGCAACGGCTTCTAGATGTCTGACGATGGTAATAGCCGGCATCGAGCATGACATTTACCCCGTTTACATGAGCAGCAAAACTTCCGAATACAATGCGATAAGGAATACTTGCGAAAATAATGCTATTGTAAACGGGCTTTGGCGTAGCAAAACATGCCAAGAGCTTAATGGAAATTTACGCTTCGGTAAATGGAAGTTTGGGATTAGCGCCAATCATTAACAAATAACGGTACGGCTGCAAAGGTCATGATACATCTTGATGCTATTCACTGCTACTTTTTCAGTACATTTAGGGTAATTATGAAAAGTACACGTCTTGTTTTTAACTACAATTGCAAACCTAGTTATGAAATACAAAAATCAGACATGTAACAGCTTAAATCAGCGCTGAGACGTCACATTATTAGTGCGTGCCCCAACCGTCAGTTTTACACGATGCACCGCGGAGTGTTCAAGTTGCGTGTTTGTTACAGCGTTTGTGTTTTGTCTCTTGGATTGCGTAGTGAACCTGATTTACTCTGTTCATTTAACCGTTGCACAGTCTGGAGCAATGCACCATTACATAGTTTGGAACCTATGTCATAGAACATAGTCTGACTTGGAACCAATGCACCGTTTTATTCACGAAAAAGAAACGGCTATGTTATCATCGACAACATGTCATCGGCTCCGTGAATTCTTCGAATTCACAGATTCCCTATATATCTGGCCAACAACCTCAAACTACGTGGATCATTTACGATACATTGCGTCTGCGTACGCCGTTGCTCGAAGCAGGTGCGTCAGAAGCGCAAAAATGCGCCAAATATTCGAACCCTTTCACCACATTGCGTCAACCGTCAAATCGTAAAAATCCGATTAGGTGCCAGCTTTACTCTTGTAATCTTGTAAACGGGCCGCGCGATCGGAACTTTTGCGAATCGATCAAATAGGAAATTTTCGTTTACGACTGACCTGCTCATGTAAACGGGGTAATTGTTATCAACTTCTTGGGGGTTTCTTTTCTTTCAGTCACCGTTCTTCTTTTCGTCTATTCCCTATTTGTTCAGCTCTTTTCTTGAGTTTCATAAACAAGCCTTTTGGATAATTTAACTTTGCGAATGTGCTATTCGTGTTCAATTTTATCTGAAATGCAGTCATCACTACAAATAAAAAACTCTTAGAAGAAAAATAAATCGTAGAGAAGACAGGAGTGAAGTACATGAATAATGTATGGAAACGCTTAGGTGCACAATGATAAACAGTAGTTTTCATGATGTGTAAGGAAGTAACATGCAAAGTGACATCAAACGCATGACAGTCATTGGAATTTATGACAGCATTCCAGTTGGCCAAGTTTGTTCTATTAACCTGTCATGAACTTCACCTGACTTCACCCCGGTGACCTAACATGACTTTGAAACTATACAACTAAACAATATACATCGAACAAGTCGCTAGTGCTGCAAAGAACATTTCCCTTTTGCCAATATACGGGAAGCGCATCAACGCCGATTTTTGTGGTCTGGCGCTGCGAATTTGTTTGAACTTTAACTAACTCGAACAGTGTTCGGCCGATTACAATTTTTCTTGATTTAAACAACGTATCGGTCATCTCTAAGCAGGTACGCAAACAATGGCGTATATCGGCCGATAAAATCTGAAGGTATGTACGAAAAACCGGAGGAGCGGTCGGATTTTGCCCCCATTCAGGGCGCGTGTTAAACGGCTAAAGCTGCTTAAGACCTTTCTATGAATGTCTAACTCCATCATCTCCAATCTCCAAATTCGCAGTTTGACCACCATCACAAGACAAATGTGAGTCGTCCATTGACAAGTATGAATTGGATGGATTATAAAAATATACAAATTATGCAGAGACTTTACTGGACAAGTTTCAATGGCTGAAAATGTCTTCATCACCACAGGACATAGAGCGCAACTGTAGACAATATCGAACAGGTAGCAACTGATGTTTTCTGCCGTAAAATAAGGTGCTAATTCGTTTTCGGCTCTTCGTAAAATGAAGAAGACGTCATATTTTTGTATGCACGCATTATGGAGTGCAGAATTCAATGACGATGAGCAGAATTAAAGGTGCTCGGGAAACCAATAAACAAGATCTATGTCCACTTCCATGGGTGTGACCACTGATTCGAAATTTTGGGGGGTACCAATCAGGGATGCGGTAAGTTTGAACAGGATAGACGGCCTGCCCCCCCCCCAAAGAAAAAATCCTTGGAATTCAGCCACTTTTTCAATGTCATTTTCAGCCCCTTGAATTCAATTTCAATGTACTACAATTTCTCAGATGTACTGTTGTTAAAAATGATATTTCTTAAAAAGGATATCAAAATTAGTAAGTTTCACTACCTAGCACTGGCTATGAACATCTAGCATTATGTCGTATGAGCTGAACCCGATTTCACGTTCACCATAGAGCAATGCTGTATGTTAAACGTTGCCCTCTTGTAGCAGGAAAAGCATAATATATTGGACGATGGATTTATGGTAAAAATATGGACCTACAATTATCTTTCCCATGTTTTCCTGTTCTATTGGCACATATTTCGATGCAATGACAACCAAGGTGGATAAAGGATGTGGCACCGAGGGCATGTACGTGGAAGATGACGTCCCCCTGGCAAAGGAAAAGGCGTCCCTCTGAAAAGGTTCCAGTGTACCCGCTCAAATTTTTCAGCCGGAGGCGACCCTATAAAAATGTCGAGTTTTTAGGAAGGTCCGAGTGCAAACCGCCCCCTCTAATTTTGCATCCAGAGGCACCCCTCCAGGTGCTTTCACAGTGGCGCCGCTCCAAAGAAATGACACCCCTCCAAAGAAGTGCCCAATGACAATTCCTGGATCTACCCCTGATTATAACATTGCTCTCTCGCGATTTTGAACTCCGGCTCCTTGTAAAATTGTGCGCATTCACGTGTGGCTTCTCTTTAAAAATTCACAACTTCTGTTGAGTCATTAAGAGGAAAGTGGCAGTTTGAAAAAGTTCCATATTTTATATGTCCGGAACAGCAATGTGGCAGTGTAAATTAAAAACAAGCGATGGGATCCGATCCGATCAGGTTATGACGGATGTTTTGGAGAGCCCCTAATCATATAGGATACGAGTGATCCTATCAAAACTGCTGCAAACAAAAATATATTTGACCCTCCTATTCCAATTACACTCAATAATTGTACACACGTCGGACCTCCGAGACCCTTGGAATTATGTAAATGTCTGAATATTATGATACCGTACGGGAAGCCACGTCGAATGACACCCATATAATGCAAATTGAAACCATATCTACGAAACGCGAGGCCTCTGAAAGTTAAACGAACCTCTGACCTTGAGGCATGATCTGACATGTGCCAGGTGGAAATGTTGCTCGATGGTTGTCCACGGGCATTTTCTTGTTGCCAAGCATGGGTAGCTTTGGGAGAAAGCGAAGAAACGCGGGCCGATCGAAGAAATGTGTTCGACCATTGACTTTGAAAATGAATGCGATTTCTGAACAATTTGCCAGAGTACCATTGACGTGTTTCGGGTTGAAATGTTACTTTGGTGCACCACGTGGTATTGCTTGATGCAAGATGTGGGCAATTTAGGGCGAAGAAAAAATGCGAGGCGACCAAAGAAATCGGTTTGACCTTTGGCCTTATAAATTTGTTATATTAGGTAAGATTATAATACGGCGCAAGTCACGTCGAATGACAGCTACTTGGTGAAAATTGAACTCATAACGACGAATCGCGAGGACTTCTAAAAATCCAAAGTAGCCTTTCACCATGAGGTTTGACCTTGACACATCCAGGTTTTAAAATGTTACTCGAGGATTCACCACGGGCTGTCACTTGACATACATTGTTACGATTATCCATTCGTTGTCACGAATGACATCCATTTTCTGCAAATTGAAGCCATGGCGACGAAACGAGATGGCATCAAAGAACTCAATCAAAC
Organism: Imbricaverruca yamaguchii; assembly: GCA_034440575.1. Classification (NCBI taxonomy): domain Eukaryota; kingdom Metazoa; phylum Arthropoda; class Thecostraca; family Neoverrucidae; genus Imbricaverruca; species Imbricaverruca yamaguchii. The sequence goes on along the minus strand of JAOTOL010001470.1, from coordinate 783,458 downwards.
CTTTGACTTTGACACGTCCCGGTTTGAAATGGAGCTGGGTAGGCTTGGACGAAAAACAAAAAACAAATGTGAGGCGAATGAAGAAATCAGCATGAATTTTGACCCGTCCAGATTATTTCGAAATATCAATTTTCTGATACTGTACATCAAGACAACACGAATGACACCACACGAATGACATTTATTTTCTGTAAATTGAAGCCATAGAGACGCAACGCGACAACATCGAAGAGCTTAATCAAACATTTGACCTTGACATGTTCGGGTTTGAAATGCTACTCGAATGTTCACCACAGGTTATTGCTTGATACTAAATTTGGATATGTTTGAGAGAAAACGGAAACAAATCGGCGATCGAAGTATCAACTTGGCCTTTGTCCTTGACAAAAATTCGGTTGCTTCGCTTCTTGAGCAACCGAACCTCGCGTTCGGTCGATATCGCTTCAATATCGTCATCTAATAAATGAAGGTAACCTTTGACCTAGTAGTTTGACCTTGACATGCACCGACTTGAAATCTTGCAGTATGGTTCATCACAGGCTATTACTTGATACCAAATCTGGGCGGGTTTCGGTGAAAACGAAAAAAAAATAGAGGCGACCGAAGGAACCGGCTTACGTTGAACCTTAACCGTTAAAGTGGTAATACGAGACCATGTAGTTCCTTCCAGCGTGTTCAATGTTAATTGATTCGAACGATCACAAACCCGTCGCTGAGTGCCGATGCCAATACAAATGCGCCTCTGGCGAACTCGTCGCTGAATACGAATATGAATCCGACGTTAACTTGACGTACGTGCCTAAGGCTGCCCATGACTTCCCTCAGTGGTCTTACAGGTACCCAAGAACACCCAGAGCAGCATCGGTTCAAGATATATCAATATATGAACAGGGGAATGCAACTTAAGACTTACAAAGCCTAGCGATAATGCAAATATGTTGCCCAGCAGAGCACAATTTTTTACTCAAGCGAAAACAGAAGATGGTCAAGGTTGATGTTATTCAAGAATGGCCTGGAAGCGGAAATTTATAATGTTTACTGATTTACTATTCAGAGATTTTGTGACGACAGATAGCCTGTGAAGCTCGTTGGCTACATCGGCTTTTAGTATTTTTGGTGATTCTCTCGTGTATATATTTTGACTCCATAAAAGATTAAGTAGAATTTTCCGGCGATAGTTACTTAGGTAGCGACGCTTGGGGGACACAGCATTTTATTTTGTGGGGTGGGGCAAATGGCTACTTTTTTTGCAATTGGGTGGTCATGCCCCCCCCCCCCCCAATGGTTACACCCATGCCCACTTGTATTAATCCCACAACGACCGGGAAAACAGTGGGATTGTCATTGGATTTCTGTTATACAACTTTTTGGTTTTGTAGTGATGCCTACTTTCCAGATTATGTTCAACATGCAAATATATATATATATATATATATATATATATATATTATTTAGATATACATGTGTGTGTGTGTGTGTGTGTGTGTGTGTGTGTGTGTGTGTGTGTGTTGTGTGTGTGTGTGTGCGTGTGCGTGCATGTGTGTATATACATATGTATGCGCAATGCCACGATCGGGATGGTGGCGGGTGGTGGTCGCACGGCTCGACCCGGCGGCGGCGCAGTTCTCAGAACAGTGTGTTCAGGATACAAACGGGACACGTCACGGGGCTGGCTGTCAGGCGCTGATGTCTTTCCACGAGCGCGTGACGATCTCCAGAGTTCAGAGAAGCTGCTTCAGACGGTTTTCCCGTGCCTTGCGTCACGTTCGGAAGCCCCAATCTGCAGCAATCGTTATTACTAACAGTGTTCAATTGCATTTCGTTAAACCAGAAATAGATTGCACCCTTGCCCAACTTGCCCCCATGCTTCAGCCCGTCTGTGGACTGCGAAGCGTCAGTGGGATTTTTTCTTTGTTAAAGCGGTTTGAGAGCATGTTCGTTAGGCTGGTCACGGAAGGACTGTTATCGGCTTCAATGGTTTGAATGAGTGCAGTTATTAGACAGAGAGTACCTATATTTTATAAGTTTCTCAACATTCATGCGTAATTGTATCGAGGCATCGTAAGAAACAATGCAGGTCTCAAGTTTTGCCGAGTGGTGGCTATCATGAGACTAGATGCTGGAATCATCGTCCACTTTCTTCCAATGCAAAGGTGTACGATCACCATTGCTGCGCAATCTGTCTGGAGTTACCCAGCAATAGCTTCACAGTGATCGCAGTCCGAAGTGTGCAGATGATTAGGAAGAATAATGGTAGGTTGAATTGCATGGCATGATATTCCTTTAAAAAATTGTCTACAGCTGGTTACTATGCTTCTTTACATTATAGATTTAGTGAACTGCAGGGCGGAAATTTCGACGGCTCAAAATGCCACGCCTTTGACGGATGTTGCTAACTTGTCCAACGACGGCTACAGTGAAGCCTTGTGACTTTGTGCAAGCATGCTTTATTGGACTCGAATGAATTAAACACCGTTTGCATTGGGGTATACACGTGTTCGGCAAACGGTACAGATGATTTTCCGTATGGTCATGAAACGAACAGCGGTGTTCGGAACACGGCACGTGTATCTCCGCCCGTTAAATAGTGTACTTAATTCCAAACACAGACTTAATAAGTATCTTAGGCCTGCAAGTTTGCACTTAGCAGGGGCGGCCCAAGTAACGATCGTTGGGGAAGGGGTATATTTCCTCGGAGTGGTGGATTCCGCGTTAAAACTCGCTAAGTGGGAGAGGGGTTCACTGGAGCAGGCTCAAAGGGAAACTTTTCGTCCAAAATGGGCGCATTTTTATCCGAGGGATGCGTGTGTGGCTAACAAATCTGTTAAGCATATGATGGGGGGATGTACCAAAGCCTTTCCGAAGTGGTGCTATTGTTGGTCGGAGGTCCACCACAATTCCATAGGGGGGATGGAAGCGGCTACAGCTCGCTGCGTCCACCAGACTAAGCTCGAACTAAAACTGGTGACTGGCGACCGACTACTGACTATATGAGACTGCTTTCTGCACTTCCGCTACAACTGTTAATTTATCGGTTGCAAATGGGCTTGCACACTCTGAAACACAATAATCGCGTTATGTCAAACGTGATACTCGAAGTGAGGTGAGCGACCAAAATTAAAATGTCCTTCAATGATGTCCGAAGTGAAATATCTGCAATGTCCCGTATGTACATCTAAATATATGTAATTTTAAGGTATTATGTACCAGGTTCTTTTTGTATGAGCGTAGTTGATTATTGGAATGAAAAGAGACCCAAATGAATTGGCGCGTGCAATAGCCACTGCACGTGGAGGGCATGTATTGTAGAATAAATAAATAAATAAACAATATAGATGTCATTCCATGATGTCAGGCTGCATTTAGATCGTATATGTTGCATTCACAATCTTGATCCGTCGAAGGCTTGAAAAGACAAACCGAAGTATAGACCTTTCGAAACATCTACCTTTGTCATCCATTGAAGCACGCTTACGACTCTCCTAGTGATGCTTCATGTTTTATCGGGATCGCACTGAGCGCCTCTCACATGGGCACATGGGCAAGCAATTAGTTACATAAAAATGCAATATATTTGGAATTTGACTGATCGCAAGCCCTCTGCTTACGCCGGATGAGAGGTGTCTTAACATCGGTAAGTCAGAGCGATTGATTCCAATATTGTGCGAGGTGCTATCCAACATAAATGCAATGGCAGCCATAGGAGCCATAGTTTCCATGACATTAGCAAATCTGGATTTTCTTACCAATCCGGATTTTCTAAGTCATGGTTGGTTGGTTGGTTATTTGGGCTTTCGGGCGCATCGACTGCGTTGGTCATACAGCGCCCATTCTAAGTCATGGAAACGCCTTCGTCAGCTAACTAGATTGAATTTCAGAATCCGGCTTAGAAGGAAGATTTCCTGAAGAAATCCGGATTTCCCAGGAGTTGGAAGCATATGGTAGCATTTATTCCATGTCCCTTTCCTGCTTCCCCTTTCGTCAGTGCCGGCGTAGTTTTTGGACGGTTTTTGACGAAGGGTTTACGCAGAATAAAGATTAAAAATCATTTTGTGATACGTTAGTTTGCAGAGACCTTATGATTGGCCGCTGTCAATGACTTCAAAGAAGTTAATTTTTCCCAGTATCAGACGAAGTGTTGGTTCAAGAACCAGTAAATTCCGTTGAAGACCATCTTACCCACAGCAGCAATTGAGACCAAGGCTATGAACACCGGTGAGACCCTTCTTCCCGATTAAAAAACATTTCACTTTTAGTATACTAATTTGTTGTTTCAGAAACATACAAACCATTCCATGTTTGGAGTGCAATAAACGGGCATAGGTCAGGGGTAGGTTTGCAGCAGGGAAACTACTACTTTATCGGCTAGATCAACTTGCTGACCTTCATATGTTTATTGGGAAGTAGGGCAAGAGGTGGAAGAGGGGGGTTGGCGAACACCTAAGACATCATGCAGTAAATAGTTCTACTGTTGCTTCTGCATGGCCGAACCAGTAATTGTACGGTGTTTACCGAACGCAAAAAATTAACAAGCAATCCATATCCATACAGTTCCTTTAGATTAAAATCCTCTAACTATTCACAAAGAGCCATTTTAGACCAGAACTATTTCGTAGTGGGGTGTCGAATTCCGAATGCGAAGATGTAGTTGTGTAGGATTACCAACACCGGGTGTCTAGTTTCCCGAGCACTTTAATGAATGGTATATATCTCCTGCAGAAATGTTTTATTTCATGATTTCATGTTTTACTTCCCTTTTCGAATCTTTCATGCAACGACGCAGCCTACGCCAATGTGGCATACATATTGGGGTATTGAAGGGAAATGTCGCACGTGCACCACAACTGTCAGCAAATCCGGGATTTCTCACGAAATCTGGATTCGGAAATCTTACATGTAATCCTGATTTCCTCGCGAATGGTCATGGAAACGCTTCTCCTTGAAATCCGGATTCGATTCATTGTGGAAACCCAATGCCAATTGAACCATGCCATGGAAACAAGGCTAGTGGGTCAATTCCTGCTTCCAGATATGCGGTCCGTTCTATATTTATCTGCACGCTTCTTTTTTTTTTGCTACGTCTGGCGACACTACCAGATATCCTGGTGTTTCTTTGCGCCCACTTCCTCCCTCGCGGCGCGTCCTCTTCGTAATCGGCCGCAGCGCTTGCGGGGGCCGCGGCGCGTGCGGCGACGCTGCCCCTCCCCTCCCCGCCACCCCCTCTACGCTGCGCTCGGAGGAAGGCGACATCAGACGGACAGAACCGGCCCGAAGGTGACCGGGGTCGGACGTGTGCCGGCTGGTGTCCCAGTGGCTCGCCAGCGTCATGAGGTTGCACTGGCTGCTGCTGGCGGCGGTCGCCGTGGCCCAGGTTGGCCTCGTGCTCCCGCAAATGTAAGTGTCGGCGGCGGGCCGCCGTTCGACGGTCTCGACTCGACGGCGAGTCAGGAGCGCCGGCTTTGCTCGCGACGCGATCACTTGCGGACTGCCGAATTGTCGCAGCTCGGCTCGCTGTTTGCTGGTTGTTGCGGTTGTTTCACTGAACGAAGCTGAAATTTGTGCTGGAAACCCGTCCACGCTGCACCCTGTGCAGACCTGTGACGAGACCACCTCTACTGTTGAGATGCTATGCCACATGTACACGTAATGACACCATTGGAAATTCTTTGCTCATCTACAACTTCCTACTACAGATTTGCAACATCAGCGATAATCACTGTAGACTTCCTCTGATGATCCAGATCTGGGTTGCCAGCAGGCCTGTCGACCTGAAATAGCAGCCTGCGGCTTCGATAGAACCGAGTTCCTATACATTAAGAACAGACAAGCGTTCCAAAGAAATGCATCGATTTGGCTTCAACGAAGTCATAAAAGTCATACAGTGTTAAGGCGTAATGAGAGCCACAGGGGCCCATTTTGGTTAAGCAAAGGGGGAGATGAATTGAATGGAAATGCATTCAAAGTTTGCTCCTTCTACAAATATAAATAGTTTCTAGTAGCTGCCCAGGCAGGAAGGAACAGGACATGATAAACACACCGTTGGTACATATCCATGCTTCTCTCGTCCTCGGGGATATTGTTGACTCCCGCCAGGTGGTGTACACTTAGGTGTACCGTTTTTTGGGGACTTTTTCGAGTTAGGCAACACCAATCAAGGGCATGATGCCTTTGCATGAGAACATTCAAAATCGAAAGTTTTATATTTTATATTACTATTTGGTCGCTTGCACCAAGGCTTTGTTCTAACATATTTGGCCGCATTTAAAGCATAGGGTTTGCACTATTAGAGGTCGTGCGCTCTCGGAGTCTGGATTTCGGTCACACTAACACATTATAATCCTCCAGAAGTGGTGTCTTCTGAGTTTAAGTGGGTGTGGGAACGTCGGACACCGGTTAGGGGGTGGGGTTAACATATTTGACAGCCATTAAAACATAGTTTTTGCACCATTAGAGATCGTGCGCTCTCGGAATCTGGATTTACGTCACATTAACACATTATAATCCTTCAGAAGCGGCGTCTTCTGAGTTTAAGTGGGGTGGGAGCGTCGGACATCGGGTAGGGGTGGGGGTGGGGGTTGATACTCCTTCGCCCCCAGTCTCAGCAAGCTCAGCCTTCTTTTGCATATTCTGTTCAAGCAGCGATAGACAAAACGATGTAACATTAATATTGTGTTTGAAGAACTTACCTGGGGCAACTACTAGGCTTCTACCTCTGCCCTGAGGCCTCTCATTTTTCCCCTGCCTTCACCTTCTGCAGATCCTATGGCAAAATACAGCGTTAGACTCAACGGGCGTTTGGCCAAAGATCTCATCTTACCCAAACCCAAGATACAGCCCAATACCTACGAGCGCACGTGAAATTTGGTTCAATAATCACGTGCATTGTTTGCCTGGATACCTCTGCAGTTGGATAATTTATTGAAGTTTCCCCAGATAAGTTCTTCAAACACATTGCTAATGTTTCACCGTTATGTCTAGCGTTGCTTGAACAGAATATGTAAAAGAAGGCTGAGGTTGCTGAGATTGGGGGGGAGCGAAGGAGTATTAACCCCCACCCCGACCCCTACCCGATGTCCGACGCTCCCACCCCACTTAAACTCAGAAGACGCCGCTTCTGAAGGATTATAATGTGTTAATGTGACCTAAATCCAGATTCCGAGAGCGCACGATCTCTAATGGTGCAAAAGCTATGTTTTAATGGCTGTCAAATATGTTAACCCCACCCCCTAACCGGTGTCCGACGCTCCCAGCTCCATTTAAACTCAGAAGATACCACTTCTTGAGGATTATAATGTGTTGATGTGACTGAAATCCAGACTCGGAGAGCGCACGACCTCTAATAGTGCAAACCCTATGTTTTAAATGTAGCCAAATATGTTAAAAACAAAACCTTGGTGCAATCGACCAAATATTAACATAAAAATCTAAAACTTTGGATTTTGAATGTTCTCATGTAAAGGCATCATGCCCTTGATTGGTGTTTCCTAACTCGAAACAAAAAAGTCCCAAAAATGGTACACTTTAGTGCACACCATCGCATTTATCGCAAATTGGCCAAGTTGATCAACAATTTGCCTAATCCAGCTAGCGATCACATAGCTGCCAGACTGGTGCTGTTCACGTCCTTAAAAAGGCACCAGTCGACATGCGATGGCAGGGTGTGAGAGTGCAAGTTAATTGAGCTGAAGGCAAGCCAGACTCAAGGGCAGAATTGTGAAGTGAAGCTGGATCATGGCCCGGTCTATTTTTGGCATGATATTTCGCTTTGTATCGTCTAAGAGACGTCATAAAGTAATGCAGCTTGGTCGCATGACGTATTAAAACATGTGCAACAAACATGCAACATAGTTGTTGCTGATAACACTTGGGTGAACGTGAATTACTTCAGACCAATTTTACTGATATCACAAGCGGTTTAAACACACCGAATTTGGCGTGAATACACATTTAGGTAATCATACATAATTATGTTTCATTTAATCAGATGTATTTCATTATTTCCATGTAATCATGCTTCATATCTAAGTCACCAACAGCCGACTGGCAGTCAGCTGACAGTGACTTGAATACATTGTTGATATGAAGAATGTGTGATGGGTAATACTTAAAGGCACCTAAAGGTGTATTAACAACAAATGCCGGATGAACACACAGCTGGAGATGTTAGTGAAATTGGCCTCTGATCTAAACCTGTTGTATTTTCTTTTCTTTTTTCGCTCAGTTTGTGAAGTCACATACAATTTGCTGAAAACAAAGCATACGAGTTAGATTGTGCGTGTAATTAATCCATACTACCAAAGAACGCAATACGGTGACAAAGCATTTGCGAATAGCACATATTACAACGAGTAGTGTGGTCCGCAATCCATAATTCTGGCCAGGTAATGACACTACTACAGTGTATACTCTAAAGTAACCTCGTGAGACCTCTTGCGGCGGCTTTAGACATATTTTCTTCGCTACTATAAAAAGATATCGTGCATACAAAAGCCTCCCGTTGGTTTTATTTTAATGGCTGTGATGCTCTATTCTCATATATCAATAAGATACGATTTCAGTGGTGTTTTCAAGCTGATGCTTTCGAGTAGCGCCTCACGCATAATGTTAAATTGTCTGCAGCTACGTTTTGCTCACCCAAATTGTGTGCAGCTACGTGTTGTTCAGCCAAACTGTCTGCATATGCGTGTTGTTCGGCTACACTTCGATGATACCCAACCACAGCACCTATTCACACTATGCGCATTTGTGACTATCGCGCCCCAATGTCTTTTTCAGTGCAACTAATTTATTTCCACGATATTTCCGTTTCGAAGCCTCCGACCTTGTTAGAAACTTCGTCCCAGGAGTAGACGTCAAGAGGGCGCCATATTTCAGAACCTATAACACCATGTTTGCAACACGGGTAGGGCTGCTCGGGATCGTCCCATATCGGAATTTAGGGGCGCGTCGACTGCCTTGGTCATGCAGCACCCTCCAATATCGTTTGGCAACCGGTGACGTCACATGGGCTGGACAATTGCTCAGTCCCGTAGGCGCTCCAGCCAAACTTGCTTTTTTTCCACACAGCATTTACGATCTTAAATGCCATCAAAATTGGACGAAATCAGGTTAATTTGAAAGCATGAAGAATTTTGTCCCCGAATATGGGACTTATCTTCTCCTAATACTATAACTGTTTGCTTGAACCAACGCTGACTACATTCATGTCGAGAGCCGCAGGAATCGCACGGTGCCACGGGTGGTAGCAGTACGATGAGACAGGTCAACTGAAGATCACGGCCGGGACGGGGGTAGGAACAAGTAAGCGATACTGTTGCAGCATAATTCCTCCCTACTTGACACAGGGGTGTAAACAAGGGTGGGGGCACTAGGGTTATGTGCCTCCCATGAGAAGGTGGAAGCCGTCCGACCAGGAAAATGCAGTAGAGTGGGATCACGCTGCGTGGTGTCTTCCGAACAACACAAATCAGAACTCCCCCATGGGAATTGACCTCCCCAAGTATCGATCTCTCGGTAGCCGAAAACTGCAAACAAAGAATCGTATGCATAGAATTTCAGGCACGAGCCCTAGAGACCATCCAGTCGTACGAGGGGTATGCAGCCACATTCATCGATGGCTGTAAAACTGATACAGGCATCGGAAGCGCTTTTGTATGTGGTAATACTACTCTGGATTTACACTGCCACAACATGCATCCGTTTTCACAGCAGAACTGGTGGGTATTGCCAAGGCTCTTTCTTTTATCCAGGTAGGCGACGAAGATTTACACCTGATCTTGTCTGATTCCCTCAGTAGTCTTATGGCCCTGAATCGATTTTACCCCCCAACCCCATGATACAAGACATACACTTGCTCATTTCTTCCTTAGCTGAGGAGGGCAAAAGTGTGGTACTGTGCTGGATACCAATTTACGATGGAATTATTGGAAACGAGCTCGCGGACGCAGCAGCTAAACGCTCAGCGAATGCACGATACACGCGTCGGTTGCCACTCCCTGCAAGGGATTTCTACAGAAATATATCTGTTTACCTGCACAACAAGTTGCAGTCTTCTTGGGATGTTGTTCTGGGCAACAAACTCAAGATGTTAAAACCTCGCCTGGGGGCATGGCAGTCCTGCTCGTGACGATCGAGGCGCGAGGAAGTGATTAAGTGCCGCCTGCGGTTAGGACACACACATTTTACACATCGCTACCTTCTATGCTCGGAAGAACGGCCAGTCTGTCCACGTTGCGGCGACAACCTGTCTGTAGCCCACATTATCAGCACATGTCGTCACCTTCGAGCGGAATGTCCCCGCTTCTTTGGAACCCCATCGCCCACCCTGGTCGAACTACTGGGCGGCGGGTCTCACCATGTCGCTGAACTCTTCCCATTCCTTTCTGCTGTTGGAATTGACGTCATGCACCAACGCCAACAAAGGTAGGATACAAGCGCTAAACATTTGTATTTTCTCTTTGAAGCACGTCATCATGAAGTGCACTAGCGTGTTGTGACCCCAGTCTTGCAATTTCCTCCACGTCGATACGATCACACCTGGTTTGACTGACGAAGTTATGGACGCTGTATAACCTCTGCAGTTGATGCGCCCCAAACCCCCAATATCAACAACAACAACAACCAGGAAAATGTGCCAACATTATATTTAGGCTACCGGTGGAGGTACCGATACTGATTGGAATATCACGCCCTTATGACCAATGTGCAGATACGGAACCTGCAGCTGGTTTTCAGGATTGCTTTCCATTTTTCATTCATAAGCGTCTAGACCTGGGGGTGTTCTTTGATATATTCTTGAGAGGCAAGTGCCCCCTCAATGTTGGCTCTATCTCCTAATAATTTATGCTTTTAATTAACATGGGGTATCACGGACCATGTGACCTATCGATGTGGGGCTTCCATTAATTTCATTAATTTTGCACCCAAATAATATACGGTGTAATAATCATAATAATAATATGCACACACATGTACATATACATATATATATATATATATATATATATATATATATATATATATATATATATATATATATATATATATATGCCAGCCGTCTCATATATGAAAACTTGCCAGTAATTTCGGAAGTATTTCAACAGGAGGGAGAGGGTTGAAATCCAATGACTTCGGAACAATGGTGTCGGAATTGGGTTTGGCATCATGCAGCACCAAATTAAGTTGTTCTTACTCATCTCAGTATAAGATAATAATGGGTACTTATGAAATGCACTGGTCGAAATCCGGCGACTATTTGCATGAGTGTTGCTTGAGCCACCTTACAATCCGTTTGCTCACACATGCAAATACTAGGTACGCCACTGTCCACGCTACTCTATCTGGGATGTGTGAACTGCGAGTATTAATCACTGAAAGGGGCTTACTTAGACCTCCAATATAAAATCCAGCCCATGAAATATAGGTGTTTATGTTGTTGGGGAAGGGAAGGTGTTGCGAACAATAGGAGCAGCTCCTCCTACAACCTCAAAACACTGCAGGTTAAAGTTGTTGATTCTTCGGTTTTTCAAGCAAACATTTGGAGACATCTGGATAAAAAGCTTGAATTTGTCCCTGCACCAGTCTCGAAGGCCTGTCGATAGCACTGACCATGAGTGTATGAATCCATCCATGAGTGAAGTGAAGTGAAGTGTATCCATGAGTGTATCCATGACTGACCATGAGTGAAGCCACAGGGTGACCAACTCCCTCCCTGAAGTGATGAACTTCATTTCGAATTGACCTGAAATTGAGTACTCAGTGCACTGAAGCTTATAATATTGATATGAATGTACTCAGACATGTTTCAGCTCCCCTTTCCACACCATTTTTGAAGAAGAGAAAATCACACATATAATTAATGTTCCAACATTGCTACCAAGTATTTGTGCCACATTTTTCCAAACAATTCTGGAATAAGGGAAAACCACACATGATTAATGCTCCAGCATTACAACCAGGTATTTGTACCAAATGCTGAAATTATTTGCCATCAGAAATAAATGCACCTTACTTGTCAGAAAAAGCTGTGGCTTAGTGCTTTATTCATCTTTTTAGGCATGCAAGGCCACAAATCCTCTTCTTAATAGCATCCTTTGCACTGCAGTTGGTCCAATTTTTCTCCAAAGTGCACTCGGTGTGCCTCTTCCTTTATGGGTCATGTGTTTTTGTGAACCAGCTGATGTACACAGTGCACCTCAAGTTACTAAGATTTAGGGTCTAGGATATGACCATGCAGAAAGGATGTTCCAATGCATATGCACTCCAGTGAGAAAATCACATTGATTTGGATGTTAATTCATAAGCAAATTGAGTTCACAAAAGCACCATCATTGGAAATGAGGATATTTCCATCAAAATGCACTTTAATGCTGCCCTTAAAGCTCTGGAGCAACTGTGACATGCATGTACTGATACACAGATATAATTATAAAATTAATTCTGATAACCGGCGTATCAGATACTTTCCACTTAATCTACAAAATACTTTACCTTCTTACTACTTAGCACATGGCTAGAGAGCAGATAACGAGGCACGTCATGCTAAATATGCTTACATTTTAGTTCTATCTAATGGTTTCCATGTGCTGGGTAATGGGTATTGAACTATGGTTATATCTGTCATAACATGTATGTTGCTTTCATCTAGTGTTCACTGTGCATTCAATATTATAATATTTCAAGACATAAGTAGCAGAGCTTTTTCTCCAAAAGGAGGTTAGGACGGGTTAGATTAAGTTATGCTGCATTTTTATCTATATTTCATTTAATGCTCTACTACCTAAATAAGTCATTTTTTAAAATGTTATTTTGCATACTACCTGAAAAGTAAGCATTTGCACAGAAAATGAGTAATGCCATCATCTGCGTCACCTTCATAAACATTGCATTAGAATGATAAATTCAAAGGATTCACAAAACGAATTAAAGCATACATTTACCGGTAAGCCTAGGTACATATTTGATAAATCCAGCTATGGTTCAAATTTCAATTCGTGGAACCTTAAGCGTTAAGCACGACAACAGGTTGAAGGTTGTATCCCATGAACTGAATACATTTTTCACCAAACTTAAGAGCATGCTCAATACCCCATGAACCAAAACAATACTCATCAGCTTCATACACCCACGCCAACAATCAGGAACATCGTATGCCAAACCACAACAACATCATGTCTTCACTGCGTCACGGCTGAATCTTATCCAGGTTTTAAAACGTATTTGGAATGTTTACGTGACGTTATCACATATACCAAAATCATGGTAGATTACACTAGAAGTCTAGCACATTTCTGCTTACGTCACTTGGGCTGAAACTAGGAAACCTACTAGATTCCGTTGTACCTTTTAGTCTTAGTATCCAGGGGCTGCTTCCTTGCACGTAGGCCACCACATTCGTACACGTAGGTCAGCGACAGGAGAGTGACAATTGGCAACGACCTGATAAAGGGACGTCACACCCGGAAAGTGCGTTGAGCTTCCAATCTTCGGGACCAAGTAGCGTCGTCGAAATCAAGATAGTGGTGGTTGGGGGTATCCGCACCAGCACGGTGGCCGGAGTCGGGGTCTTCTGGCACGGATGACCTTCGTGTGGTGGTGGCCAGTTGGGCCCACCTTGAGAAGGCCTCTGATTACAGAGATAATCTACACCGGGACAAGGGCGCCAAGCTGGGACGAAAAACTAGCACACGCTTCCTACGCATCCGTTAGAACAACGCGACAGCAAAACTGGCTCGAGTTAGAATTAGGCCTGCAGGCGGGCGTGCCCCTGGTGCGATGCGACAGTAAGAGGAGCCGGCATAGATGCCACTTATGTAAGAATACATACAATTACCACGATATAGTTGTGCTTGTTGTCCCATTCTTCTATGCAAGGGATCCGTCATACAAAGTTAACCCGAGCAGATCAAGATGACGTTTGGGACTTCAGAAGCACAGCGTGAAGGACAATAATTGACCCTACAACACCTACTTGAAACACCTGCATATATCGATGGTCCAGCAATTACTCCACATTGTCTCAATAGGATCAGCTCCAGACCACCCAGCATCGTCTATGGATCATACTACGGCAGTGTGGATCACGCCCAGGCTGTGTGGGCCCGACACAGACCATATGACCCATACTCGGGCAGCATCCAAGCGCAATAATTGATGGCCTGCTTTGACGATTCTTTCAGATATTTTCCAGATGACGAGGTGCCAGTGATTCGCCCACGGTAAATACGCCGGGTCCATGTGGGACCTTATGGTATGGGTGCAGGGACTAATGCTATTTACAACTGCCTAATGATGTCTTCATTTGTCAGCTGTCAGATCATCTTGCTGTACAGAAGTTGGCCGAGTTGCTATGTGATATAGCCTCCAATCAGGCAAGACTGGCAGCATGCCACTTTCACCTATGCGCTTAGTATCTTTTTGATTGCCAACAGAACAGGCTTAGCGCAAGCTATTTCCAAGCAACATCATGGTACCAGTTGCAGGCAGACTTATGAGCCTTGCCACGTTGATTCAGCGTTGGTCGTTCCATTCATTTCGTATTCAAATATTTATCCCTCAGGAGCGATAGGCCGGAGGTTGCGGGCAGGTTTAGATGAGTGGAAATATCCCGCAGCAACTGAGCTATGCCGGAAGTTGTGGCACTGTGCAAGCCCGCGCTTTCTCTACTAATCTGGCCAAATGCTCGAAGGCTGTTTAATGCAAAACGAACCAACACTGATCTTACGTCGTGAAAAGGACAAGTCTAGCAACACGCCCTGGTAAATTAGACATAGCACAGCCATCATTATCTGGGCAATTGCGGGAACAAATAATGTATTGCCGCACGATGGAATTGAACAATGCACATTAATAGCATAACGCTTACGGAAAATTTACCCACCGAACTCAATGCATTACTTATATTGGTCACTTGCTTAAAGATAGTGCAATTATTATTGAATGCGGTATGCATGCTAATATTCAAATAATTCGGGTCCTTGCTATATTCATCGGAGCAGGAGGATTTTGGAACAATGACCAACTAGTGGTGTAGTCGGTGTAATATTTAGCGCCAAGCTAACGAGACACCCCTATCATTGAGCTACAATGCGGGTACCATATCCGAAAGCTGTAGATAACAACATTCCATCAACAGATATTTATGTCATTCTTGCGGGCGTATTTCTGGTTTCTGATACATCTCTGGCTAATGTCTTCGATTAATTTGATGTAAATACGAATGCCATTAGTGCTCTAATATTTACCAACGATGACGAACATGAACGATTCCGTGAATATGCTGCAAGAGGTCACCTGAGCTACCCGATCCAGCCCGACCGAAATCTTTGGAACTTGGATAACATTTTAAGATTGCCACGAACATTTTGGATAACATAACCGCTGTTGACTGGCTTCGCTCGAGCGGCCTTTGTTTCGTTGCATCTTTTTATGGTCAGGCCCACTTAGAAAAATCCTTCCTGCGCCATTGCATGGGGTAATGTTACTTTTCACGAGGTAAGGGGAGGATGGCAGGGACAGGGACCCTGTTAATCGCAAGGGGAGGGGCGCCTCGATTTCTCTGAGGGGTGACGCCTTGAGCTCACAAACGTGTTGAGTGGGGAGTACATTCAAGATTTCCTGTAATATAACTTTTTCCCGGCCAGATGGGCTCTATTTTTCATGAGGTGGAACATATCCAGTGCCCAACCTCGGCAAGGGGTGTTGCTTTTTATATACTTTTGATAGGACGAGTGCCTCCTCAATGTTAGCTTTTCTTTGCCTCCTGACTATTTCACTTTTAATGAGACCCAGGGGTGTCGATTTGTATCCTTTTGTGAGGACCATGGCCCCACCAATGTTGATCTTGCCACATGTTGATTTGGGCCCCCCAATAACCTATGCTGTTTTATGCTGGTAAGAAAGCTAAAGGGAAAAAGAAAAACAACATGCTACAAAGAAAACTTAGTTGATGTTAACCAGCATATTTTGTACTGCAATGAAACAGATAGTGGACTGACTCTCCTACTGGCGGATATAGCACACCGGTTTTTTTTTTTTTGGGGGGGGGGGGAACTTTCGGATTTGGGTGTCAGCCCCCCCCCCCCCCCCCCCAATGGCGATCCTAGGATTTCCATGAGAGGATTGGAATGGATTTGGCGGGTGCCCATCCTGCTATCATTTTTGGTTTAATGACAATGCTGGCAAATGCACTGCAGTATACACTCACCATGGCTCATGTCAAATTATTTTGGCATCGGCAACAGGCTTACCTTTGTCCAAAGAAAAATTGAAAAATAGCATCTAAAGTTGTCAATCGGTTGCATTGTAAGCTAGAACCATTAAACCGTTGCATATCTGTTGTATTCCCACTCTTTCGAGTGCAAAAACCCTGACCTGCTGTTTACCTGACCGCATTAGCAGCTATCTCAAAGATAGTCATTGTTGAGACTATTGTTAATGTGAACTCCTTACTGGGAATAAGGAGGCAGAAGCTACTCCTTCAGGAGAAGGTTGAGATGTTGAGATGGAGAATCCAAACTGAAAATAAGGACAGACATATACTTCAATATGCACCTTTGAATTCACAAACTTTTATTCCTAGACGTCTTAGCTTAGACAATTATCCTTCCACAAAAAGAACAACACAGTATTCCATCTATCAAAATAACCCATTTGCTTATCAATCAATTATCAATCCATGATTATATCTCCAATTGAATGTTAAGCTAGGTTAGCGCGCCTTGGAGTGGGGGGGGGGGGGGCCAAATCTGCCCATTCCTCCATTTTTTTTTCTCGCACATAACTCCAGATATTACCGGCCAATTTACGCCATTCTCTGCGTACCAGCTCAGAAATGACCGGTGCGTTGTTAACCGGAAAACGGAAATCGGCCCAAATATTTTTTTTTCGAGTTGGGGGCCGTTAAAGTAAAAAAAAAGATTCGCAGCGCCAGCCAACAAAGATCGGCGCTGGTGAGCTTCCTGTATATTGGCAAAAGGGAAGTGTTCTTGGCGATATTGGCCATTTATTTGATGTGTATTGTTATGCTATATAGTTTCAAAGTCATAGGTCAGTGAGGTCAAGTCAGGTCAAGTTCATGACAGGTTAATGGAACCAAACTTGGTCAACTGGAATGTTGACATAAATGCAAATGACCGTCATGCGATTGATGTCACTTTACATGTTACTCCCTACACATCTTGAAAACTACTGCTTGTCATTGTGTACCTAAGCATTTCAATACTGCATTCATGTACTTCACTCCTTTCTTTGCGGAGCCGATTGCGCCGAGCCGCCCAATGGAGCAATCTGACGGGCGGCCTGGTTCCGGTAACTGGAGCAAGTAATGACCTGATAAAGTGCTGCTATATAAAGTGACTTGAGGTTAAATGCCTGATCTAGCATTGGTATAGCATCGAACCTTGAAAATATCGACCTAAGGTCATGAAATTTGCTCACAATAGAGTTCACTAACGTATTCATCGACACTGCGAAGTTCGTTGCCCCAGCTGTAATAGGAGCCGAGACCCTTTGGGGGCGGGATCCACCCCCTCCAGTGCACATAATTTTATGAGGCCCTCCGTGGCCCATGTTAGGTTCTGTTGCATTTTCTTCTTTTCTTTAAACATTGCTTTTTATCAAACTCAAAGCCTCGTTTTGGTGTTATTTTGCTCACAAACTGAAAAGTAAACAATTGCACAGAAAATGAGTGGTCCTAATTGGTGTTAGTCACATACACAAGCATTGTGCTGGAAGGGTAATTCAAAGGATGCTTAAAACGACTTCAAGCATGAATTTACTACCTAACCTTCCATGTGAGAATTTGTTGAAAGGATTGTTTTTGTTTTAATCACAAAAAGCAAATAAAAATGAACGAAAACGTAGCCCAACCTGATCTTTCATTTAAAAAAGTTTTTTTCCAACTAAAAGGGAAAACCTAACTTAACCTAATCTAAACAAGCTGAACCCATCCAAACCCTATATCATTGAGGACTCAATCAAACTTCATGGAGGCCCTAAGATGTGTAAGGCTTGTTTTGTGGATAATTTAACCCGCGCCATCTCGTGGGGGAGGGGGTCGTTGACGACCCCCCCCCCAAGGTTGTCGGCGGATGGTGATATATTTCCGGGAGGATAGTCATAGATTTCCGGGAGGATAGTAATATATTTTAAGGTCGTCCGCTGATAGAACGGCACGCGACAGCGCGCCCAAATTTGCCACACCTTTTCCCACATCAATTTGGCATGCTGTGTCAAAATGTTTAAGTCAGGCCATCTAGGGTCAACGAGTTAGTCAAGGTCAAATGAGGTAACCTCAAATCATTCAACCAGTCGTCACGCTTTAACGAATAAAGATATCTTAATGAATCTTTCAGCGTTTGCTTATCTTTAGGATGCAACAAAGCTCACCAGAGGAATTTTTCTCTTTTTTTTCTCAGTTTTTGAGTACATATTAGATTTGTATATTTACCCATAAGTGTTAAATAGAAGTTTCTGTCTAAAGTAAACATTTTTTTTATTGGAGCACGTTGACGTCGAACAACACTATTTTGGTCCGCTCTACTCATTAGAGAAGGAAGATTAAGGAAAACTTGAAAACTCAAAATTTTGAAATTTCAAAAAAATGTCTTTGATTTTTGGGTGGCCAAAAATTGCATGGTCCTGGTCCATTTTGCTTTCCTTTTCCGATTCAAAATAATTTTTTCTTCAAATCTCCCTCAAAATGAACCCCCAGTGCCAGAAACATAATGTAAGTAGTGAAACTCTAGGGCCCCTAGTGACGTCACTTTTCGTGGAGGAGAAATTTTTAAGGATGGTGTCTGGTCCTACTCGTCGAGTGCTTTCCGATGACACCGATTTAATTTTCTTGTGACGCTTAGTTTGGAGATTACAGGGTGTCATGATGCAGTCACTCATTTCCTCTGCAAGTGCATACTTTTTCACTTGTGAAGCAAAGTAACACCAAAAAGGGGGCTTGGAGTTTGGTGACTTAGCATTAAAAGTGCATCAAAGCAACAACAAAAAATGTAGCCGAACTTAACATGCGCCCCGGAGGGACCCTGAAAATTACGCGCACTGGAGGGGGCGGATTCCGGCCCCCTCCCCTAATATCTCGGCTCCTATTAAAGCTAGAGTTACGAAATTTCCAGGTGGATGGGTACGGTATTGAACTATATCGTGTGCAAGTGTCATGACCATAGGTCAATATCCTCAAGGCCCGATGAGGTTAAAATGCCAAAATTTTATGGTTTTCCATGGCTTAGCTTGTCATTGTTATGGATCGCTGTGACTGTGTTTAAATGCTCCAAAATGGACACCAATGATGTGTTGGACATTACTAATGATGCAATACAGATGCTAGAACCGACATTTGACCTCAGGTCGTCTATTTAGCAGCACTTTATCCGTTCATTACCTGCTATAATTACCGGAACCGGGCCGTCCGCCCGACTACTCCGTTGGGCGGCTCGACGCAGTCGGCTTCGCGAAGAAGGCAGTGAAGTCATGAATAAAGTATGGAAATGCTTAGGTACACAATGACAAACAGTAGTTTTCAGGAAGTGTAGTAAGTAACATGCAAAGTGACATGAATCGCATGACAGTCATTTTCATTCATGACAACATTCCAGTTGACCAAGTTTGTTTCAATTAACCTGTCATGAACTCGACCTGACTTGACCTCGATGATATAACACGACTTTGAAACTATATAGCATAACAATAGACATTAAAAATTCGTTAATATTGTCCAGAACACTTCCCTTTTGCCAACGTACGGAAGCTGCGAATTTTTAACACTTTAACTGCTCCCAACACGAAGAAAAATTAGGCAGATATCCGTTTTTTACTTTAAACAACGTGCCGGTCATTTTTAAGCAGGTATGCAAACAATGGCGTATACCGGCCGGTCAAATCTGGAGTTATGTACAAAAAACCGGATGAGTGGAAGGAAAATTTTCAAACAACTTCTCGCATAAAAAGATTCAACTTAAAAAACTTCACCTAACCTAACATAGCCGGACCCATTTTTGAAGGATCAATTTTTTGGGGGAAAATATCCCCAAAATGTTTTTTTTTTAAATATAATGTTTCCAGATTAAAACAGAAGTCTAGCCTGACCCATCATAACCAAACCTAACCTATTTGTTTGCTTCATGGGGGTACATGTGTAAAACGTGTCTCATATATACCCACCTACTTTAAACTGTAATAAAGCCCTTAACGTTTAATAGACCGTTCCTACGACCCCAATCTCTCTTACCTGCGAACCCACCAGTTATTTCATATTCAGGATACACATGCCTACATATCTCCTCTTGCTATTATTCTTGAGAAAAAAAATCAGCCAATGTAGCCTGTCTCTTCATCTTAGCGACCCACAACACCAACATACGAAACATTCTGTTCAACTGGGCCAAACTGGACACACGCACAAAACATCCTGTTCAGATTTCGCTTTCGATATCTGGCTCATTGGGTTTCCTTACCCGTTACTGGCTGAACTAAATTCTTGAAGCTATCAGACTAAGGAATAATGAAACTGCTGATTTTGTCAGCTGTTGCCGTAAGCAGAACTGCAACAGTATAGAACCATCGATGTGCGTGAGAATCTACTATGCTACCATATTGGGGTTCCAAACAATTATTAAAAATACCTTTAAAATTGGAGATTCTTTCACTCGCAGTGCTATTTTAACCTCGACCAAAGTTAGCATATTTTAATCTAGTTTCATTATGTTGGCTTGGGCGGGGGGGGGAGGGAGGGTGGCGAGGCAAAAGACATGATGGCCCCCTTTGAGGCGCTTCGAGGGTCCATGGCCGAAATGCTACCCCTTGGATGCCAGTGGCCGTAGGCTGTTTAAAGTTTCATGCGATGGCGAGCCATTTCATGGTGTCCTATGTTCGTGACGATGAGCTCATCGCACACTGGACGTACGACCCGGCAGACTGTCGTCTTTGCTTGTCTCTCAAGCGTACATATCAGTTTCTTATATGACGTTTCCAGTTGTCGGAGGAGTGTTTGGCATCATCCGACCCACACTGAAATCAAAGGCAAAATTGAACATGAATCAGCGAGTGGAGCCACTCGCTGCTATGTGCTGAGTACAGCATGCTATTTACTTGTTTAATACCACGTAGTATGAGCATGGGAGCTGACGAAATATTTGGGTGGAATGAAGCCGATTATTTGCCAATTTTTTCCCAGTCAATGTCATGCGGGTTAATGGCTAAAATCGTGGAATGTTGGGGAGGCGGCATGACCCCCGGGCCCTTTCTTCTCCTCCCTTCCTGGTGATACAGCTGGCGAGGAGGGAAAGCTGATGTTCGTCCTGTCCCAGAAGATGCGTTTTCTCTGGCGATTGCTTTCCCATGTTTTGTCTTCCATAATAGGTATCTATAGGTACCAATTTAAACTCGTACACTAAGGCATAAACTTCGCTCTGCTGGTTAAAATGGCATACCAAACATGCCACGCACTTGAACCCGCAATGATGCAGGAATGGTTTCAACTAAATAGCAGTACCCTACTACAGTCCGTCATTGAATTTAAGAACGGAATTTGTGCGATTTTCTCTTCTGGAATTCAAGACATTTAAAATAATTTGTCCCACATTCCTGCTTTCATTAAACACAACTTTTTTCTCCGAAAAAAATGTAATCAGAAGAAAATTGTCCTGGCTTCTTTGTCTTAGTTGTACATTGTTATTTCTTGAATACGGCTGAGACTGGCGGACTGAAACTGGCGGACGCCAGTCTCAGTCTCATTAATCAGAAGGCCGTCTCATATGAGACTGAAACAGACTTAGTCAATAATTTGTTTTCGTAAACAGGACAAATTGGTCTTCGTGAAGCTCGCTTCTGGTCCTTTCTTCTTGACTTCTAGCGGTTTTCCCCGTAGTAATTCATGATTTTAGCTATTTTGGCAGCATTCTTGTCTATGCAAACTATGGCATATTTTGTTCGTGCAAAACCATCTTGATTTGCAATATTCACACTCACACAATGATAGGTTTTGAAGAGACTTTGTGTTCTCAGGCGTAGCACAGTGGTAGGAATATGCCCAAGCCGGGAGAAGCCGCCGGATAACGGCTCGAGGCCAGGTGATACCGATGGCCAATGGTCATGTAGGTTGGCTGGAGCAGAACCAAAACTCAGAACAAATAGCAGTCAGAACACAACCCCAGCCCCTAGTGAATGTACAGTATATCTACTTCTTTTTATTAGATCGGCTCATTCTTTCTATAACCACGCATTTGCAAGTGAAAATTTCTTATCGCTGGCTGGGATATAGGTTAATATTAATGCAAGCCAATCAAATATCCTCCATGATCATTGGTATTGGCAGGGAAATTGGCATCAAGAAATAATCCATTTGGTACGTATGCTTCTGATTCACCAAGTTTACTGTAGGCACCAAGTTTACTGTAGGCTTTGCTTTGCATTACATTTCCATAGCTCTACCTTTCCTAATCTTGTCATTCCCTATCATTCCTCTTCTAGAGCTTAGAGCCTACAGTGTGATACCCTATGCTACCTCATCAAGGTTCAGCTTTCTCTACGTCACCGAACCTAAGCTGACCGTGCGTAGCTGCGCTCGCTTGCCTTGCGTGGCCCGACACTACCGTACGGCCGCAGATCGTCGCACGAGCGTGCGTCGTCTCGGCGGCCGCCCTCCAAGGTGTTCAGGGGCTCCAAGACGTACCAGGCCGGCCTTCACCAGCAGACGTCACGCTTCCCGGGCGGCTGCAACGAGGCGGCGCCGCCGCCCATGAATTCGGTTATCAAGTGTTCCATCTACTCGGGCTGCCGCGCCAAGTGCATGGCCGGACACCAGTTCCCCAACGGCGAACAGCAGATCCGGCTGCTCTGCGAGAGGGGAGTGTGGACGCCGCCGGAACCGTACGGCAGCATCCCTGACTGCGAAGGCAAGTGTCGTCTGCAGCACGGCTGAGGGGCGGTCCTGGCTGAGAGTAAGGTGCTGACCATGGCTCTCTAACGGTGACCTGGGCTGCAACGATGATTTGGCCGGACCCCACTCGGCAGCGAAACACTGTTCTGACCTGGTAGCGACGCTCCCTCACGGTCCGATCTGGCCGTCGTGCACTGACCTGACCTGACTTGACAGCGAAGTGCTGATCTGATCCGACCTGACCTGGCAGTGATCGGACCCGATCTGGCCTGGTAGTGACGATGCCACGTGGCTTGATCTGGCCGTCGTGCACTGACCTGAGCTGACCTGCCCTGACCTGGCAGCCTAGTGCTGATCTGACCCGATCTGACCTGGTAGCGACGCTCCCACGTGGTCCGATCTGGCTGTCGTGCATTGACCTGAGCTGACCTGACCTGACCTGAACCGGCAGCGGTCTGTTGGCCCGAGTGCCAGAACGGCGGCCGCTGCGTGGCGGGTAACACCTGCCAGTGTCCGCCCGGCTTTGAGGGAGCACTCTGTCAGGTTCGCTCTGTCCAGTGCACCGAACCACGGCCGACCATCTACAACGCCCGCCTCACCTGCAGTCGAACGTGAGTATCCGGCGCAGGTCGCGAACACGCCACATCAGTCGACTGGCGCGGCGAACGTGGGCTGGGGACGGGGTGAGACGAGGTAGTTCCAGCTGACAATGCAATGCGATGAAAAACGCTTTTGTCTCTGAATTTTAAATGGTCAGTGGCACTGACGTGGACCAGTTTTCTTAGTGCCAGAACACTCTTTTCCTAGTGACGGGAATCTGGAGAATTGTCTCGAATATCTCAATGATTGCGAGAAATTTGTGGATGGATCCAACATTATGCCGAATTTTCTCCAAGACACTGGCAAGTGTAGAGTGACAAAAACACCTAGGGTATGACGTCCAAACGTCAGTACTATGCACCAAAAAATGGCATGCAGATAAAGGAAATGTCTCCATGTGAGAATCACTGGTTTGGTTTAATAAAGTGACAAAATACCATTTAAAAAATGTATGTTCAACAAACATGCATATCAACCAGGCCCTACAAGAGGTTTAGTTTCTTAGCATACAACTAATATTTATATTTACATTAACCTGCATATAATACCAATGACACGGAAGCTGTCCAAAGTTAGGGAGAGAAAGAGTGAGAGAGAGAGAGAGAGAGAGAGAGAGAGAGAGAGAGAGAGAGAAGAAAAAAAAAAAAAAAAAAAAAAAAAAAAAAAAAAAAAAGAGAAGAGAGAGAGAGAGAGAGAGAGAGAGAGAGAGAGAAAGAGGGATAGAATGAGAGATAGGACAGCCATTATTAAAGCCGATTCTTTCCACGAAACGCCCATGGAGTTCGTTCACCAAAATTTCGGGGGTCGATGTCCCCTCTGCAGCCCAACCCCTTCGTTTCCCGCGCCTACTGTGCACCATTGGTTTCAAGGAATAACCCAGGAAGATAAAATTAAGTAATGAATTTGATGCTGCCATGTGAAACATTGATCGCGTTTGGGGTGCAGTGTGCACTAACATGCTTCAGGAATATGGATCCTCACACCCCTTCTTGGGGGAGGGGGGCGGTTAGTAACCCCCTCTAAAGTCCAAACTAAGCGTCGCACGAAAACGAAAGAGGTGTCTTCGGAAAGCGCTCGACGAATAGGGTCCGGATCCACCCCGAAAACAATTTCGCCCCAAAAGTGATGTCACCAGGGGGCTAGATTTTCACGACTTTTCACAACTTACATTATGTTTTTGGCTCTGGGGAGTTCATTTTGGGGATATATGAAGAAGAAAAATTATTCGGAATGAGAGAAGGACAGCGAAATCGACCAGGGCCATCATTTTTTCGCCCACGGAAAGTACAAATTTTATTTTTTTGAAATTTCAAAATTTTCAGATTTCAAGTTTTCTTTAATTTTCCTTTTCCAGTGGGTAGAGCAGACCGAGAAACGTTGTTGGAAGTCAACTTGCCCAATAAAAAAGCACACTTTAGCCAGAATCTTCTATTTGAACTGAAATTTGCAAATATGCAAAATTTATATGCAGTCAAAAACGAAAAAATGAAAAATTTCACTCGTACGTTTTGTTGAATCTCTAAAGATAAGCAAACGCTGAAAGTTTCATTAAAATATCTGTATCCGTTAAAGCGTGACGACTGGTTGGACGTTTTTAGAGGTGACCTCACTTGACCTTGACTAACTCGTTGAGCCTAGAAGACCTGACTTCAAAATTTTACAACAGCATGCCAAATTGATGTGGGAAAGGGTACGCCAAATTTGGGTGCGCTGCCCCGCGCCGTTCGTCCACTATCCGCGAAAAACCTGAGGGGGCGGTTGAAGACCCCCCGGACAGGACTGGTTAAGCGGAGAACTGGCCTTCCAAACAGGTCGTTGGTTATTTAACAAATAAAAGCCCATGTCTTCTGTATGAATGAGTGCGTAAGCACAGTGGCTGCCTTGCTTGACGTGCAAACACAGTGGCTGCTTGGTGGTTGCGTGTTTGACATGCTGTAGTGGGAACTGTATACCCCGCGGCTGATAGAGATCTCTATGTTGTGTGGCCGCAATGACTACGTCTCACTCCAGGTCCAAGGAATAACTACATTTTTTCTTGTATTGTAAGCAAGCATAAGTGTATTCGGTTTGTGAGATGCTGAGTATGCTGAGATCTGCTGCGGTGACCTTTGGCGGGTCGGCAGGCGTTGTACAGTGACCTGCAGTCGCGGCTACGAGACAGCCGATCAGAGGACGTCTTTCGACATTGAGTGTTCAGATGAGCTGGGCTGGACCCAAGTCGAAGACCACACGGCCGATATTCCTGCCTGTCAGCGTGAGTACTCTTCAGCCTCAGCTCAGCCTCAGCCTCAGTTTCGCTGCCTGTCAGCGTGAGTACTCTTCAGCCTCAGCTCAGCCTCAGCCTCAGTTTCGCTGCCTGTCAGCGTGAGTACTCTTCAGCCTCAGCTCAGCCTCAGCCTCAGTTTCGCTGCCTGTCAGCGTGAGTACTCTTCAGACTCAGCTCAGCCTCAGCCTCAGTTTCGCTGCCTGTCAGCGAGATTACTGCTCAGCCTCAGCTCAGCCTCATTTTCAGCTCTCCCGTTGTCACCGTGATTACTCCTCACAAGGATGAACTGTGGCAGACACAGCTATACAGTTGCTGTGGTGAACATGTATCTAATTATGCAGCTGTGTGCACCAGCGGAGATAGGGGAGGGGGAACGAGGGCACGGGCCATTCCGCCACTAAATGGCTGAATGCAGCCAAACTGTATCCCCCCCCCCCATCAACGGGACTCTACAATGATGTTCTGATGTCAGTTTGTCATTAAGTATCATCATGTTGCAATTAATTATTTTAAATTATACCAATGAGCCTCTTTCGAAAAGTAGTGGTCGAAATTAGGTGACTTGACAAATTGGGATAGGTAAAGGTTGGACATTATCTAAATCCGTTTCCTCCAAATGCAAATCCTAGGCACACCTCTGGGGGTAGGAATGAACCGGCGCCGAAAGTACCCCCCCTCCAAACCGGTGTGCCATATCCGCCAGTGGCTGTGTCGCTGAAGGCGGCTGCAGGCTCATCTCCTGGCCTGCACGTTCCTACTTCAATGTCTTCTCCATCGTCCGTCTGGCTGCTCTTTTTAAGCGCATTCAAACTCTTGATAAACATTCGATAGAGGCTGGAGCGTATTATCAAGGCAGACACTCTATCCAAAGTGATTTGTGTATGACAGAAAAGCAACAGAAACGAGCCGATAAAAGTGGTTCATGTGGTTATGGATGATGTATGTTGTGAGCAGAGGCTCCAAAAATGGCTTAAAATAATCGCTTAATGTTCAAGCTATGCCACTTATATGACAATGAAGTGAACTTCGGCATTGTGATCATTCTTTTCCGCTGTGGTTTAGCGCTGTTATTGTTTTCACTATTTACGAGTGAGGGTGAAGCTCAAGCAACTATTATCAGGGTCCCCTCCAACAGGCTAGCTGAGGCAGGCTAGCCTTCTTCCCTCCACCAATCATTGCATTTCCCCATTGTCGATGGCCATTCCCCATTGCTTTGGCATCACTGGAGGAGGATGTAGTCTCGTTGGCTAGGATGGTTGTCACGTTTTCCTCAGTAGTCCTGGCCCTGAATAATTTTTTTTAGACAAGGTCCATACTATTGTATGTACGAAGAAGTTCACGCAAGGAAACGACCGGACTCGACACTCACCGTTCGGAGCGTCGCGAAGGTATCACCTTTACAACCTGCTCGATGAAGCACTTGATGCACCGGTTGGTTTACTCGGAATTATACTTGGTCCTTAATTTCCGCCATTAATTCCCTCTCCCCGACAAATAAAAAAAAGGTAACGTTCTCCCCTGCTTATCGTGATTTATTCTTTAAAAAACCAGCGTTGTTACCGTGTCTGGAGGCTTTTCTGTTGCTTTTCATGCACTGGGGAGATCACGATACCGACAATGGTTCCCCGTCATCATCCCTAGGAAACGAGATTTATTACTTCGATACCTGACAACACTAGCGATGTACGATAACATAATATGACGTCATACGTAAAACATCCCTGCAGCGATTTACGTTCACTTTTCGTTTAACAAAACTGTATTGAAATAATGATTAAATGTCAGCACAGTTATTCGTGTTTTCGTGCAGCTATAAGTAAATACGTGTGCTGGATGAATTCAGAGTCGTTTTCTGTCATGCAATGTCCGCATACGGCTGAGTTGACCATTCATACAAAATTGAGATCTGCGCAGTTTCTCCCCTGTCTCCTTTCCATATTCTATTGGTCGTTGTGACGATGATAGGTTTTGTTTATGCTATTACCTACCATCTAATGCTATTTGAGATATTCTGGTGGTATTTTGCATCAGTTTCCCGCATTGTCGTCGAAACTCTAATGCTCAACCAAACACTTTAGTAATTACACGGACCAATATAGGCACTTGATATACAAATGCTTTACAGTGACGAGAAAATTGCGTCACTGTGAAATGACGTTCATGTGGTGCATGTGGTTATTCATTATGTATGTTGTGAGCATAGGCTTCAAAAATAGCTTAAGATAATCGCTTAATGTTTAATTTATGCCACTTATCTGACAATGAAGAGTACTTCGGCATTGGGATCATTGTTGTCCGCTGTTGTTTAACGCTGTCATTGTTATTCACAATTTATGAGTGAGGGCGAAGCTCAAGCAACTATTATCAGGGTCCCCTCCAATATGGACCAATATAGGTACTTGATATACAAATGCTTCACAGTGACGAGAAAATGGCTTTCAGCCTCACAACAAAATTGAGAGCGTGACGTTTGCTTCCTCATATTTTACCAAAGAAAAAGCTACGTGACTTCAACAAAGTACAAATATAGTTAATAAATAGTTCATGAATTGCGCACCAAGAACCATCCTCTACTAACTGTTAGGCTGCGCCGCCGAACATACTGCTCTGCGGTACAGTCTACCAACTCCCACAGTGCTGGTGGGTGCGGTGCCAAGGGAAGAATATACAATTTCAGATACGTATCTCAGTTTGAACATAAACTTTGGACATTGCATTATCCACCTGCCAGATTTAGACTGTTTTGTCCATTATCAACACCAGCTATTTTAGTCTGGCAGCACCAAATATGCAGCTTGCAACACCAACTGTCCTGTTGCTCTTCCACAGTATATACTGTGGTGCTCGAGGGCCCTGGACGGGACAGAAAGCAGGCTGCAGACATTTCATTGCCCGGTGGATGGCCAGCGGGCTCAGCTGCCAAAATCCAGTGATTCACTTGCGTGTAGGAGAAAGTACGCCTTAAATTCGATGCATTCGTGTTCTCAAAAGTAGTGCTTGCGATAGACAGAAGTGCAGTGTTGATGGTGTGCCTGTTCGTGTTTTCAGCGATCTGCCGACCGCAGTGTGAGAACGGCGGCAGGTGCGTGGCGTTCAACCTGTGCCAGTGTCCCAAGCAGTTCCGCGGCCCGTCCTGCCAGTGGTGTAAGTACCGGCTCCTACACTTCCCAGGGGGATATTGGAGATAAGGGGCGGATACACGCGGTGGGGGCACTGAAGGGCATGTGTCCCCATGGAAAAAGTGGTGCCCCTCTGACCGAGAAAATGCGCCTCTCCAGGGATTTTGTAGTGCTACCCTGGGAGGAAGGAGAGGAAATGACGCCCTTGGAGACAAGTGCCCTCGGAGACGAGTGCCCCATGAAAATGCTGCCTGGATCCTGCCATGCTGGAGACTTGACCCATGTTCGGCTTGGTTCACGCTCGCGACGTTTTGCTGTTGGTTTTCGCGGACCAGGATGCCCGGTCCAAGTTCACATTTGTTTTGCCGTTTGTCGCCTAGTTGATCTAGGCAGATTATTGGAGGTAAATCATGGATCGAATATTCAACCGGATGGAGTTTGAATCAGGCTAAGCAGATCCGAGTGCTACAGATTCGTGCTGTAGCACTCAGATGCTGCTCGGACCTCATTTTGCTGCTCCGTCGGCTCACTCTGAGTGGCTCCACTCTGCGCAGCGGCGTCGAACTGTGACCCCAAGACCCAGCTGACCTTTAACGGCGCCTACAACTGTTCGGGTCGCGGCGACCAGTTCGGCTGCCACCTCTCCTGCCCCGAGGGCGTGCCGTTCAGCTCCCCGCCGGCGGACGTGTACCAGTGCGACTACAGCACCGGCCAGTACAGCCCGCAGCCCATCCCGCAGTGTGACCACGGTAGGTGCGGCCACCGGCGGCGCCTCGTGCACGGTACTGGCTACCACTGAGGCGACGCCTGTCTCGCAAATTGCCTAGATAATGCAGCGATCACGCGACAAATACAAAGGTGTTTGTCGCCAACACCTCCTGTATGGGACAGGGTAGCGCTGAGTCGACGTTTGTACAGGCTGCTTCATAGATAATTATGCCCAGATCACACCTCAAGCACCAAAATGTTTGTCGCCAAGATACGTGGCATGATACAATATTTCCTAGGCCGTAAATACTGCAAGGGGCGGGAGTAGCGCGGACGTGGTTGATAGTTTTGGTATCAAGCATCGACACCGTGTCGATATTTGACATTTAATAACCGTGTCGACACTGTGTCGAAACTGAATAAGGCTTATTCAGTGGGCGCCAATTGGGTGTTGACAATAACGTACTGAATAGAGATGTACGTGCTGGGCATCACACCAGCAGCCATGTGCTTGTTGAGTTTTTCCAGTCCGACTCAGACGATCCTTCTCTGACGCCGCTGTGTTGTGCCTTGTCGCAGAATATGAGGTGATAGCGCCCACTCCACCCACGTTCCTGGTCCCCAAGATACCACCGGAGGCCCGTCAATGCGCCCTCTGGGGCGGTAAGCACGTGAAGACCTTCGATGGACTTGTCTACAGGTGAGAGGCGTCAGAGGCGTGCAGCTCCTGTCACTGTTGGTATACTGCATATACTGCACTGCTAAACACTTACGTCAGGACGTAAGTCGGTTGCAAATGGTGTTATCTTGTTCTTCGTACAGTCAGTGGCGGATCCTGGATTTGAACAAGGCGGTTCACCCAGAATTTTGGTGCCACCATCAACGTTAGTGACCCTTGTATCGCTGAGAGTGCCCAATCATGGCATTGACCGATATCCGATAAATCATAGCATATATCCGAGTAGCCAGCGGAAATCAGTGGCCAGCAGCAAACAGCAACTTACTGCGTATGCCAACTGGAATGAAAACTTACCTTCTTTCGAGTGACATGCTTTCCAGCGGAAATATTACTTTAGATCTGGTACATAAGTCAAAATGCGTGTGTGCGTGTGTGCGTGTAGGTGAGTTTGACCAGCCTGCCACCGTTTGGTGATTTCAGCTGTTTAGGCGAGATAGAGATGAGTTGAGCTGGTGGTCCGGACGGTGCCATAGAGGTTGTATAGGGGGTACGGTCGGGTCATCGCCGTTCAGTGAACATTGCAAGAATCATATGTTATGCAATGGTTTGGATGTGTTTTTTTGTACTGTGTTTTTTTCTTCTTTTTGTCTTTTTGTCTTTTTTTGTATTTTTCCTCTCCATTATTTCTTTTGTTTTGTACTTTTTATCTTTTTTCTCTCTTTTAAATATAGACACGTCATGGGCAGACTTAGGGAGAGATTGAGTAATTGGGGGTGTTAGGATATTGGCTAGTGTCGCGAGGATTTGGCGCGGGTGTGTTTTTTGTTGTTGGTAGCGGTGGTGTTTGGTTTGTGGTTTGCTCTTGTCGTGGGTGCGTGGGTAGTGACTGTGGTTTCGGAGCTGTTGTCGTCTGTTTATGTTTCGAAGTGGACGCGCAGGTTTTTGCGCACTGTGAATGGTGTCGGCAATGGTTCTGATGGTCCTGGTGGTCCTGGGACTGGCGATGTGTTTTGTGATCCTCGTTGTGGCACTGGGGGCGGTTCCTGTGTTGAATGGGTGGGTGAGTGGTGTCGGGGTTTGTTTTGTTTTGTTGTTGTGGGTTGTGGCCTGATTATGATTGCTGGGTCTGCCTGAGATTCTTTGGTTGGTAGAGGGCTCGTATGTGATGTCTGTTTATGTGTGGAGTGTGTGGATGTGCTGTGGTGGTGTAAAGCCTGCGTCGACTGCTGGTTGTTCACCCACGACCTTGCCCGCGGCAGGGCCCAGCCCTCAAGGTGGACGAGGCGGAGAATTTCCTTCTCCTTCGCCCACCGAGGGCAGGCCCTATCCCGGGAGGCGTGGTTCCCGCCACAGCCGACGCAGAGTTGTGTACTGGATGTGCACGTGCTCATGTCGTGTGGTCTTGTGCAATTTGCGCGAGTGGGTGTTGTATCATGGCACCCCCTCTCGAGTGTCCGCACCGCTGCCAGTACTGACAGCGTCGAGGGAGGGGTGCTCGTGGCGTGACCTTATACCTAATGTAGCCGGCTTTAACGTGTGTAGGTGGCTGTCGGGTGTTGAAGGTCAGTATGAGTGTGTGTGTGGGTTTTCTTTGTGTGCTGGCGCAGGTGGCCTGTAGGCGAAGGAGATTCCATGGCTCCTAAATCGGATAGCCAGTTCTTCCTCCGTCATCCAAGCCACCTCACGTGCGTATATCATGCCTTGAGAGCTGTTGAGATGTGCGGCCGGTGTTATGGTGACAGGCATTCCGATGATGTCAGTGATGTGTGTCAAGATGCCTGCGTCGCTGAGTGCTCCTGAGGGTATCTGGTATGCGTGTAGTGGCTGTCGTGTCCGACGGGTGATCTCCTCTTCCACCGTCCAGGAGTCAAGGGAGCCTATTGGCTCCCCGTCATCCCGGCGGCAGATGTAGAAGTCGCCCGTCGGTGTGTCCAGTGTGTCTGAGTTCATGTCTGGTGCTGTAGAGGGTTGTGGATTCGGCGTTGGGTTAGGACAACTGGGTGTACACGGTCACAGGATACATATATCGGAGGTATGTGGGGGGGGGAGGTTTGGCGGCACCGCCGGACAAACCTGGAGTCGAGCTGAGATGTAAAGTAGACTGGAAGGCGAGAGTGCAGAGCTGAGATGTAAAGTAGACTGGGAGGCGAGAGTGCAGAGCTGAGATGTAAAGTAGACTGGAAGGCGAGAGTGCAGAGCTGAGATGTAAAGTAGACTGGAAGGCGAGAGTGCAAAGCTGAGATGTAAAGTAGACTGGAAGGCGAGAGTGCAGAGCTGAGATGTAAAGTAGACTGGAAGGCGAGAGTGCAGAGCTGAGCTAGAAGTAAGTTGATGTCGAAGTTGTGACAGGCTGGTCTCGTGGCTTGTAGTTGGGCCCTGAAGCAGTTGGCGTCGGCGCGGCTTGGACAGCACACCTGCGGCACCGCCCGGCTTTTTGCGTTGCCCTTGGCAATGGCAGTTCCGCTGTGCCTGTGGCGTCGAAGCCTTGGTGGTGACCGGCTTCGCTGCGTCTTGATCGCCAGCTTGTTCGCTGCGTCTCGTACTCTCAGATCTTGCCGGTGATCTTGGCATTCGGATGCGATAAATCGGTGCTGTTGCTGTCCGAGGGGGCCGAGAAATCGATGTGATCCGGGGATGATGCGAGAAAATGCGAGAAACAAAAGGGTTGAAGACTTCCATGCGGTGGATAGTGTATCTGTCATGCGAAAACAACGTATACCCACACAAACGCAGACACATACACACACACACTCACACATATATGCATATATGCATATATATGTATATATATATATATATATATATATATATATATATATATATATATATATATATATATATATATATATATATATATATATATATATATATATATATATATATATATATATATATATATGTATGTGTGTGCATGAATATACTATCATGCTTATTCATATTATTATATTTAATATTTGTGCAGTCTGTAATTCGACCACTCACATGGAATGTATTTGAATGTGGAGTTGTCGAGACCGATTTTAAGCGTCTCCCGTTCTGGAAATGTATGTAGAACACCACGGAGCAAAGGCTATGATTGCCAGAAACTGGTAGAGCAGGCGTGGATTTCGTGAAGCAGTTTGCATGCGAACACAAATGTCGCCTACACACATGACACCGAGCTAAAATATATAGTGCACGTCAGCTCAACCTACCACACAGCGGCGGTCATGACTAGTGGCGGCACTAACGGAGAGATCCAGGAATACACGCCAGTCAGCAGCTAGTATTCCATCTATGACATTTTTGGATACTAAGAGGAGATGCCCCAGCCCTGCGGCCCACCCTTGGTTGCACCTCCGTCGGAAGTTTTGGCTTTAGCACGGTGGAAAGCCTATCTCGAGCTGGCTAAGTCCCGTCGCCGAGTCTGGATGCCGGTAATGTACCGGAGACAGAGTTAAGCTGTTCAGCTTCAGGCTGGAGGGTCAGGGCCGGCACAGCCGCCGACCTCCTCACGACTCACGGCGTGGCACAAGGCTCCATCATCGGACCAATCCTCTTTCCCATCTTCATCAACGACCTGTCCTCTCTCCTCCCCTATGGCCGCCTAATATCCTATGCCATCGATACCCAGCTTGTAGGCTATTCTCTACCCAACATCACCGGTCTATCCAGTCTCAAGGCACGGGCCGAGGAGTCTGTATCTCGTCTACAAAATTGGTTTAAGTCCAACAGTCTAAAGATAAACCCGGACAAAATTCATTTCACCCTTTTTGGCACCAAGGCGTCATTAAAAAGATAGTTAACTTCCAGATTACTCTCTCAGATTCAATCATAACTCGACGTCCCATCGTTAAAGTGTTAGGTGTTCTCGACCAGCAGCTTAGCCGGGATTCTCACATATCCATGGTTGTGCGCAAATGCAACGCCAGCATAGCATCCCTATAAAAATTCGCTATCATTTCACCACGGATGTCTTCAAGCTCTTAGTCTAGATCCACGTTTTTCCCCACATCCTTTATTATCTAGCCCTGTGGGGCGGAGCCGCTCAATGCCGTCTGCACCGCGTGCAAAAATGCATCAACTTTGTCACCGGTGTGCGCCGCAACGAGCACGTGTCCCCTGCACTTGTGTCATTAGGATGGCTGAAGTTTGCAGAGATGGTTCGGGAACACGATTTCATTCAGGTACACAGAGTCATGTGTATTGGACAATGCCCGGAAGTTGTTCGTGAGGTGCTTACCTGGCGGTCACAAGTATCACAGAGGGAGACCAGAGCTGAGTCAGTCGGTGAGCTTCATCTCGCAAGATGTCTACTCACGCAGACCCAGAGAGGTCTTTGATACCGCGCTGCGGTCGCTTGGAACATGTTACCACTCATTACCAGGCAAGCACCGAGTAGAAGTACCCCAATACATAACTTTGACTTTGATTCTGCCACGGCCGTCCGTCACAGAGCCACCCTCTGCCGCGGCCGGCTGTCACAGAGCCACCCTCTGCCGCGGCCGGCCGTCAGAGAGCCGCCCTCTGCCGCCACAGTCACAGTCACAGAGCCACCCTCAGCCGCGGCCGTCCGTCACAGAGCCACCCTCTGCCGCGGCCGCCCGTCACAGAGCTACCCACTGCCGCGGCCGTCCGTCACAGAGCCACCCTCTGCCGCGGCCGCCCGTCACAGAGCTACCCACTGCCGCGGCCGTCCGTCACAGAGCCACCCTCTGCCGCGGCCGCCCGTCACAGAGCTACCCACTGCCGCGGCCGTCCGTCACAGAGCCACCCTCTGCCGCGGCCGGCTGTCACAGAGCCACCCTCCGCCGCGGCCGGCCGTCACAGAGCCGCCCTGTGCCGCCACAGTCAGTCACAGAGCCACCCTCTGCCGCGGCCGTCCGTCACAGAGCCACCCTCTGCCGCGGCCTTCCTTCACAGAGCCACCCTCTGCCGCCACAGTCACAGTCACAGAGCCACCCTCTGCCGCGGCCGGCCGTCACAGAGCCACCCTCTGCCGCGGCCGTCCGTCACAGAGCCACCCTCTGCCGCGGCCTTCCTTCACAGAGCCACCCTCTGCCTCCAGCTTCTCCGGCGGCTGCTCGTTCACGGCCGTGCGAGACCAGACGACGTCGCTGTTCCGCGTGATCGTGACGCGGTCGTGCGAGCGGCCTGACTGCGACTGGAGCCTGCTGGTGGCCGTGGACCAGACTGTGCTGACGGCCGAGGTCGACTCCCACGGACAGCTCGCCGTCGCCCAGGCGAGTCCAAGTCGGACCTTCAACAGGGACAGAGCATATCGCCAGGGTAAACTATAAAATCTGATAATTGGCAAGGTTAATTTGGCCGCCACCCGCGCGAGTTCATCTCTGATTGTAGCCAGGGCGAGAGCAATTCTGATATTAGCCATTGTTGAAGATGATGTCAAATATGAACGTTAATACAGTCAACCAAAATATAGTCGTCGCCAAAATTATAATTATGCAAGGTGTTTGATCGTCTGTTGCCTATACTCAAGCAATGCCACAATGCAAAGGTGGAAGATTTGCAAAGACAGTAGCACTTGTCCACATTGATGTCCTCACCCATCATTTTTAATCGATTCCTTTGATGTAATAAAAATTAAATGACATGTAAACAGGACACCGACACAAATCTTCATCGGGCCATTGCCCTGAATATCTCCCTTACATCGACAACGAGTGGACATGCCAACACAGCGACAGAGGTCTCGGAGATCCCCACCCGGTCCGTGCGTGACCAGGCGAACGTCCTACAGCAATCGAGCCCGCGCGGCACCAGGGTCGCCCTGCCGGCCACGGTTGACGGAGTGCTGTTGGAGGAGGAGGGTCGGGTGCTGGTCATCACTGCACGAGCTGTCGGTCTCACCATACACTTCTCAAAGGTACAGTCACCGCACACGGTGGCAGCATAGCGGGCGGTGTTGGTACTCAACCTCCGACACGATGACTCTCCGTATCAAGTTGGCGCCATTTAGCATCACGATGATTTGGTGTCATTGGGAACTTCCACCGACTCCTCGCTCGGCGTCTTTGAAAATTAGAACGTCTTTTCTCGGTAACAAGAAGTGTTCGTATTCATCCAAGCTGTAGCATTTTCCGTGTAGTGAAGCCTGATGAAGTTGTATGGAAAAAACGCGTATTGAAAAACGTGACTCGTTGCTGGATTTATGAGTCCCGCTTATTGCGGAAAATTTTCTGAGATCTCCCCTAAATGTTACGAGGTTTAAGCACATCCAGCCTTAGTCACACGGAATTAAACCCGCACTGACATCGACCGTTCGCGGCCTGACTTAGCTCGAGGCATACCTTAAGTTGAGCTAGTCGAAATGAACGTTTGGTAGTTTTCACGCGCAATGCATGAAGTTGAGCATAAAAACGATATTTAGTACATTTAGAATATTGTACAGTCCCTGTCCTTTTCGGCGCCAGTTTTGTGATCGTTGTTCAGAAACGGGTTTACATTATTGAACAATCGACCTGACAATATATGGATTACGGTCCGTGCATGCATGTAAAACTTTGGAATTACCTCTGTTTGGATTCTTTGTCGATCATCGGCTCGGCACCAGGATGAAAATATAGTTAAAGTAAACAACGGTGCACTAAATACAGTAGAAATACGCTCCTACATTGTAGATAGAAAATAACCTCCAAGATAAGTTTCAAATAATTCAACTAAAATTACTTGGTAGAGGTACATTTTCACAAATATTGATTAGACAGTGCTCATTGGGTGAGGTAAGCTACAAGCATAAAATCAGACAATCAGACATGCGCAGGCTTTGTGTCTTTGCTAATTCTATCGTGTAAATCTTTATTGAAGTGACCTGATCTACGCTAAGAAGAAGGGATGGAAATACAATTACTAGGCCGATGAGTTAGTTTCACATAACCTTCCTCACTCAACTTGACATGCGCGATGTGATTCAGCTCACATGACCTACATGAATCTGCACTAATATGAAGGGATAGAAATAAAATGACTAGACTGATGTGTCAGTTTGACCTGACCTCCCTTGCCCTACTTGACACGCTTGAAGTCATCTAGCTGGTCTGACCTCACACGACCTGATCTGATCTGCAGGGCATGATAGTGGTGTTGGCCGAGGCATCGGCATGGGCCACTGTGACCGGCCTATGCGGCACCATGGACGGTAGTCCACACAACGACCTGTTGCCCGGCGGTCTGCGCTCTACCCTGCTGGAGTACGCCAGCACGGGTGAGACGCTTTGCAGGCGTACTGCGGCGCAGACGAGGCGTATTGTGCTGCTATAGGCTTAGGTTGACGTTGGTAAGGTGCATTGTGCTGTTATATGATTACGTAAACGTAGGTGAGGCGTGCTGCATTACTACAGGATTAGGCTGACGTGTGTGAGGTGAATTGTGAAGTTATAGGGTTATGTTGACGTAGGCGAGGTGCATTGTGTTGTTATTGGTCAACGTTAACGTAGGTGAGGCGTGTGGCATTGTCATAGGCGTAGGTTGACATATGTGAGGTGTATTTAGCTGTTATAGTCTTACATTGACATAGGTGAGGCGTATTATGCTGTTGTAGGTATACGTTGACGCAGGTGAGACGCATTGCACTCTAGAGGAGCTCTCCGACAGAGGCAGGATGTGCTACACTGTACAATGGTACCTTCATCAGGGTGGTTGGCGTTCCGTTCAATTGGGTTCGTGAAGCCACAAGTATTAGTGGCGTCACTAGACATGTCACTGTTCGAACACAATAGCATCTGGCATGCGCTTGTGACCGGAATAGACTACACGCGGCTGGCACACATCAGCGCCGATGAAGTTTTGGCAGCTTTGTTGGACTGGATTACCAGCTTGGCACTGGGCGACGTAGCTCCGCCGTGGACAAGTTGTTGTGCCGTTGCAGCCGTGATGTTTGTTGCAGCTACCTGTGCAGCGGGACAGCCCAACGCTGACCTGAGATGCTCGAGGAAGCTGCAACAGCAGGCCACGGTCACCTGCTCCAATGCACTCGTTCAGTCGGACGTCTTCTCCCCGTGCAGACAGGTGAGTTACCACTACAGGTGCTGGTGTAGCCGGACGCCTTCTTCCCTCGCAACGGATGACACACGGTTCTAGTCCCTGTCCAGCTCAGCAGCATCACCCTTCCCGAACAGTCCACTCTTGTCTCCACCGCCGGCTGAAGCCGATCCGCAGTCACCAAATCCAGCTGATGGTGACCATTGACAAGCAGGGGTGCAGCTGCTGATGTCGACGACTGCGTAAGGCCGCGGCACCCTCGCGTCCCCACGGCCACGTTCCGCTATCTGACAACGATGGCTCGCCGCCAGGTGCTGGAGGCCAGATCGTTCCTGGCGGCTTGCGAGGCCGAGTACTGCTACACCATGGGCGCGTGGACGTCGGCAAACTCGGCCACCTACTACGCGGCGGGCAGCGACGGTGCCGCCAGCGCCGCCGCGGCCGCCGTCTGCGCCACGTACGCCGCGTACGCCGCCGAGTGCAGCCGGCTCACGTCGCAGCCGATCAGCTGGCGATCCGAGCAGTTGTGTCGTGAGTCGAACGCTGCCACCGACGGCCTGAACGTCTGAGAGCGGGCTTGCCCGCTGAATTCCTCTGTGACGTCTGCGGAAGTCAGAGCAAAATGTCAAACTGCATGTGCAGCGCTTTTTGTTTGTTTGTTGAAGTACCAGGAGTCGTAGCCTTGAGGAAGGCATCTGGTCGAATGAAAGGCACCCAACTAATCAAAGTGATAAGGATGTACCATTTTAACCGTATAACTGCTGGATGGCGGAATTTTTCACCCTCATGTTGTTTTTTTTTCGGGGTAGCTGGCGAACGCATAATGTGAATACCTTAAAATATGGCATGCCTCCTGAAATTTAATAGCGGATCTTCTAATGTTATATTTTTGGCATAGGGACCCGGGGTTACTGAGCTGAGCGAGATCAAAGTTAGGTTAGCGATTTTTAAAGGTTCCGTTTTTAGGACACTTTTCCAAGATGTGCCATAAAATAGTGTTATAGTGCAACTAGGTGACAGTATATGCTCCTGTCACATGAGTTACGTGCTACCTACTCATGCATGTTTTTCTATGTTTGCACTTTTCAAGGTCGTCCTAGGTCAATGACTCATGTGACTCGTGCTAGCCGGAGTTGATCCTAATGCTTGACCCTCTTTACGACAAGTTTTTTGATAAAGTAGTTTTCCGTGCTCAATTCAAATTCAAGCAAATTTTTCCCCAGATGCGGCAAACAGTGCAGAGTATCAACAGTATCAACAAGGTGTAAAAAGTGTAACCTCTAACATTTCATTGGGCAAGTGACCTTGCCCAATGAAATGTTACTACTTTGCCTTTCATGAAGTCTTTGGGCACTGTGTGTTGAAGAGCATCTTTCCAAGTGCATGTGCATTGGTTTCATTCTATCATTCGTAGTTTCATGCTCTATCATTCGTAGTTTCATGCTCTATCATTCGTAGTTTAGAAGCTACAGTTCACTTGCGTTCGAACACTGAAGAACAGTTCCTATGTTTCACGCGCGTGACCTATGCATTGAAGTCGCATTTTTACAACACCATGGTGTTCGTCAAAAGTCTAACTAGCTACCTACGCCACGTTTTACCGATAAATATCCGATAAATATCGTTTGGTTAGAGGTTAGAAGTTAAAGCGCGGCAAAGCAAGCCTATCAGTCGGCGACACCCCGACCTTCGCCTCTTTGACCCGATCTGGAGGGCGAATAACAAATGGTAGACACAATATCTTTGAAATATTGAACAGATGAAGTATAACGTTCGGCGCCGGTGAAAACCACGTTTCTCGTTAAACGTTCTAGAGCGAACGTTGAAGGGAGGAGAATTTGCTCCACCCCGGCAGAAGCAGCAGTATGGTCTGCGGACGGCAGCTCGCGGGTTAGGCGCTATGCGGTCAGGAGCGGGAAGTAAAACCTGTGGGGCAGTTTGGAAAGTCCGGAGTCGTGTCGCTGCTGATATCTACTTCGCCTTCGCCCGTGCACGGCAATTTGCCACCTTCCCCAGTAAACGGTGGGGAGGGGAAAATGCGATCTCCGGCGTTTCCAAAAAGAGAACGCCAACGACGTGAGCCTAAAAGCAACGTACTGCACATCACAAACCCTTCCGATTGATACCGGGCTTGATATTTCGTGTTGCTTATCACTTGAACCCTTGATCAGATCTAATGTCATTTTTCGCTCACAAAACTCGAGACTGTTCACGCTTAATTGTTATCTATGCAAAACCAAAAACCAATACGCGCTTGGAATGTTTCAACACAGTATTTCTCAGCATCTAGGAATGTCAATGGTGTGTCATGTGCTGCATTTCGATTCATAGACAAAGGGTCAAATGATGTTGAAGTGTTGACGTCGTTTTTTACTTCCGAATAGCACCCGAAAACACCGCCTTTGGGTCAGATACTCCGAGTCACCTCAGAAAGGTCAATGGCCTATGCAAATATATCAGCTGAGTTATTCATCAACTACATACTACATAAAAAATGGACTTTTTTGGATAACAAATGAGATTAATTGCTGATGATGCGTCATTTCAGCGGAAAACTGCTGGACTTGTTTCCTGCTGATCCTGTCAGGTCGTTCGCTAATGACCTGACCGGGCATGTCTATATTTTTGTATACCATTATGTCGGCAGTGGGTACCCTATCATGCACATAAAGCTATGGCGCGTTGGCTGGCGCCATTTTTTCGCGGTCGCTAGAAACCTAGCGAGGGTTGCACCAACACCCCTGCACGGCGAGGGTTAAGCGTTGGCGTCTTGGTGTCGAGGAAGGAATTTGTGGTGCTGCATCAAACTTCTCATTCTAGAAGACGAGGTTTAAGTCCATAGCAAGTGTTCCACCTGGATCAATAACACCTGGATCAATGTTATTGATCCAGTGGAGGATTACGTGTCATCTCGCGAAAGGGGACATGCCGAGACGAACTGGATGGGCCGCAATTTTGGCCGGCATCAACGCAATATAAATATTATCACATGCCCATTTTCCACGAAGAAGCATGCAGTAGCACCTTTCGACGTGTATTTCAACTCTATTTATGGAATTTTGCCGAGTGAGAGAGTATGCCATTTAAAACAGAACGTCTAGTCCGAAAGTCTACTCCACACGAATTGAATGTAGTGGGATATAAACATAGTGCATGCTGCGTAATAAATTGGGATCCTGGTCCGCCAGTTTGCTGGTTCTCGGCCTGCTGCCCACCTGTGGCATTTAGTGACTTCCGTCAGTTCCGGGAAAGCATTTATCGAGCTGCATCATGCGCCCTTTTTACGCCATGTTGCCAATGACTTAGCATTCGAGATGTTCCGAACCAAATGAAGGAAAAGGAAATGAGACACATTCGCAACTCGTAAACTATCAATTGGCAATCAGTGGCCAAGGTGCGCGCACACCGCGAAGACAGAAGGATGTGTACACGTGCTGTGCTGTGGGACGTGAAGGGGGCCGATGGCGTGCGCCGTCGTCCCCGTCTGCTGCGCAGGTGGAGCCGGCAGCCGGCCTCCTTCCGTCAAGAATGTCAACACACGCCGCGCTGTTTGGACCCACTCCGGTAGCTGGGCGATTTGTGGCTATCTACCGCCGGCATAAACGCCAGATTAGAGGACGACCGCCGCCGACATCTGCTGAGATGGCGCATATGCCGCAGAACGTCTGCGACGCTAATTACCGCCACTAATTGGCGCCGCGCCGGGTCGGGTTTCCGGGATTGGTGGAGATGTTGCGATTTTGTGCCATTTGAGCTATGCGCGTCTGTCTGGTCTGGTGACCTTGGCCGACTTGCAGTGGTCCGATCTGGTGAGCTGCGAAACGTTCAGTTCGAAGGTTAGCGGATGATTTTCTTTTTGAATATTTGATGGAGGTGCGCAGACTACGAAACGGAGTTTCAGACCTTTGGCTCCCCAGTGGAAGTGGCATGTTGTGTTTGTTGTTTTTCGCTCTGTTGACATGGTTCCCACAGCCTGCATTGAGACTGTCAGTCGACCCCAGCACTCTGCCCCTTAGCCACACATGCTGGATGTCATAGAATGTACAGAAATAAACACCCTTGTATATTTCTGTACATTTTATGACTGCACATTCCGTATCTGTATGGCCTTGTTTATACCAAGGTGGAATTATCCGGGCATTACCGCTTGCGAGTTAGGGCGCAGCAATAATGCATTTCTCCATGTTCTGGTATACAAGTGAAACAAATATTTGCAGTCTTCTCTGCTGCTTTTGGTCAGCTTTCAACCAGTGTGACGATGAGGGCCAAACATTCTTCAACTGGAAACACTATTATTCCGGTTAGCAGGGCCACATGCCATTCAGCGTACCATGTGGTCAGGTCCGGTACTAACATATTAAAAACATATCAGCTAATCCTTAAAATATAACTTAAACGGTCGCAAGAGAAGACTTGTATGTCCTCAACAGAAATCGCAGAGGGTATGTCGATGGATCTCGCTGTTATCAAACAAAGCAAAAATACCAGACATATTCACCTTCAAGATTTGACCCGTCCTTCTGAACACACAAAAAAGCACTTATCTCACTACTTGGTAGTTTTCTTACCGCGTGGACATTCAGAACGAGCTCAGTTGTGCAACTGCAGCCTGAACTGTCTAGCTGGTCAGATATCCAGTCTGTGTGTCGCATATTTACATTCCCATTGGCGTGGCCTTCTGTGACTCGACCCGACTCCCACACGCTGCTGGACCCGGCCGGCGCCCAGCATCCAATCCACGCCTCCGATCTGACCTGAGCCGACCTGAGCTGACTTGGACTCCGCAGCGCTGCCGTGCCCGGCCGGCCAGGTGTTCAGCGCGTGCGGCGTTCGCCCCTCGGACCGGTGCGGCAGCCCGCTGACCGACTCGTGGCTGTGCGAGGAGGGATGCACCTGCCCCGACGGTCTGCTCATGGACGGCGACCAGTGCGTGCAGCCGCCGCAGTGCTCCTGCCTGCACAACGGCGTCCGCCACCAGGCCGGCGACACTGTCGCGCGCGACTGCAACACATGGTGAGCACTGCGACACTGTCGCGCGCGACTGCAACACATGGTGAGCACTGCGACACTGTCGCGCGGGATTGCAACACATGGTGAGCACTGTGACACTGTCGCGCTTCGACTGCAACACATGGTGAGCACTGTGACACTGTCGCGCGCGACTGCAACACATGGTGAGCACTGCGACACTGTCGCGCGCGACTGCAACACATGGTGAGCACTGCGACACTGTCGCGCGCGACTGCAACACATGGTGAGCACTGTGACACTGTCGCGCTTCGACTGCAACACATGGTGAGCACTGTGACACTGTCGCGCGCGACTGAAACACATGGTGAGCACTGTGACACTGTCGCGCTTCGACTGCAACACATGGTGAGCACTGTGACACTGTCGCGCGGGACTGCAATGTACGGTGAGCACCGCGACACTCCCATGTAGTGCAACACATGGTGAGCTGTGCGGCACACGGTG
The DNA here is from genome assembly GCA_034440575.1 of Imbricaverruca yamaguchii. NCBI lineage: Eukaryota > Metazoa > Arthropoda > Thecostraca > Neoverrucidae > Imbricaverruca > Imbricaverruca yamaguchii. The sequence goes on along the minus strand of JAOTOL010001470.1, from coordinate 739,743 downwards.
AACACTGCGACACTCTCCAGCACAGTTGGGCGGAGATGGCCGAGCGGTCAGGTTGTTGAACCCTGGATGCCAGTGCTACATGCTCGATGCCGACGTTTTAACGTCGGCATCGAGCATGTAGCAATCCCAACTATGTCTACATGAGACTTCCTTTTGCCGATGACCAACTATGTCGACAGGTAAATGCAGCCATCCGTTCGTCTCATCTAAATCATGTTAGGGTAGCTTGGACTAGCGGACCTACGCTGAAATCTTACCTGGTCCATTCAGCCCTGGAATTGTCGCCATGCCCTGCTGGTAGACGAACGTGCCACACCTGTAGCAACGGGTTCAAAGGTAGATACACGCGAAAAAACGTAGTCTATAAAATAACGTGCAACCGCTGTCTTGGAATATTGTATGTCGGAGAAACCAAGCGTAGCATCAGGGATAGGTACAATGAGCGCTTGGGAGATGCCAGACTTCGGAGAGAATACACACCTTTAGGCGAACACATGATCGACAAACATTCTAACATGGAACACAGCGACACTAACACAAACTTCAAAGTAGAAATTCTAGCAACAGCCAGGGACAACGCTGATCTAAAGGTCCTCGAATCTCTACACTTGCGTAATCTACGGCCGCAACTAAACACGCAAACGACGTCTTGGTATACCACATAAAATTACATAAACATAAATTATACTTTATGTATTACGCGTTACATTGGATATATCTCTGTATATGTTCGTGCATGTATGTGTCAATATGTATATGGACCATCGGCTCGGGCTTCCTCAGAGGATTCAATCTTGACCTAGTTGATTTCTGGCTTGGAGTTTCTTGAAGTGTCTGCACCAATGAGGATGCTTTTCTGTGATTCACATGTATTTTTGCACGCTTTTTTCCCGCGTTTTTCTTCAATTGTTAACCCTGCCATTTTTTATATCACTCCTGACGATGGCCCCTGGCCGAAACGTTGAGTAATATAGCATAATCCCTAACGTTACTTCTGATGTAAACTCAGCACCTCCTGGTATATTGAGGGTCGTACATTTCGTCTCACGCAATGTCTAAAACCCAGGAGCACTAAAGAGCCATTCTCCGTTATATTAAACTTTCCAATACCGCGGCCCGCAGGCGAAGCATGTGGGCGGCGCCATTAATCGTAATTGTGCACAAAGTGCATCGTGAACCACCTAGTAAACAAACGAACCCCAGTATTGCAATAGCCGACGAGCGCCGCGCGCAAAACTGTAGCACTCTGAGAACGTTGCGATACTGTGTCCAAACTGAGCACTCTGAGAACGTTGCGATACTGTGTCCAAACTGAGCACTCTGAGAACGTTGCGATACTGTGTCCAAACTGAGCACTCTGAGAACGTTGCGATACTGTGTCCAAACTGAGCACTCTGAGAACGTTGCGATACTGTGTCCAAACTGAGCACTCTGAGAACGTTGCGATACTGTGTCCAAACTGAGCACTCTGAGAACGTTGCGATACTGTGTCCAAACTGAGCACTCTGAGAACGTTGCGATACTGTGTCCAAACTGAGCACTCTGAGAACGTTGCGATACTGTGTCCAAACTGTAGCACTCTGAGAACGTTGCGATACTGTGTCCAAACTGAGCACCGCCTGGTGAGCACCGCACTCGGAAGTGCAGCGACTTTTGGCCAATGTCACACCGTTGCTGCTCCTATCACGCCGAGCCGATCGTTTTCCTCACCTTCTGTGAGTAACTCTACACCACTGCTGCTATCTGTTAAGCTGAGCTGATCCTTTTCCTCACATTCTGTGAGTAATTCTACACACCGCTGCTGCTATATGTTAAGCTGAGCTGATTCTTTTCCTCACCTTCTGTGAGTAACTCTACACTGCTGCTGCTATATGTTAAGCTGAGCTGATCCTTTTCCTCACCTTCTGTGAGTAATTCTACACCGCTGCTGCGCTTTGTTACGCCGAGTCAACCCTTTTCCTCACCTTCTGTCCCACTGTGATGACGTGTGACAGAAGTGTGACGCGTATGCTCCTATTTTTCTGTTTCTGCCCGCCGTTTGCGTCTCCGAAGCCCATCGCCGTGGCGAGCACTTCTGCCAGACAGTCGTTAATAGCGATAATCCACATAACGCCGCATTCATCGTCATGAATCTTCCCTTCATGGGGAAATATTTCAATACAAATTAGTCAATTGCAAGTGGTCTAAAGTAATTTAGCATTATCTCACGCCAGAAAGCATATCTTTCTTAATTCATTTTTTTCCGAAGAAGAGGACGCAGCACAAGGTTGATTATTTCATCGTTGGGATTGGCGCAGCCGGCACCCACACCTCCATCCACCCCCACCCACACCCTCAGCCACACCCATACCCTCAGCCACACCCACACCCCCACCCACACCCTCACCCACACCCCCACCCACACCACCACCCCCACCCTCACCCACACCCCCACCCACACCCTCAGCCACACTCAGACCCACACCCACATCCTCAGCCACACCCACACCCCCCACCTATACCCCACTCCACACCCCCCCCCCCCCACCGTCACCCCCACCCCCCACCCTCACCCACACCCACACTCACACCCTCAGCCACACACAGACCCACACCCACACCCACACCCACACCCACACCCACACCCACACCCACACCCACACCCACATCCACACCCCCAGCCAAACTCAGACCCACACCCACACCATCAGCCACACCCACACCCCACCCACACCCTCACCATCACTCTACCCCCAACCCCACCCCCCACCCTCAGCCACACTCAGACCCACACCCACACCCTCAGACACACCCACACCCACACCCACACCCACACCCACACCCACACCCACACCCTCACCCACACTCCCAACCCACACCCACACCCTCACCCACACCCACACCCACACCCTCACCCACACCCTCACCCACACCCTCACCCACACCCTCACCCACACCCTCACCCACACCCTCACCCACACCCTCACCCACACCCACACTCTCAGCCACACTCAGACCCACACCCACACCATCAGCCCCCCCCACCCACCCACACCCACACCCACACCCTCAGCCACACTCAGACCCACACCCACACGCTAACATCTGCGATATTCTATTCCATTTTCGGTCGTGATGCAGTTCATAATCATTTCCTGTCAATGTGGCGGCAATTAGTTCGAAAAATCACAAACATAAACACGAGCACTGGAGAGTATCTCACATAACGCTGCCTGCAGGATTCAGGGCGGATTCGGCTCCCTTGGGGTCTCGAATGCCAATGAAGTTAGAAACAGATTGGGCGGGTAGGGAGGGTTGATTACGGCTGTAGCGAACTAGCTGCAGTATACATTTCATAATCATAAACCAATGCCTTCAAGGCCAAATGAGGTCAAGATCGGCCGGCACACCGTGCCGCCGCGCCGCCTCTCCGACGAATCCTTTGTAACGTTGAACTCTCAGTGGCTTGTCGACGGCCGGTCGGTCGATTTTGCATTCCCGCAGTTCGTACGTTTATCAATGAGTCAAGCAATTGTATTGTATGCGTTTATTTTTTACGAACAATTCCTGCCCGTTATGAAACATCTTGAAAAAACAGCAGGGATGGGCGGATTCCGCCCCATCTTCTGGTGCGCGTGTTAAAAGATACACTTTCCCGCCGTCGATGTTTATTTAATGACTTCCTCTAATAGCACTCACAAATGCGACATGCAGAAGCATATCATGTTTGGCTCTACATCGTTTAATTTTGTCAATTTTGCTATAATGTTGGATAATGCTGGGTGGTCGGACGCGGACTCCATGTTTGAGCCGATTGCGAAGTATGCTTCGAATCCCGTGAAGTACTTCTGCATAGGCCAGCCGAATGGCTACCGTTGGTCCCGGATGTGATCTCCTAGGGCGTCAATGTTGAAACTCCTTTGCAGCGAAGAATTCCTGCTGTGCTTACATTTTCTTAGGTACCCGATTCCTCTCAGTTCAATACATTCATTGATTTCCGTGCGGAAGCTTTCTGTGCTTCAATGGGAGCGATTTTGCAATCACGCACAGTGCGTACTATTAACTAAACAAAGACGATGACGGCTAGTGATCTGTGGTGCATTTCCCTGTCGGTGTTCACGACCAGAAGAGAAATATGCAAATTGACCCAAATGGTTGTGTCACCAGAAACTATCTTACTCACCAGATGAAAAGTCATGCCGAAACACTTCTCGACTACATGTCTGATGAATCACCCGATGAATCACTCGAGGAGCTCCCGTATTCTACAGGACGCTGGGCAGCAAAAGCAGAATTGATATTGCAACATGCATTCAATGTCAAGCATGGACGAAATCGGATTACCTTATTGGTTATTCACTGGCTCATGTTATTATAATATTCATACAAGGATTTTTATTGTGGGAATTTTGAGAGAGCTAAGAAATTACATTACAAATGTTCCAGGTCGCAGTCGCAGAAACTTCAACATTATCGTGTCTAGAAACTGGCAGCCTGTCTATGTACCTCACCCTTCACACCTCCCCACACACATACACACACATACATACACACACACACGTATATATATATATATATATATACATGTATATTTATATGCATGTATATATGCACAATTGCACCTGAGGCACGTGGTTGATGTATTAAATGCCGGCTGGGTGAGCGCACGCCAAACGTGACACGACCACGACTGTGTGTGATTTGTTCTGCTCCGGCTGCAGCACGTGCACGGCAGGAGAGTGGCTGTGTACGGACGCCGTGTGTCCGTCCCAGTGCGTGGTGGCGGGAGACCCGCACTACCTGACGTTCGACGGCGTCAGATTCGACTATCAGGTGCGTATCCAGTATATACCATTGTAGAACGGCCGAAACATGGAGACTGTGTTGCGTTTGTCTGAGGACGTTTCTAATGACATCAACTGAACCATGCACAATTTTCACAACAGCTAAGAAAAACTGAGGTAGTCTGTATGTCACATTATCCCAGCCCATCGTCTTTCATAATCGAATTAAGCTTGCTTAAAATGGGGGTGACATGTTCGTTTCGAGATGATTTCGCTTTTGGTGTAACATATATATGCTTTCTATCACGTTCCGAGGAATGTTCCCTTGATATTTGATCGCAATTAAAGTGAGTCTTCACGCCATGCCTGTCCACATCGAAGAACCCGGACTCAAGATTGCTAACGGAATACATATTTTAATATCATGGTTGGTTGTTACGAGGAGAAAAGCTCCTCTTACCTGATGCTATCTGGCAACTGCAGTGTGATCGGTTATTTGTAATGGAGATGTTGATATTGCTTGGTGCAATCGGACAAGCAGCCCGTGACTGTTGCAGGGGAAATGCTCCTACTACCTGGTGAAGTCGGACGACTACAGCGTCTCCGCCGAAAACGTGCCGTGCTCCGGAGCAATTTCGGAGGTAAGACGTCATCCTTCTGGCTGAGCAGTCGGCCTGCTCTCCGCAGTGCGCGCGGACGTGTGGGAGGCCCGTCCGTGGCTGGCAGTGTCCAGTGGTAGTGTTCTTGGCTCTTGGGTCTCCAATCTTCCTCATGGAAGTACTTCATTGTCGTCCAGGCAACTCATGTCTTTGCATGATTACAGTTCCACAATTTTCTGGCACGATTCCAGCTTCGTGGTTGGCATACGCATTGACTTCATGTGAACTGCAGCTTAATCCATGAGCAACTCAATACCTGCAATGGCCATACCGTCGAAAGCTTTCAATGTAGCCACGCATCAATTTGTCGTCTAGAAGCTTTAGATTAAAGTTGGATGCGAGGCTCGCGTGAGGTTTTCAACACATTGCACGATTGTTGACAACCAGAGTGGGTTAGTACACTGGTGGCACAACAGCGGCAGGGATCACAGTAGCCAACGGTTTGGAAAGGTATCAATGTTGAACAGTGTACCAAAGACAGCCCCTCAGTAGCGACTGAACGACTGTGATGGCGCCGACAGAAGCTCAACTATCACCCGTCGACAATTCCCGACCAGCCGTCCTGCACTAAGTCGGTCCAGATCGACTACAAGGGCGTGTCGGTGGACCTGAAGCAGGGCCTGCAAGTTCTGGTGAACGGAGAGGCTCTGCCTATGGTGCCCTGGTGGGTCGACGGCGTCTACATCAAGTACGCCTCGTCCATGTATATCTCAGGTGGGTCGGCAGTCTGGTCAGAGACTCCGAGTCCGCAGTCTCTCTCCGGCTGAAGACAGACGAACCTTGGAAACTGCACCGCGCTGCTGTGGCCGATCTGCATGCCACAGATCGGAAGCAAAGATTAGCCCGCGTATACCGCGAGCATGAGCACTACCCTGTTGGCTGACGACGTATGCCAGCAGTTTGCCAGCATGTGACAGTTATCCTGTAGACCATCACCATGCCACGATCGGCGTGCTCAAAATTGTATTACTGTACTAACCTACCTGTTTAGCCGGTGACCTGTCTTGACCTAGTGGTGACCTAGACAGTGGCTATGATTTGATTTCACCTTCACCCGACAGTAGCCCGGTCAGTGAGCTCATCGTGACCGGAAGGTCAGTGACTGTCAGTCGTGACCAGTCCGTGACGAGGGCAGTGACTCCTGCTCAGTGCCCCCATCCTGATCAGACTGAAACCGACAACCTCAGCTCCACATCGATCCAACTGCAACCTGGTGAGTGACGGCGCGTTGACCCGAATGTGACCGGGACAGTGACCCTGCCGAACGGTCTGGAGGTGTGGTGGGACGGCGAGACGCGCGCCGTCATTCATTCGCCCGGAGAACTGACCGACAGCGTGTGGGGCCTCTGCGGAAACAACAACAACAACCAGCGGGACGACTTCAGAACTCCCGAGGACGACATCGAAACAGTACGTTCCCTCGAGCCATGGTTGTGCCCAATGCAAAAATCGCTGACACAGCAAACTTAGTGGGAAGCAATTCAACCACAGAGGCGATAGTGAAATGAGAGTACGTCGAAAGCGTGATTTCTTATGGAAATCTAAGGGAAGGGGAGGGTGGGGATGATGCATTGCAAACATAAGGAATATATACACCTGCATCTCTCCATAGCTTGTGAGCACGAGGCTGGAACTCATGCTTTACCTACCTGACGACCTGATACAGGACCCGGGCGAGATCGAGCGAGCCTCGGCATACGCCACTCGTCTGAAGACGCGAGTACCGCAACTTTTGGCTGTTACCACTTCCCTGAGTTGTCATGCCGAAGTCGTTGCGACCTTCAGCGTGGCATCCGGCAAGTGGATCACCATGATGGTCCACACACAGCGGCCATGGTGGTCCGTGATGCTCACCACGGTGCTGCCGCCAGGACGTGCTGGCGTTCGCCTCCAAGTGGAAAGTGGACGAAAGCTGCGACGACCAGACCAAGACCGCGAACGACCCGTGCCAGGTGTACGCGGAGAAGTACCCGGAGGCCGTCGAGATGTGCGACCAGATTGTGGCACCCATGTTCAAGGGTGAGGCCGGCGACGGCAACTGGCACCTGCTATCATGATCCTTTGGTGTGGGTCACTGTAACCTGTGACGCCAAATACCGTCTTCCGCGGAAAGCGGCCAACGAACCACTCCATGCTCCTTCTCTTCGGTTAGGAATTCGTAGGAGCAAAGCGTCCTCATACTGTGACATGATCTGGAAAATTACCTTCTGCCTGTCGCAGCATATTTCCCACACCTGGAAGCACACTCACATTGAAATATTGCGCCTGTGTTTGCGCTGTCCGTCAACAGATGTCAGCAGCGCATGGGCATTGGCAAACGTGACCTGATAATTTCTTCTTCTTCTGGTGACATTTTCGTGGCATTCTAAAAGCTGTCGCACATGTCACAACAGCCACCCGTCAGCTTTTCCAACTCTCATCGACGGTCGCACCGGTGCTGTGATAGAGTTGGTAGTTTTTGCTGCGGTTCATTCCGGCGCAATACTAGTGACCATGCATCTCGTAGGGTGTAGTAGGTACCGTGGAAGACGTTTGGAACAAAACTCGTTCTATGCAACCTGCCGCTTCACCTCCTAACCTACTTTATGCCTTTACCGCTGCCACACACCATGGCTGGAATTATCCATTGTTTGGCTCTATTGAGGATATTTTGTCGTCGACCAGTTCTGCAGCGGTCTGCTACCAACTGGACCGTCGTTGCACCGTGTTGGCTGCAGCATCGTTGCACCAGAGCTCTTGCAACCCCACCCAGTCGCATCCGGAGATAACCGAACCGCTGCAGTCGCCTCCTGGCCTATGGTAAGCGCTGACTCCGCCGCCGTTTCAGAGTGTCACTCGGTGGTGGACCCGGCTCCGTTCGTGAAGAACTGTCTGTACGACATCTGCAGCTGTCGGGCCGAGCTCAAGGACTGCTACTGCGTCCACCTGGCCGACTATGCTGCCGCCTGCGCCGCGCAGGGCATCGTGGTTCAGTGGCGCGCCGAGGTCGGGGTGTGCGGTGAGTGCCCTGCCGCGGAGAGAGTGCCTGTGTGCCATGAGGTGGGAGTGTGCGCTGAGTGCCCTGAGTCAGCGGAGAGTGAGACCGAGAGACCGAGAGAATATCCTGGGTGCCCTGAGTTAGCGGCTGTATCCTGAGGCAGTACTGTGCGGTGAGTGTCCGGTGTCAGGATACTGCTTTGATTCAGCGGCTGTATCCTGAGACAGTACTGTGCGGTGAGTGTCCGGTGTCCTTGTTAGCGGCTGTATCCTGAGACAGTACTGTGCGGTGAGTGTCCGGTGTCAGGATACTGCTTTGATTCAGCGGCTGTATCCTGAGACAGTACTGTGCGGTGAGTGTCCGGTGTCAGGATACTGCTTTGATTCAGCGGCTGTATCCTGAGACAGTACTGTGCGGTGAGTGTCCGCTGTCGGAGTGTGCGATGACTGCTCCGAGAAGAGGCCACAAAGACTGTCCACTTGATCACGAACGTGCACGCTCGGTCGATGGTTCATGCTGTTAATGTACAGGATACTAAGACTGAAACACTGAAAACGTATTCGGCGTTTTCTGGTAAGTAGCTTAAATACCCGTGCGCCAAACAGCGTTGGTTATCAAAGTCGAACAAAGTTAATGCGTGAATTATTTGAGTTGCTTAGGTGCAAACTCGTGTTGAAATAGGATCGGTAAACGCTAAATTCGTTCAAATTCGGATTGGAGATGTACGAGGAGGCTATTCTGTGAGAGGCAGGGATGAGCTTTTCGGCCTCTCGCTTCCGCTTGCGGTGCACTCCATGATGTGATCCATCGCGCTTGGCAATGCACTACGAACTGCGAAGATTTGCTTCATATGGGCAGCTACACATTTGTAACGTCTCAAGATGTAGGAGAGAATGCTCGCATATGGTTGCATTTCACAACGGTTTCTTTCGCTTAGTCTTAGCAGCCGACCTCTGAGGCCCTGCACGTCACCGCAGACAAGACCTGACAGCTGACGATGACGACTGATGGCTGATGACTGGCGACTGATGACTGATGATTGCCAACTGGCGACTGACGATTAACGACTGATGGCTGACGGTCGGCGACTGATAGCTCTGACGATTGGCGACTGACGGCCGACTATTGACGATTGGCGACTGACGGCCGACTATTGACGGCTGACGACTGACGGCTGACGACTGAGGACTGGCGACCGACGATTGGCGACTGACGATTGGCGATTGGTCGGCAGGTGTCAGCTGCCCGTACGGCCAGCAGTACGAGGTGTGTGGAGACTCGTGTGCCCACTCGTGCTTCGACCTGGGCACCGACCTGACGTGCGAGCGCCACTGTGTGGAGGGCTGCCAGTGTCCGCCGGGCCTGACGCTCGACAGCGAGGGTCACTGCTCGCCCATCAGCAGCTGCCCGTGCGTCTTCAACAACAAGGAGTACCGACCGGGCCACACACGGTACCAGGGCAGAGGCAAAACACTGCAGCAGTGGTGAGTGGACGCTGACGTCACCCAGTCGCACCGTGTTGGCGAGCGGCCGTGGAGCCGGGCGCTGTTGTTCTATTATTCACTTCCAGCTGTTGCGGAGGCTTTGCATGATCGGCAATCAATGCTCCGTGCAGGCTTTGCATTGACCAGGGTCATTGCTAAGCTTCCAAAACACACCTTCCGATGGGGAAATCCCAGTTCTACAGCACAACTTTTACCGAGAGTTTATCGTCCCATCATAGTTGGGCATGGCTGTCTGGTTCTTGGGCACGGTGTTCTCGACTTTGCCTGGCCAGTTACCAACTGGCTATCCCAACCGGAGGCGGCTGCAGTGAGTTCGTGAAGCGACTCGACTCGTGCCAATACGGTGTGTGTGTGTGTGTGTGGGGGGGGGGGGGGGGGGCGTCCTGCGGCGGTTCCTTGAGCCAGGTGTCACCAGACGGCCGTGCATTTCAGCGGTCCAGGCTGAGTGGTGCCACCTCTGCGACACGCGCCACCGAGCGCCGGCCGCAAGGAGATCTCACATCGGGTGTGAACTGTTCAGCTCTGGATTGTGTCTGGATGAGACTGCGGACCTGAGTGCATGCATCCATGTGAGCCTATGCAGCTGCGGATGGGTGATGATATGAGCTTAACCTGTTCACAGCGAGTGCGTGAATGCCCGGTGGACGTGTGAGCTGGCCAAACACCAGCCTCCGAGTGCAAGCTTGACTGTCAATTGTGACGCCACGAAGCATCGCGTGTACGCCGACTGTCTGCCGGCGCATCAGCGCACGTGCAAGGTAGGTGGCGGCACCTCCCCTGCGAGCGCGTGCGTGCTGGTCTGGCGGTCACAATTCTCGCACTCGGGAATTCACACATACACACACACACACACACACACACACACACACACACACACACACACATACACACACACACACACACACACACAAACACAACACACACACACAACACAAAAAAAAAAATATACACACACACACACACGTACGCACAAGTATTGTTAGCGTCAGCCAATCAACTACCCAATATATATATATATATATATATATATATATATATATATATATATATATATATATATATATATATCGGAGAACCCAATTGCAGGTCATTGAAAATCCATGAGGTTCAAGTGTTGGAATCTCCTCAGGTTTTAGGGAATCGAATATATATATACATATATATATATATATATATATATATAGCTTTCAAGTACGACAAGGCTAGACTTTTAGGCTCGAAATTCCCTCCACTCTTTCATTATTTTGCCGCGGCATTGGGGTTCTAATTTTCTTTTCAATCTACCCCTACTTAGGAAGTTAGTTGATAAGTGTGCTTTTCCTGATAGAGAGCATGATGATGAAAATCAAGTCAGCCACTTGGTCAGAAATTTTACTGAAGTATTCTCCTGCTTAATGAGTGTCCAGAAGAAGTAAATTGGCCAAAGATCCTCACATATTCCAAGCCACAACGGTTGTTGATTTGACCGTACGTCGATCGATTTCGTCATAAAGTGTCTCCAATCTCTTACGATGATTGTTCATGGGGGAAGAGGAGCTTTACGGGTGAGACTTGATCCCACAACCTGTTGGTTCGGAGATAAGTATCCCATCCTTACCCTACTCACTCCATTCATGGTGTTCATAAGTGCATACTATTCAGTCACAAGTGCCGGATTTTGCACCGGTGTGTGGATAGTGGACGGGACTGAAAACTCCACGAAAGTCCGCCATCCTCCGCAACCTGGTTCGATTTTGTACTAACTCCGCCCTCATTTTTCCCACTAGTCGCTCACATTTTGCGCCCATAAATTAGCAGGAACTTTTCCCCAAATCAACCCGATCGGATCCCCGACATGAGGCACATTTCACCTCGACGTCAACCCGACGGCTTCGCACATGCACACTAGCCCCACCCGGTACCAGCACGGTCCCTGCACTGCCGGCGCCCCAGCACCGACCTGACCCGATCTGACCTGACCGGCAGAACCGAAACATGCCGCCGCCGGAGAGCTCCAAGTCGCGGCCGTACGCGTGTGAGCCGGGCTGTGTGTGCGACGACGGCTTCGTGCTGGACGCCGGCTCTGGGCTGTGTGTGACCGAGGACCAGTGTCCGTGCCACCACGGCAACCGGCCGTTCGCCCACGGCCAGACCATCACCACAGAGTGTCGCTCCTGGTGAGTGGGAGGTGCCGCAGTGTCGCTCCTGGTGAGTGGGAGGTGCCGCAGTGTCGCTCCTGGTGAGTGGGAGGTGCTGCAGTGTCGCTCCGGGTGAGTGGGAGGTACCTCAGTGTCGCTCCTGGTGAGTGGGAGGTGCTGCAGTGTCGCTCCTGGTGAGTGGGAGGTGCTGCAGTGTCGCTCCGGGTGAGTGGGAGGTGCTGCAGTGTCGCCCCGGGTGAGTGGGAGGTGCCTCAGTGTCGCTCCTGGTGAGTGGGAGGTGCCGCAGTGTCGCTCCTGGTGAGTGGGAGGTGCCGCAGTGTCGCTCCTGGTGAGTGGGAGGTGCTGCAGTGTCGCTCCTGGTGAGTGGGAGGTGCTGCAGTGTCGCCCTGGGTGAGTGGGAGGTGCTGCAGTGTCGCTCCTGGTGAGTGGGAGGTGCTGCAGTGTCGCTCCTGGTGAGTGGGAGGTGCTGCAGTGTCGCTCCTGGTGAGTGGGAGGTGCCGCAGTGTCGCTCCTGGTGAGTGGGAGGTGCTGCAGTGTCGCTCCGGGTGAGTGGGAGGTGCCTCAGTGTCGCTCCTGGTGAGTGGGAGGTGCCGCAGTGTCGCTCCTGGTGAGTGGGAGGTGCTGCAGTGTCGCTCCTGGTGAGTGGGAGGTGCTGCAGTGTCGCTCCTGGTGAGTGGGAGGTGCCTCAGTGTCGCTCCTGGTGAGTGGGAGGTGCTGCAGTGTCGCTCCTGGTGAGTGGGAGGTGCCGCAGTGTCGCTCCTGGTGAGTGGGAGGTGCTGCAGTGTCGCTCCGGGTGAGTGGGAGGTGCCGCAGTGTCGCTCCGGGTGAGTGGGAGGTGCTGCAGTGTCGCTCCGGGTGAGTGGGAGGTGCTGCAGTGTCGCTCCGGGTGAGTGGGAGGTGCTGCAGTGTCGCTCCGGGTGAGTGGGAGGTGCTGCAGTGTCGCTCCTGGTGAGTGGGAGGTGCCGCAGTGTCGCTCCTGGTGAGTGGGAGGTGCTGCAGTGTCGCTCCTGGTGAGTGGGAGGTGCCGCAGTGTCGCTCCTGGTGAGTGGGAGGTGCTGCAGTGTCGCTCCTGGTGAGTGGGAGGTGCCGCAGTGTCGCTCCTGGTGAGTGGGAGGTGCTGCAGTGTCGCTCCGGGTGAGTGGGAGGTACCTCAGTGTCGCTCCTGGTGAGTGGGAGGTGCTGCAGTGTCGCTCCTGGTGAGTGGGAGGTGCTGCAGTGTCGCTCCTGGTGAGTGGGAGGTGCTGCAGTGTCGCTCCGGGTGAGTGGGAGGTGCTGCAGTGTCGCTCCGGGTGAGTGGGAGGTACCTCAGTGTCGCTCCTGGTGAGTGGGAGGTGCTGCAGTGTCGCTCCTGGTGAGTGGGAGGTGCCGCAGTGTCGCTCCTGGTGAGTGGGAGGTGCTGCAGTGTCGCCCTGGGTGAGTGGGAGGTGCCGCAGTGTCGCTCCGGGTGAGTGGGAGGTACCTCAGTGTCGCTCCTGGTGAGTGGGAGGTGCCGCAGTGTCGCTCCGGGTGAGTGGGAGGTGCTGCAGTGTCGCCCTGGGTGAGTGGGAGGTACCGCAGTGTCGCTCCTGGTGAGTGGGAGGTGCCGCAGTGTCGCTCCGGGTGAGTGGGAGGTGCTGCAGTGTCGCTCCTGGTGAGTGGGAGGTGCCGCAGTGTCGCTCCGGGTGAGTGGGAGGTGCCGCAGTGTCGCTCCTGGTGAGTGGGAGGTACCTCAGTGTCGCTCCGGGTGAGTGGGAGGTGCTGCAGTGTCGCCCTGGGTGAGTGGGAGGTGCTGTAGTGTTGCTCCTGGCGAGTGGGAGGTGCCGCAGTGTCGCTCCGGGTGAGTGGGAGGTGCTGCAGCCTCGCTCCGAGTGAGTGGGAGGTGCCGCAGTGTCGCTCCGGGTGAGTGGGAGGTGCTGCAGTGTCGCTCCGGGTGAGTGGGAGGTGCCGCAGTGTCGCTCCGGGTGAGTGGGAGGTGCCGCAGTGTCGCTCCTGGTGAGTGGGAGGTGCTGCAGTGTCGCTCCTGGTGAGTGGGAGGTGCTGCAGTGTCGCCCTGGGTGAGTGGGAGGTGCGTAGTGTTGCTCCTGGCGAGTGGGAGGTGCCGCAGTGTCGCTCCGGGTGAGTGGGAGGTGCTGCAGTGTCGCTCCTGGTGAGTGGGAGGTGCTGCAGTGTCGCCCTGGGTGAGTGGGAGGTGCTGTAGTGTTGCTCTGGCGAGTGGGAGGTGCCGCAGTGTCGCTCCGGGTGAGTGGGAGGTGCTGCAGTGTCGCTCCTGGTGAGTGGGAGGTGCTGCAGTGTCGCCCTGGGTGAGTGGGAGGTGCTGTAGTGTTGCTCCTGGCGAGTGGGAGGTGCCGCAGTGTCGCTCCGGGTGAGTGGGAGGTGCTGCAGCCTCGCTCCGAGTGAGTGGGAGGTGCCGCAGTGTCGCTCCGGGTGAGTGGGAGGTGCTGCAGTGTCGCTCCGGGTGAGTGGGAGGTGCCGCAGTGTCGCTCCGGGTGAGTGGGAGGTGCTGCAGTGTCGCTCCTGGTGAGTGGGAGGTGCTGCAGTGTCGCTCCGGTGAGTGGGAGGTGCTGCAGTGTCGCCCTGGGTGAGTGGGAGGTGCTGTAGTGTTGCTCCTGGCGAGTGGGAGGTGCCGCAGTGTCGCTCCGGGTGAGTGGGAGGTGCTGCAGTGTCGCTCCTGGTGAGTGGGAGGTGCTGCAGTGTCGCCCTGGGTGAGTGGGAGGTGCTTAGTGTTGCTCCTGGCGAGTGGGAGGTGCCGCAGTGTCGCTCCGGGTGAGTGGGAGGTGCTGCAGTGTCGCTCCTGGTGAGTGGGAGGGTGCTGCAGTGTCGCCCTGGGTGAGTGGGAGGTGCTGTAGTGTTGCTCCTGGCGAGTGGGAGGTGCCGCAGTGTCGCTCCGGGTGAGTGGGAGGTGCTGCAGCCTCGCTCCGAGTGAGTGGGAGGTACCTCAGTGTCGCTCCTGGTGAGTGGGAGGTGCCTCAGTGTCGCTCCGGGTGAGTGGGAGGTGCTGTAGTGTTGCTCCTGGCGAGTGGGAGGTGCTGCAGTGTCGCTCCGAGTGAGTGGGAGGTACCTCAGTGTCGCTCCTGGTGAGTGGGAGGTGCTGCAGTGTCGCCCTGGGTGAGTGGGAGGTGCTGCAGTGTCGCTCCTGGTGAGTGGGAGGTACCTCAGTGTCGCTCCGAGTGAGTGGGAGGTGCTGTAGTGTCGCTCCGGGTGAGTGGGAGGTGCCGCATTGTCGCTCCGAGTGAGTGAGAGGATAATTTAGCAACCGGTCAGAGCTGGATACAAGAAGCCGTATGTGCATCATGAGCAATCACAAGAAGGTCTCATTGCAAAATGAACAAGCAAACGATGCCATAGGCGACGAAGTGGCCACACACCCTATAAGTGAGCCAGCATCACTAAGCGTTTGTTTGCTGATGACATAATCTCAGTTGGCCTGTGCTCGCGTGCACTTTTTCCGTGAAGAAGCTGCTTTTCCTCGTGATTGTTCCCTTCACAATCCACAAATGTGGGGACTCGGCTGACAATGCGCTTGCATTAATCTGACCTGGCGCAACCCGCCACAGCACGTGCCACAGCGGGATGTGGTCGTGCGAGGAGAAGGAGTGCGACGGCATCTGCACCGCCTGGGGAAACTCGCACTACCAGACGTTCGACGGCCGCATCTACGACATCGAGGGCGACTGCCAGTACATGCTGGCCAAAGGCAAACTCACCAACAAAAACCAGTTCGAGGTCATCGTCACCGTAAGTGGCAGCTCGCGGCAAAATCGGCCGTGCCCGCCAGGCGCAGTTGTCGACGGAAGATCGCCAGGTGGTGGGCTCAGAATCACCGCTAGTGCCTCTGCTTCTAGTATGTTTAGCTCCCAGATCATTTTTTCAGCTCATGCTTAGCATTCCGATAATTTGTGTTCACGTTTACACTGATCTTTCTAGTACATCGTGCATAGGTACTCCGATTACTGTGTAGTCAAGGCTCAACTGATATTCAACATGTAAGAAAATATCGGGATCCGCTGAAATGCGTTCGGCATATAACAAGTTTCATGTGTTTATCGTCAATGTCTATGGAAATGAAGTGTAAAAATAGCTATTCAAAAATTGAGCTGTCGAGCAACAGGCTAAGCGTAATATTTGTATATATTTTAGTTATGTTTTTAGAATGTGTAAAAACAAAGAAGTTTGTGGAATGTTGATAAGTGTGATAGTGTTCGTTTCAATAATTGCTGTCGCATTTCAGTAGTCTTTTTTTTGGACGTCAGAACAAAAAGATACCAATGAAGTGCACTAAAGTCACACCCATGCCTAGCGACTGATTTATTTCGCCTGCATCGATGATGCCTCCTGTTGCTTACTGTGACAGTGCTTACTGTGCCATCCACACGGTTCTTACCTATAGTGCCGCATGCCAATGACCAAGTCTCACAAACGCACACGCAATATTTCGCTATCACCGCCTTTTCTTTCCCCCTGACATCCAATCACGTGACCATCACCCACCAGTGAGTCTGTACTGCCACGTGCCGCGTGCGTCTCCAGAACGTGCCGTGCGGCTCGGGCAGCACGTGCCCTAAGGCGGTGACGGTGCGGGTGGGCCCCGGCGTCGACGCAGAGGTCATCACGCTGGAGGACGGCAAACCGCTGCCGTCGGCCCTGGCGTTCACTCGGTGAGACGGACCTGTCTGGCGGCGGTGGGGCGAGCGGGGGGCAGCGCCGCTGTCTGGCGGCGGTGGGGCGAGCGGGGGCAGCGCCAGTGTCTGGCGGCGGTGGGGCGAGCGGGCGGCAGCGCCAGTGTCTGGCGGCGGTGGGGCGAGCGGGGGCAGCGCCGCTGTCTGGCGGCGGTGGGGCGAGCGGGGGCAGCGCCACTGTCTGGCGGCGGTGGGGCGGGCGGGGGCAACGCCAGTGTCTGGCGGCGGTGGGGCGGGCGGGCGGCAGCGCCAGTGTCTGGCGGCGGTGGGGCGAGCGGGGGGCAGCGCCGCTGTCTGGCGGCGGTGGGGCGAGCGGGGGGCAGCGCCGCTGTCTGGCGGCGGTGGGGCGAGCGGGGGGCAGCGCCACTGTCTGGCGGCGGTGGGGCGGGCGGGGGCAACGCCAGTGTCTGGCGGCGGTGGGGCGGGCGGGCGGCAGCGCCAGTGTCTGGCGGCGGTGGGGCGAGCGGGCGGCAGCGCCGCTGTCTGGCGGCGGTGGGGCGGGCGGGCGGCAGCGCCAGTGTCTGGCGGCGGTGGGGCGAGCGGGCGGCAGCGCCAGTGTCTGGCGGCGGTGGGGCGAGCGGGGGCAACGCCAGTGTCTGGCGGCGGTGGGGCGAGCGGGCGGCAGCGCCACTGTCTGGCGGCGGTGGGGCGAGCGGGGGCAGCGCCAGTGTCTGGCGGCGGTGGGGCGGGCGGGCGGCAGCGCCAGTGTCTGGCGGCGGTGGGGCGAGCGGGCGGCAGCGCCAGTGTCTGGCGGCGGTGGGGCGAGCGGGCGGCAGCGCCGCTGTCTGGCGGCGGTGGGGCGAGCGGGGGCAGCGCCAGTGTCTGGCGGCGGTGGGGCGGGCGGGCGGCAGCGCCAGTGTCTGGCGGCGGTGGGGCGAGCGGGCGGCAGCGCCAGTGTCTGGCGGCGGTGGGGCGAGCGGGCGGCAGCGCCAGTGTCTGGCGGCGGTGGGGCGAGCGGGCGGCAGCGCCGCTGTCTGGCGGCGGTGGGGCGAGCGGGGGCAGCGCCAGTGTCTGGCGGCGGTGGGGCGGGCGGGCGGCAGCGCCAGTGTCTGGCGGCGGTGGGGCGAGCGGGCGGCAGCGCCAGTGTCTGGCGGCGGTGGGGCGAGCGGGCGGCAGCGCCAGTGTCTGGCGACGGTGGGGCGAGCGGGGGCAGCGCCAGTGTCTGGCGACGGTGGGGCGAGCGGGGGCAGCGCCACTGTCTGGCGGCGGTGGGGCGAGCGGGGGCAGCGCCGCTGTCTGGCGGCGGTGGGGCGAGCGGGGGCAGCGCCAGTGTCTGGCGACGGTGGGGCGAGCGCGCGCCGCTGTCTGGCGGCGGTGGGGCGAGCGGGGGCAACGCCAGTGTCTGGCGGCGGTGGGGCGGGCGGGCGGCAGCGCCAGTGTCTGGCGGCGGTGGGGCGAGCGGGCGGCAGCGCCAGTGTCTGGCGGCGGTGGGGCGAGCGGGGGGCAGCGCCAGTGTCTGGCGGCGGTGGGGCGAGCGGGCGGCAGCGCCGCTGTCTGGCGGCGGTGGGGCGAGCGGGCGGCAGCGCCACTGTCTGGCGGCGGTGGGGCGGGCGGGCGGCAGCGCCGCTGTCTGGCGGCGGTGGGGCGAGCGGGCGGCAGCGCCAGTGTCTGGCGGCGGTGGGGCGGGCGGGCGGCAGCGCCAGTGTCTGGCGGCGGTGGGGCGAGCGGGCGGCAGCGCCGCTGTCTGGCGGCGGTGGGGCGAGCGGGCGGCAGCGCCAGTGTCTGGCGACGGTGGGGCGAGCGGGCGGCAGCGCCAGTGTCTGGCGGCGGTGGGGCGAGCGGGCGGCAGCGCCACTAACCGGCCGCACACCGCACTGGCCGCACCAGAGAACGACTTGTTGGCGATTTTTGTCATCATGGAATATACCAATGGTGTGCGGTTTGGTAGTGGACGTGAATATTTCAGTGCTGTTACTTACGTCCGCTAGTGGTTAGCTTTTGCTAAGCGACATATCAATTTAGGGCCTTCGTTGCGACGAACAAGAGTTCTGGGATTATTTTCATTGACCTCTATATATAGCTAGACATTTATCTGTCTAGTTATGGTCTCCACTTTTCAAAACGGTCCATGTCGACGGCACCGCATATGGGCAAAACGGCGGCGCTGGTAGGCGCTGCGCAGTATGCTGTGGATGTAAAGGGGTGATGCTGGGGTGTTGTAGGTCGTGAAAATGACACATTTTTAAGTGATATACTTATATGTGAAGGACAAATTTTGTTCAATATATATATATATATATATATATATATCAAGCAAAAACCACATCATATATTCCCCATTAGGTCTGTTCTCCGACCTGCCACGCCCCTGCCGTTCATCCCTTTGCGGAGACAGATGCAGAGGGCACAGCGGACATGTGTCCGCTCATGGCGAGGTGGCGCCCTGCTTACGGGGAACAGTAGTCCTCCAGTCAGGCTCGAATGGAACCCTATATAATTTGTCAGCTAAAGGCGCCTCTCATGTGCTCTTTAATAATGCGACCCTTATGATCATTGAATGCACCCATCCCTTTTAATTTTCAGCCGAAGTCTCCCTTCCAAGACCTTTGAATGTGGCCCTCTCGAAATGTTCAGATGGAGGTGCGTCTGAGGGCTCATCCAGTGGCTCCAGAATGCCTTCCTTCCATGAAAAGCCCTGGATCCGTCCTGTCCCCTTCGAAGTAATAGAAATAACTACAAATAAATAGGAAGTCCTGAGCGCACGAATGTTGATTTCGAGAAAAAAAATTATTAGAGCAGGGGAAAAATAGGCAGGCACAACTGGATTGGGGAAGCACCCTCCATAGGCTCCCATGCTATTTTTTTCGGGGGGACGGGGAGGGCTTTAGGGCGCATCGACTGCATTGATAATTTTGTGTTAAATATTTTGGGAAGCTAAAACCATTATTTATGAGGTACTTGGCCCCTCGAAAGTATATAACACATCACCGCTTCCTGATCGCCAACCTGTGCTCCGAGTCTTGAATGAAGCCCTTTCTAATCTTTCAGCTAAAGGCGCCTCTTAGATGACAGGCAGATGAAAATGTGACCCTTATAATCATTGAGTGTACCCCTTGAATTTTAATCCGAAGTCTCCCTTTCAAGGCCCCCGAGTGCGCCCCTGTCGAAATTTTCAACTGAATGCACCCCTGGGGGCCCATCCAGCGTCTCCAGACATGTGAAATCCAGGACAAATCCTGGATTCACGCCTGCCCTCTTGGCTACGACCTTGGAAGAGGTCACGGGCTGGTAGAAAGAACTACAATGAAAGAGGAAGTCCTGAGCGCACGGATGTTGAATTCTGAAAATCATTCGGGAGGGGAGGGGGGGGAGGAAGGACAAGATACATGAAGGCATTGGGCAGGCACGAATTGATTAGGGAACACACTCCATATGGTCCCATGCTAATGCTTGAAATTATCGGTGGGGGCAAAGCCAACATTGATGTGGCACTTGTCCCCTCGAAAATATATAAAGCAACACCCCTGCCCGTGCGTCAACTCGTGCCTTGCAGGTTGGTCGTGCGGATTCAGGGATGGTCGGCGGATTCAGGGACACGTCCCCATGGAATTTGGAACCTGCTCCCTCCGGGAAGGCTCGAGTGTTCCCCTTCATATTTTAAGCCAGAAACACCCATTCAGTGTGCTTAAGTACGTGCCCCTCCCCTGCTAAACGGATTTTCTGCCTAAGGCGCCCCTTCAAGCATTTTCGCATGGTGCACTTTCTAAGAAATGGCGCCCCCAAACAAAACCCCTCTCCCATGACAATTTCTGGATCCGACCCTGGTTAGGATATAGGGTGCACACGCAGTGCACATATGCTGTCAACTACAAACATTCCCAGCGTTACTTCGCTAGTGTTTATCGGGTATCCGGGGTCTTAATTCCATGGGGTACACATGCCGAATACCGCACAATGTTGGCAAAACGATGATAGAAGTTAGACCTAAAATATCACAATTACAATACTTTACAAGATATTTCTCCCTTTATATCTGTTCAGCATAAATCCACCATCATTTTCCACTACATTTTATCAAAACCTATCCACAACTTTTCATTTTACATTTCATTCTGGGGCCAAAATGCACGGGAGCTGGCGGCGCGCTCGATCTTTTGCCCATATAGCGCTGCTCCAGCCGGGACCGGACGCGGAGCGTGCGGCGAGCTGCAAGTTGTCTGTCTTGTTGTATATATAGGTCAATGATTGTCTTAGTCAATGGATATGCTTCTTCCCTTCCTCTGAAGCACCCATACTAGGCTGATACTTCAATTACAGCTTCCACGCTGTCCATAACTAACACTCATTCTCTCACCCGTTTCAGTTTATCGATTCGTCAGGCGGGCGCCTTTGCCTTCGTAGAGTCGCCTTCTTTGGGCCTCGTGATTCAGTGGGACTATGGAACACGAATATACATCCGCCTGGCTCCGCAGTGGATGGGCAAGGTACTACTGTATTTCCCACGTTCCCCGCTTATATTTGCTTGATGTGTTTTTACATATGACGTTACTTACATCTGTAGATCTACTATATTATCTGAGTAACAGAGTTTGTTTGTGTGTTTGTTTGTTTGTCTGTCTGTCTGTCTGTCTGTCTGTCTGTCTGTCTGTCTGTCTGTATGTCTGTCTGTCTATATGTCTGTCTGTTTGTATGTCTGTCTGTCTGTCTGTCTGTCTGTCTGTTTGTCTGTCTGTCTGTCTGTCTGTCGTCTTTTTGACCTTTGGGGGATTGTCATCGTGTGTAGGTTCAACTATGGGTCGCACGTGCTTTAAATTTTCACAGCCGACAGACAATTGATGTATGATGTAGTGTGCCGAGTTTTGCTGTCGTGGCGTGTACATCTGGCATGTGGCACGTGCTCAAATTTGGCACGGTCTCCTCATTGGTTTAACATGTAGTTTCGGAAATTCCATGTGTCGGGCTAGACCGGCGCATATTAAAGCCTGGCATGGCTCACAAAGCAGGTAGCGAGATATGGCAGATACCAGGTGAAAACCACAAATGTTTTCTACCCGCTGGATGCAATTGCGTCACGATCATCACACACGCGAGGGGGCGCTGTGCAAACCGTGCCGTTTTTCAGCGAATATCACGATTGGGTCTGGTTCTCGGAAACGGCTCAACTTGGCGACCTGCCGTCACTTTCACCACCTGGGTATATGTACCGGCTACCGTTTTCCTATTAACTATCATGGGCTGCAGTGTGTGTGCGTGCCGTCATCGTCACATGAGCTTCACGTGTTTCGATCCGTGAAAAAAAACCACTCCGCTTTACACTGTCCCCACACCAATGTCGAATGACTTTTCGCGGAGATAGTGGTATGCGCGTGTAGCCCCACTCTTTGCGATGTTCACGGTTCCTTCTGACTTTCCTTATCGTAAATAGTTCGGCTGCAATCGTCGGTGCCCGCAACCGGTAACCGGACAAATGTACGTGAAGCAAATGTACGTATGGCAGATGTACGTATGCAAATATAAGTAAGCGCAAATGCACGTAAGCGCAAATGTACGCAAACGCAAAAGTACGTATACACAAATAAGCGCAAATGTACGTAAGCGCAAATGCACTTAAGCGCAAATGTACGTATACGCAAATAAGCGTAAGCGCACATGTACGTAAACGCAAATGTACGTGAGGCCAAATGTGCGTATGCGAAAATGCACGTATGGCAATTGTACGTATGCGCAAATGCATGTATGCTGAAGTTTACGCAAGAGCAAATGTACGTATGGCATATGCACCTAACCAAATGTGCTTAAATGCAAAAGCACGTCCGCGTAAGTGAACGTACATTGGCTCATACGTACATTTGGTCTTGCATTTTGTTAACGTTTAGGTACTGTTGCGCTTACGTACATTTGCGCTTACGTACTTTTGCCCTTACGCATATTTGCGCTTACGTACATTTGCGTTTACGTACATTTGCGCATATGCACTTTTGCGCCACGTACATTTGCGCTTACGTACTTTTGCGCATACGTACATTTGCGCATACGTACATTTGCAATAAGTACATTTGCGTTTACGTACATTAGCCATACGTGCATCTGCGCTTACCTACATTTGCTTACGTACATTTGCCATACGTACATTTGCCCTGTCAGGGCCGCGTCGGGACGTGTGCTGCGCCACGAGCCCCCGCCTGACGCCGCAGCTTTTCACGCCCTCAGATGAAGGGACTGTGTGGGAACTTTGACGGCAACCCCGGCGACGACTTCCGCGGCCCGTCTGGCCTGACCGAGAACACGGCCATCCAGTTCGCCGAGCAGTACAAACTGCAGCGGCAGTGTCCCGACACGACGGCTACTGAGGTAACACGGAGTCAGGCTGTGCTGGTGCCACTGCCCCTGGCCTAGCGGGCCGCAATGTCCCGACACCGCTACAGATGCGATAGAGCTCTCACTACCGTGATACTACTAACACTGTGCAAATGGGCGGCCCTGGTGTGCATCCTCAAGCCGTTTGTATGCAGCTACTCCTGAAGGAGCGACGTCTCCGGCTATACTAAGGTCGCTGACACGGAGATAGCGGACTCCAGCTGTGCTGCTACCACTGAGAGGTGGGAAGGATAGCTGGTAATTTGGATAGCCGAGTGCCGCCATGCCAGTTCTATTGAGGTAACTGGACCCGAGAATGCTTTGACATTACTACAGAGGTATTGAGGGTCAGCACCCACAAAATACATTTATGCATCTTGTCAATATGTAGCTGGATAGATGTACGCTGATTTATCGAATAATCTGTGTGGATCCTGGTCTTATAGCACCAACCCATACACATGGGGTGGCCAGTTGTAGTCAAAGGCAGTCTGGATGGGGGGGGGGGAGAAAAAGTCCATGGCCTCTAAGCTTTAAATATCTAGTTGTAATGACCTATTGACCTCCACGAGCCCTTTCTTTTACGCATAGTTCTTATTTATGCATCTAAGTCACTTCTCGGAAACTCGGGAACATCGTTGAAATCGGAGGCCGAATTAAAGTGATATATTAGGTTAAAAAAGCTGTTTGCGTTTAGGAAGACTTGAATGCTAAGCGATTAGCAATGCCATCCAAAAGATTGTAGTGCTTTATAGGTAAGGATTTGGAGTAGCTCCTCTCCTGACACCACGTCCCTCCCCCACTTCCAACACTCCTTTACCTGCTCCGCCACTGTTGGAAGTGATCTCCTCACTTCACCCACCCACCCATCCGGTGACGTGGAGCTGTGACCAGTGGCGACCGTCAGCGTCAGCGGCACACTCATCGGTGACGACGGACTCATCGGTCATTCCAAGCAACAAACACACGACCCAAACAGAAGCCATCTCTGGCGGCACCGTCACGCTGCAGCGAGGGGCCTGGCAGGCCAGCGACGGCCGGGCGCCGCCTGCTCTCACCTGTCGACGCTGTGCCGCAGGACTTCTGTAAGGTGCGCCCAGAGCGGCACGTGTTTGCCGTGCACCGGTGCGCCGCACTCAAGTCGGACCTATTCGCCGCCTGCCACGTGGCCGTCGACGTGGCGCCATTCCTGCAGCGCTGTGTGATGGACACGTGCGCGTGCGCCAGCGGCGGCGACTGCGAGTGCCTGTGCACGGCCGTGGCCGCCTACGGCCAGGCGTGCAGCAACGTGGGCGTCAACGTGCGCTGGCGCTCCAACCAGCTGTGCCGTGAGTGGCCGGCCTCGGTCCCGGCCGCGGCCGCGGCGGCGGGCTCGTGCGGCCTGTCGCCGGTCCACAGTGCAGTCGGCCGTCGGCCGTGACCTCACGGCTTGGTAGCGGAGGTCGGGCTCATGTTGAGGTCGTGCACGGGTCATCCACAACAGACTCGGACCTGTTTGGTGCTGTGTGTATTATACTTAGAACTGCTTATGCTGTGCTCGCGCAGCACTTCACGCTACTGAGATGCAACGTCGATTGTTGAATAAGCATGTTGCCTGCGACATATTGCCTGTCCGGAGTTGGTGTGGCGCGTGCGATTTGGCGTCCGGCCCGCATTCGGTGCCGACCAAAATGTCGGGAGCACGTGGGTGCGAGCCGGCCGCTTTGACATAGCTGCCGCCCGCCAACAGGCTGTGTCACTGCCAGCACTGAACCTCACGGACGGCGACAATACTGATCTGCAGCCTCAGGCTTCCACCACGGGGGGGGGGAGGCTCGCCACACCGTCCCACTGCCACGCTGCTCCTTCTCCGTCCGCAGCGATCCAGTGTGATGAAAACTGGTCTCGATACGACGCCTGCGTGAGCGCGTGCCCGCCAAAGACCTGCGAGAACCGCTACATCTATGACGAGATCACCACCATGTGCGCCCAGGACACATGCGTCGAAGGTGAAAAGGCGGTGGAACATGCTGCGCTGGTCAAAGCGCAGTAATACATTATTCGTGAAATGGATTGAAAATGCAACTTTCTGAATACTGAATTGACTTCCCTCGCAGCGAAGTATCGACATCGTGCTTCGTGATTAGCCTGCATATCTAATTTCCAACATTATCTTGTTGATAAGCATCATACTGATACTTGCGCATTGGGGCGCACAAAAACTTCTTAGCGTAATTTCACGTGCCAGCATTACCTATACTGTGGTCTGTTATTCAGTAACAGTTGATAAGGATACGCATTTTGTATCGCTACCGCTAAAATAGTTCTACCCAATCCAAGGTACATCTAAGCAGAGGAAAAAGGTGCACTTATAAGGTGCACGCTATTGGATCGAAATGTCTTATAAAAACGTGTGGATTATGCTAACCAGCATGGTTCCCATGGATAATTTGAACGTCCTACCGTACTCGTTGGATATTTCAAACCTAACAAAAATAATTAGCTAAGTCGCCGTCAAGTCCAGGCAGTATCGTCCACATGGTGTTAGGGAGAGGTGTACAACGACTCATCTCTGGCCGCTTGTGTCATCGGCAAGGTGTAAGCCATGCCCGTGTAAGGAGGGAGAGGTGTACAACGACTCATCTCTGGCCGCTTGTGTCATCGACAAGGTGTAAGCCATGCCCGTGTAAGGAGGGAGAGGTGTACAACAACTCGTATCTGACGAGTTGTGTCATTGATAGGATGTAAGCCACGCCCATGTAAGGAGGGAGAGGTGTACAACAACTCGTATCTGACGAGTTGTGTCATTGACAGGATGTAAGCCACGCCCATGTAAGGAGGGAGAGGTGTACAACAACTCGTCTCTGACGGCCTGCGTCAAGGAGGCCGAGTGTCGCACACCGTGCACTGTCATCAATGACGAGCAGCTCTACGATGGTGACGTCGTCTCCAAAGACAGCTGCCATGTCTGGTGAGCATCGGCGTAAACACTGTCAAGAGGATGGTGATCCACAGTGGTTCTTTCCCTGGTACTTGCCGGTGAAATGCTCAGCAGCCACTGAGCATTTCACACGCTACCAATATGCTTCGTGGGCATTAAAAAAGTTTCCTATACTTTGTGCATACCACTTCTTGGTACGAGAAATAAATGTTGTAATGTTTCGGTAACCTATAGCACAACACCATGAATATTGTGCGAGATTCGTGCGAGCATAAACTCTATTGACTGTGGTTGTGCATTCACCGAATTCCGATATGGGGCCGATCTGATGAATGGTTTGAAGTTACTTTCGTATGACTGGTGTTACTGCGTTTGGGTTATTGGATATGACAAGCTATGTGTTTTCAACGTCCAGGACTTCACTAAATGTGCGCAGCTTCCGAGTCGCTATTTTGCACTCCTCATCGGCCCTGATACGTGCGACCGTACCGTTATCAACGACTGTAATCCGCAGCTACTGCACACGAGGTCAGGTCAAGTGTCGAGGTTCCGCCTGTCCTACGGTGACATCAACGCCGAGTCCAGCAACAACACCCAAGCCGGACGTGAGTCTGAGCCGTACCGGCCAGTTCAGATCCGATAACATGCACGTTTCGCACTGAAGACGGTGAGAAAGCCACACCATCGCCAACAAGAGTAGGAAACGGACGGTCTGGCTGCATCGTCCCAAAGGAGGCGCGAGCCGCAATGCACAGGACATTGCTAATTGAAACAAATATTAACCGTCGAATGTAGACCAAAACCTGCTCATGTAACGTTTCGGTAGTTCCGACGTTTAGTGCAATTCGATGTCTGTTTACGGATTCCCGAGCATGCGCGCGGTTCGAAAAAATATGGATGGAGGAAACAAAAGCTAAACTGACGCTGGATGCACATTAAGTTGGTAGAGAAATAACATTCAACAACAATCGCTGATTTCCCATAGTGATAGACATTAGGTAGATGAAACCAAGTATCAAGTTGACCTTCATTAACAAGGAAAAAATATATTGAGCAAAACGAGCATACATTCGCAACTCGGTGTGTGTTTCTCATCGTGCACTTCAGTTGAATTCTTATATTTTCCACCTGTGCTACGACCCTCCTAACGATGGTCTAGAACCGAAAGTTTGACACACGCCAACCTGTCCCACCTCCGCTTCATAGTGATGCATTAACTCCTATAAGACACACAGTGAAGTTATTAAATCCCCCTACTTCGCGGACAAAATTGGTGAGATAGTGAGCGAAAAACGTCAGTAGGTTACGCTGTTTTGCTGAAGCTGGCGGTTCGCCCGGACAGATGACGAGACCTATCGCGCAGTATACAGCTGTCGTCATCTGCCATGGAACGCTGAAGCTGCCCTGTTTAACTCGCTGCCCTGTTTAACTCGCTCACAACGCTGCGAAGTCTTCGTTCTCAAGGTGCCGAAAATGTATGAATATATATATATATGTATATATATTTGTGTGTGTGTATATATATATAAACGTGTGTACGCATGTGTTCGCCGCTCCCACTACAGCCACGTGCGCGCACCATTAGGTCTGGTGACCTCAGCTCGGGTCGGTCACGTGTGTTTGCCCTGCGGCAGGCGGGCCCGCCACCCATCACGCTGCAGGTCTGCAAGCCCGGCTGGAGCCGCTGGGTGAACAGGAACCGGCCGCTGCCCTACACCAGACCCAACGACGTGGAGCGGATCCCGGCATTCGTCCAGCCGGTAATGTCGCCTGCCGCGACTGCAGTCGACGCACGTGGCTTGTCACTTGTTTGCATTGCAAAACCATGCTCGCTGTCTTTCCTGGCAGCATGTACAGGCAAGCAGCTGGCCATATCCCCAGGTCGTAGAGTAGAAGCTAAATTGTGTCGCCAAGTGATTTTCCCGAATATGTG
Source organism: Imbricaverruca yamaguchii (assembly GCA_034440575.1). Lineage (NCBI taxonomy): Eukaryota > Metazoa > Arthropoda > Thecostraca > Neoverrucidae > Imbricaverruca > Imbricaverruca yamaguchii. The sequence continues at coordinate 711,896 of JAOTOL010001470.1, read as the reverse complement.
TAATGTAATACTTTATGCTGCAATACCGTACTATGCTCATTCTTAGCAGTTGGCGTGCTTTGACATCGATCATTGCAGAGGCTATCGAGTCTTGGTCAATGATGTTGCTTTTGGCGACTTGAACATTGGTGGCGGACTCGGACTGATGAGAGTCGGGTTAGCGCCAGAACCTGTGAGTGAGAATATCTGACTGGCTCAATGAAAGGTCAGTTTAACAGCTGTATGTGTGATGCCACTTCGGGCGTGGTCGGCTGAAGGGTACCGAAGTTGGTGTCGCCGAGTATGCCAGTCGGCTTGCCTTTCTCGAGGACGTCCGCCTGTTGACAGTGCATGTTGTCAATTGCAGCTGACGGTGTATATTTGTCGGTTGTAGATTGATCAGGCGGACGCTCTGGTGTCGGTGGTTGATCTGGTGCCTGGGTCCAGCGATCAGGTCAAAGGCAGACTGACCTTTGTCCAGAAGTCTGCAGAAGAACCTCTGGTTATTTCTGGTGAGACGCTCCTCTGCCAGTAATACCAAAATAGTGCCCTATGTGTACACAATTGACATGCATCTGTTCCTTTTGAATTCCCGTTCATACCATTATGAGTTGCATGTGTCGTTATTTCAGTTGTTGATATATAATTGCCCCATAATGAAAATCATGTTAACTCAGCCAGTACATAGCCAAAAAAACACCCACTTTCAGAGCAACCAGTTTTGATTTGGAATAACAGCATTCATTTTCCGAATGCACTCATGGTCTGTTGGTTGGTAAACAGTGGTATGACGTCATCGACAGGCGAGATCAGCGGTCTCACTCCTGGCAAGCACGGCTTCCACGTGCACGCCAAGGGTCGCACCGGCGACCAGTGCCGCGACGCCGGCGGCCACTTCAACCCGGCCGGCGTCGGCCACGGCGACGTGGCCAGCGCCGTCCGACACGTCGGCGACCTGGGCAACATCGTGGCCGACAGTAGCGGCCTGGCGCTGGTCAGCTTCACCGTGCCGGCCGGCAAAACCAGGTGCGCAGACCGACACAGGTGTCCGCCGCAGCGGCCGGAACTGAGCCTGATACGGCCGGCCGGCTCCACCGTGCCGGCCGGCAAGACCAGGTGCGCAGCCCGACACAGGTGTCCGCCGCAGCGGCCGGAACTGAGCCTGACACGGCCGGCCGGCTTCACCGTGCCGGCCGGCAAAACCAGGTGCGCAGTCCGACACAGGTGTCCGCCGCAGCGGCCGGAACTGAGCACGGCCGGCCGGCTCCACCGTGCCGGCCGGCAAAACCAGGTGCGCAGCCCGACACAGGTGTCCGCCGCAGCGGCCGGAACTGAGCCTGATACGGCCGGCTACCCACTGCCCACGCGGCGCCACTCACGCCAGGTGTTCAACACAGCGCCGGTGGACTGAATACTGTGAATGTCGCATCACGCTACCGAACCCACTCACCGCGTGCCAGGCACTCCGGCAAAATATGGTACCCGCGGGCAAACCAGACACCGATTCCGAGCTGGTCACACGCTTTGTCGAAGGATCACGAGCGAGACTAGGAGCATCTCTTCATATTTGGAAGTGTTCTGGAATTCGTATCGGTACACTCAGTGAGCCTTGTGGCATTTCACACCAAACTCGATCATTGTCATACTGAGCACTGAAGCAACGTGGTCTGTAAAATGATGTCATGCATGCTTTAAGTTATCCCATCTCGTCACATCGTATCTTATCCGATATAAATTAGCCGTGGCACACCCACTCTTGTGACCCTCATGCACATATCAAACGTGGATTGTGCCTCCATCCAGCCAACTTGCTAAAATGTCGCACATGCTGTGGTGCTGTTTGTGAATGCAGTGTATTGATGTGACCTCCATACGTATGGCACAAATTTACAGGGACCGCGTCAGCCCGCGTTTATGACGTCTCTATGAGGGCCTTGTATGTGACCTCTGACTGGCCTACAGACGACTCAGAGGTCACATACGACCCGCAGTCTGTTGATTTGACCTCCATACGCATGGACATGTGCAGAGACAGTGTGAAGCCTGCGTTTATGATGTTTGTATGTCAAGACCTTGTTTCTGACCTCTGAGAGGCCTACTGATGTGACCTGCGGTCTGTTGATATGACCTCCATATTTATGGTCCACATGTGCAGAGACAGAGCGTGAAGCCTGCGTTCATGACGTCTGTTTGTGGAGACCATGTGTGTGACCTCTAAGCTACCTACTGATGTGACCGGCAGTCTGTTCGGAGACCAAAGTGTGGTGGGTCTGGCGCTGGTTGTGCATGCCGGCACAGACGACCTGGGCAGGGGCGGCGACGCCGGCAGTCGGGCGACGGGCAACGCCGGCGGACGACTAGCCTGCGGCATCATTCGGGTCAGTGGAGACTGTGGTCCAGATCCAGGGGTGCGGGAACCGAGGGCGCAGAGGGACTGCGCCTCCACCAACTTTGAACGAGTCCATAGAGTCCGTGTGAGCATGTCCATATAGAGTCCATGCAAACTTGACCACGGAGTCCGTGTCCACAGAATCAACAGCATTGATTTGACGGATGTTGCATGGAGATAATCGACTTCAAAATGGCACCTTCCCGCCAAATTTGAGGCAGTTCCGGAACCACTATCCAGTTGGGAAGATGGCCCGGGCAGTGGCGTCGCCACGAAATTCTTCCAGGGGGGTGGGGGCAAGATCGAAAGGGGGCCTCCTGCCCCCGAAAAGGGGCCCCCGTTGTGTTAGGGACTCAAATTGTTTTAGGCCCTTAGTATGGTTCGGGAACGGGAATCATTATCTCATATTAATGTACTGTTTGTTCTTGGCATGGTGCATTATTTACTCAACACGAAAAAACAATTTTTTTTCCGCTGAAACCCGGGACATACCAAGGTATAAGTAAGTAATATGTTGATAAATACCTAAGTGTCAAAACTAACCAACGTCTCAACGCTTTTTCGAACAGAAGAATCTTCCCGCTGGCCTCTAGATTGCAGCGAAGCTGATGCTAAGCATACCTTTCAGACATCTCCCATTGATCAACCCACCGTCATGTCCTCCAAGAATAACTGAAAATAGCTAGATTCATCACTACTGTTATTTATTACCACCAGCTTGATGCCCTAAGCAAAGCTTATGCGATCATTTATCAGTCCTAGGACGTAATTTCGCGAAGGTGACAACAAGAAGTGGGTTACATTGGTTTTCTGATCGCAATCTTAGGAATTTGCGAATTTCTCTAACATTTGGTGCTGGTTGCAAGGCACCAGCAAAACAAGTTAAAATAACAAATTCTTCGCAAATTAATTCACACGCCTGGGATTTCGACCACAATTTCGTCAAAGGGGACTTATCGAAATGAAATGATTAGTGATCAACTAAATTCTCCTGTGCAGGGGCATAATCTACTACTATCTTTCCTGATTCGTCGGATTTCAACCCTAACTCCCCCACCCAATTCTACGGTTTTATTCCGGTATACCTTGATAAATCAACTCATACTGCTGAAATTACACCCATACCACAACAATCGGATCGGTATCCGAAAATGTCAAGCTGGAGCCCTCCAAAAAAGGAGGGATTCCCAAAAATCAATGTCAGGGTCGGAAAAATGGCTCTGGAGCACAGAACATATTACCAGATGCCTTCACAAATTCTGTACGCCACCGAAAAAATACCGAATCTCGAAAAATCGAGATTGGATACAAATACATGGCGCCAGGGTCTCGAAATGTCGGGCCGGAATTCGGACTTTTGAGATAAAAAATCAGAAATGATCCGCAAGAATAGCATTGAGCCCAGAAAACTGGCGTTGGGTAACCGGAACCACGCGTCTGGGAGCGAGGAGTCAGGCTGGGACACAGAAAAATCGCACCGAAGCCCCAAAACCGAACGCCCACAAATGTGCGTTAGAAGCCTCAAATAAACAGCAGGACCCCAAGAGCACAACGGGGGCCGAAAATACAACCGACGCTCTGAAGCACACAATCTCCCAAAAAGCGACAGGGCCTCAAAACATGCGCTGCAGCCCTAAATAAACATATATGGAGCTCTAAAAAATACACTGGAAGCTCTCAAGGTAGCAGGGACCATGCTAATGCACAAGAGTCTGAAAAGGTGACTCGAACCTCAAAAGCCAGATGGTTCCAAAGCGAACAAAGGGACCAGGGTTTAAATAAGCATATCGGGATTTTCGAAAACACCCTGACACGTAAAAATATTATCGGTGCATAAAAACAGCAAAACCTAAAACGAGCAGGAGCTAAGAAAATGTATTAAACCTCTAACTTGAATTTAAAATATGTTACCCATCACTTCGAAATGTAAAATTTCCCAACTTCAGGCATTCCAGTTCGTATCACCCGGTCGCCACGACGCCGACGTCCGTGCACGTGCGCATATTCGGCGCATTCGCAACACTTCGTGCGATGTTACGGTTTCTGCTAGGCCTTCCGCCTTTTGCTAATTGCTGTGACATGATAAACTTGCGCCATACGTGACGTGCTGCAATGCTGGGAAATGCTGTGGGTGCTGCAATGCTATGGGCGCTCGCTGCGAAAAGTCGAGTAATCAAATCCGAACATTAATTCCCTATCTCCCACATTTTCTGGTAGTTATGAAATGCAGATTCCGTTCAGCTTTGACGCACCTGATATCTTTGCTGCTATCCTCTCAGAATGGCTGTCGAACCGAGGCCCTTTCTCAATTATCTTTGTTGGACCCGTTGCGTCTTTCTGCGCAGCGGCCTAGTGCATTTTCGAAACCCCTCCTCGTTTCAGTGTGTTGTTGCCTTTTTGATCACCGATTATTTTTTTTATGTGTCAGGGAGTTTTCGATGATCCCGATGTCTTCATTTAACGCCCGGTGCTTTTGTTCGTTTTGGAACCATGTTGCCATTTGCGGCCCCAGCCTCTTTTCAGGCCCTGGTGCGTCCTTATGACCTCTGTGTGCCATAAGAGCTTCTTATGTATTTTTTTAGAGGTCCAGGTATGTTAAGGCCCTGTTGCTTTTTGGGAGTTTATGTGCGGTTTGGAGGGCCAGTTGTATTGTTGGCCCCCGTTATGTTTTTAGGTTCCTGTTGTGTTTTTGGGGCTTCTGACGCACATTTGTGGTGCTCCAGTACGATGTTTTGGCTTTGGTTCGGTGCTTCTTAGTCCCAGCGCGATTTATGGCGCCCAGGTGCGTGGTTTCGGGGACCCAACCCCAGTTTTCTTGGCTCAACGATATTTTTGTGGATTTTTGTTGTTGTTGTAAATTCCGAATCCCGACCTGATTTTTCGAGTTCCTGGCGCCACGTTTTTGCATCGCACCTCGATTTTTTAAAAAGATACGGTATGTTTTTCAGTGTCATACGCAATTTGTGAAGGCATCTGGCTGCATGTTGGTCCTCCAGAGCCATGCTCTTGAACAGGACATTTATTTTGCTCAACACATTCTTATTTTTGAAGGCTCCGTCTTTATTTTTTTTTTCGGATACCGATTTCGTTTTTGTGGTCACACTGTTCTTACGTGTGGGCCTAAACGCCAATTTTGTGGAGCTTCGACGGAATACCAATGGGAATTGTGGGTCCCGAGCGCAATATTTTGGGGGACAGATTTGAGTTTGTGGGAAGCGTTGCACTTAGCTGTTGCCCCAACGCGATTTTGGCGGTTCCTATTGCAAGTTTTCGAGCCTCGGAACGAGTTTTCGCTTAGCCCGAAGTACTAGCCCTAGCCCGAAGTACTTATTTGGAGACCCCTGCGCGAATTTTGGTGGCCCCAGCGCGAGTTTTGGAGCCCGGCACGGTTCTTGGGAGCTTCTGCCTCTCAGGATAGAGGGAGCATTTGCCCCTTTGATATGCCACTGCGGCCACTAAAGGAGTATATGTTTGTCCCAGAGTGACATTCCGGTTATGAATTGATTTTTGGAGCAGCTGCAACTTTTGGGGCCCTGCGCACCCTTCTGGGCCCCCAGGGCGATTTCCTAGGGCTGCGATGCGATTTTTACGTATAGTCCAATGTGATCTTTTGGGCCCCGATGTCATTTGCTTGGATCCCTAGCGCGAGCTTTAGCTGCCTCGACACTTTTTTGGGTCAGGGTTTTTGGCGTCATTGTTGGGCCCCGGAGTTGGAGTGTTTTCGTGTTTTTTTTGTGGGTTTTTGTGAGTGTTTTTCAGAGTTGGACCCATGTCCGGAGTGTTTTTGTTGCTCTGGCTTCATTTGTTTTGATCCCAATGAGACTGTTGTGGAATGGTACGACTCGTCGTTCCACTATATATATTTTCATGGTCCGGTCGTAAATATTTCGTACACCCAAGCTCAGCGTGATTTTCAAGGTCCCCGGCCGGATTTTTTGGTCCATGTCGTAAATCTGAAACACCCCGGCACGACTCTTACCATCTCTTGGGAGTTTCTTGCAAATTATATTATCTTGCGTCATAAGTATCTCGTCCCATTTCCTGGAGCCTCTTTACCGGTTCTCAACGTCTTATGTTCTACCCTCCTCCATATTCATCGTCCTCCTCTCTCGTCTTGAAAGGTCTTCTCTTACATCCTGGGGCCCTTTGCCATGGCATGGGGCTTCCTCTGATGTCCCAGGGATCTGCCAAATTAGGGGCCTCCTGCCATGCTTCGTGGGCTTCCTCCTTTATCCTGGCAAAGCCTTACCAGTCTTGAGGGAATCTTCAATTTTGGAAGCCTCACTCCCCTTCATACCTGTTACCACTCCCATCTTAAGGGCCTCCTCTCATTTTCTTGGAAATCTTTCTGGTCTTCGGGGCCTCATTCAGTCCCGTAAACCTACTCCTTTTTGGGGGACTCCTCTCGAGTCCGGCAGGGCCCTCATTTCTCTTCTAGAGTCCTTTTTCAAATTAGGGGCCTCCTCTCACGTCTTGGGGACCTCTTGCACTGTGTTTTGATTCGAACTTCGCCCATCTTAAGGGTAGTGCCCTATCTCCTGGTGGACTCCTCTTCTCTCCCAGGTTCCTCCTCTACCAAATTATACACAACCTTTCTTACCTCAGTGACCTTGTTATTTCCCGGGGACCTTTTTGGACATCTGCGAGCCTTCTTTTCCGCCTGGGAGCTATCTCTCTTATCCATTGACCTTTCTCTCCAATTTTAGGGCCTGCTCGTTCATCATGTGGTCTTATTTCCAGCCGTGTGTCGCACTCTTCCGAATTAGGTGCTTCCTGCCATGTCTCTGGATCATCCTTTTCTATTTTGGTGGAACCTTGCTCGTTTTGGTTCCTATTGTTGCGTCTCCGAAACCTCATCTCATATCCACTGGCTTTCTTTTCCGGCTTAGGGCCTCCTCTCATTTTATTGGGCCTCCCTTCCCGTATTGAGACCCCTTTACAATGTTGGGGGCCTCCGTGCCAATTTTTGGCACTCTCTTGATTTCTGGGGCCTCCTACCCTCTCCTAGGTGACTTCTTTTACAAATTAGGGGCCTCCAGGATGAGCCCCCTAATTTGTAGAATCTCTTTGTCGTCCTGGGGACCTCCTTTTCGTCCTGGGGCTTCCTTTTCGTTCTGGAGGGCCTCCTTTTCGTCCTGGAGGGCCTCCGTTTCGTCCTGGAGGGCCTCATTTACGTCCTGTGGGTCTTCTTTTCGTCCTGAGGGCCTCCTTTTCGTCCCAAAGGGCCACATTTTCGTCCTGGAGGGCCTTCTTTTCGCCCTGGGAGCGCCCTTTTCGTCCTGGAGGGCCTCTTTTTCGTCCTGGAGGGCCTCCTTTTCGTCATGAGGGCCTCCTTTTCGTCCTGGGGGCCTCCTTTCCATCCTGAAGGGCCTGCTTTTCGTCATGGGGCCTCATTTTCGTCCTGGGGGCTCCTCAAATTTCACGGGGCGGCGCCCCCCAGTCTCACGCAGGGGAGCAATTGCTCCTGCTGCCCCCCCCGGTGGCGACGCCCCTGGGCCCGGATCTGTGAGGGAGGTGGTCCGGGTCTATGTGGGAGGTGGTCCGGGTCTGCGGAGAGGTGGTTCGGGTCTGCGGAGAGGTGGTTCGGGTCTGTGTGGGAGGTGGTCCGGGTCTGTGTGGGAGGTGGTTCGGGTCTGTGTGGGACGTGGTTCGGGTCTGTGTCGGAGGTGGCCCTGGACTGTGTGGGAGGTGGTTCGGGTCTGTGTGGGAGGTGGTCCGGGTCTGTGTGGGAGGTGGTCCGGGTCTGTGTGGGAGGTGGTCCGGGTCTGTGTGGGAGGTGGTCCGTGTCTGTGTGGGAGGTGGTTCGGGTCTGTGTGGGAGGTGGTTCCGGTCTGCGGAGAGGTGGTTCGGGTCTGTGTGGGAGGTGGTCCGGGTCTGTGTGGAGTTAGTCCGGGTCTGTGAGGGAGGTGGTTCTGGTCTGCGGAGAGGTGGTTTTGGTCTGCGGAGAGGTGGTTCGGGTCTGTGTGGGACGTGGTTCGGGTCTGTGTCGGAGGTGGCCCTGGACTGTGCGGGAGGTGGTCAGGGTCTGTGTGGGAGGTGGTCCGGGTCTATGGTGGGTCTATGTGGCCCGGAGCAGGATCCAGAGCTGATCTGGGTCAGTGGGCAACTGAATCGGGCCAGTACGGTCAGCCAATCCAGCCATAAGTCTGGGCGGGACCGACGACACCGCTGGATTCCAGTCAGAAGGACGGTGTCTACGGATACACTCAAGGCTTGCCTACATAGTGCCATGTACTGCTGAATTACACTTCCACTGATGATCTTTTCGAACGAGCAGTCCAGCTATAGTGCTGTTCAACATTTTCGCCAGCTACGTCTATAGTTTTTCATTTTAGTGCACAATTGGTGCCCACTGTAGATGGTGGCATAGTTGCAGTGTGTACCCCAGTTGCATATTTGTATCGACACTTGATTTTGAGTGGCTGAATGGGCGAGTGGTACGGTATGCTGTGTCTGTATATACCTTCTAAAGGCTCACACTGTTACTTCCATACTTTGTCCAGCCTAACTATCCGCACACATGGTCCGACGCGAATACCTGCGTCTTTGTCCGACAGAAGGCGTACGACGCCAGCACGGGACCGGGCTTCTGTGCCGACAATCAGGTGACGAACGTGCGCTGTCGGACGTCCGGCACCAACCTGCCGCCGTCGGCGACCGGAGACGAGGTCACCTGCAGCCTGGAGAGCGGTCTCGTCTGCCGCTCCGACTTCACCTGCCAGGACTACGAGCTGCAGGTGTTCTGCGACTGCAGTGAGTAAACCTGCCAGGACTACGAGCTGCAGGTGTTCTGCGACTGCAGTGAGTGACGAGTTGTTCTCTAGGTGCTCGGCGACTGCGCCACCAGATCCTGGCCATAGACAGTTAGCAAGGTTCCTCGCAATTGCAGCATGCAAGATGGGCTGTGCACCGTGTAGTTGTTTTCTCGTCTAGCATTGCACCTCGTGCGACTAGGTGTCTTTCTGAGTTCACTCCGCCCCTCCCTGGACAAACTTTTCGCGTTTGTGGAATAACCTGTGGCGTAATTGTGGCGTAATGTGCTTACATTTTACGTACCTTTCCTGACATATTTTGCACGTGTTTTGGTAAACGGTTTTACTTTGGGTTACCTCAGATCACTGATACATGTCAAGTTAGAGATCACCATCCCAAAAAATATTTCCGCGGTCCCCTCTCACCCACTCTCAGTCAGACACCAGGACGTCACCAGCCACGTGACACACCACTCTCAGTCAGACACCAGGACGTCACCAGCCACATGACACACCACTCTCAGTCAGACACCAGGACGTCACCAGCCACGTGACACACCACTCTCAGTCAGACACCAGGACGTCACCAGCCACGTGACACACCACTCTCAGTCAGACACCAGGACGTCACCAGCCACGTGACACACCACTCTCAGTCAGACACCAGGACGTCACCAGCCACGTGACACACCACTCTCAGTCAGATACCATGGCGTCCTGCTGACTACGTTGCTGCCCTTCGTGCAGGCATCGAGCCGACCGAGCTGCCGCCGACCGAGCCTGCACCGCCGGAGCAGCCGCCCGCCGCGTGCGACACCGACGCCTGGACACCCTGGATGAGCGCACACACCCCGGCTCCCGGGGACTGGGTGAGTGGTGCCGACCTCTGGGCATCGTGAATGAGCGCGCACACCCGTGGACTTGGTGAGTGACAGCAGGTAGGACACCCTGGATGAGCGCACACACCCCGGCTCCCGGGGACTGGGTGAGTGGTGCCGACGCCTGGACACCCTGGATGAGCGCGCGCACCCCGGTTCCCGGGAACTGGGCGAGTGATAGCAGATAGGACACCTTGGATGAGCGCGCACACCCCGCCTCCCGGAGACTGGGAGAGTGACAGCAAGTAAGACACTCTGGGAGCACGCCGTTCCTGCACACGTGCGATTACCTGACGGTGGACGTAGTTGCCCGGTACATGATGCTGATTTAATGGAATCGACTCATCCGGTGTCACCCCCTGCCGTAGCTTAGTCATTCCATAGTATCAAGAAGGAGGAACATTTTCACTCACGGGGACGACGGAAAATGTTTCTGTCTGTGTCGGCGCGACTCAGGCGATTCTTCAGGGTGAGGCAGTTCGTCGACGTGAGGAATGATCTGGATGATTATTGTGTTGTTATGGAAACAAGACGTGTGCGCCACGCACCGCTCACTTCGGTCGGCCTCATCGCGCCGAGGGACCCTTGTCCGTATGACTGAGTGAACCGCTCCCACCTGCACGTGTCGTGCTGAGTCAGTCGGCACCGCTGACGTTCTGGCCGGCCGGGTGCTACGGCGACAGCCGCCAGCCTAACCGGCCGCTGCTGGCGGCAGACCGACTTCGAGGACGTCCGGTCGTTGCGAGCCGAACACTCGTTCTGCGAGGACCACTTTATCAGCGCCATAGAGTGTCGCACCAAGCTGGGACGCCGCGACATCACTAAAGTGGGCGGCGGAGCCGTGTGTGACCTCAACCACGGTCTCATCTGCTCCGACGCGCTCGGCTGTAAGACCCGCCACTAGGGGATGGAGCGCTCGTTGGCTTTAGGCAACAAATATTCATATATATATATATATATATATATATATATATATATATATATATATATATATATATATATATATATGTGTGTGTGTGTATGTTTATGTATGTATGTATGTATGTATGTATGTATGTATGTATGCATTAATATATGCATGTATGTATATTTGCTTGTGCCACTTTCTTTATTTTTGTACATACAATTTAATACATACCGTTTCTGTGGTGGCAATACAGAGCAGTTTTGTGCTTTTGGATAGCTTGTTGTGTGCTCTGTCGGCCATCACCACCTGGTGTGAAAATTCCAGTTCAGCGGCAGAATGCGACCAAGAGCTTAACATGCCGCCCGTCGGCGCTCCGGCACGGCCGTCACCGGTGCCGTGCCGTTGCCGCCTCATGGCCGGTGCCGTGCCGTTGCCGCGTCATGGCCGGTGCCGTGCCGTTGCCGCCTCATGGCCAGTGCCATGCCGTTGCCGCCTCATGGTCGGTGCCGTGCCGTTGCCGCCTCATGGCCGGTGCCGTGCCGTTGCCGCCTCATGGCCGGTGCCGTGCCGTTGCCGCCTCATGGCCGGTGCCGTGCCGTTGCCGCCTCATGGCCGGTGCCGTGCCTTTGCCGCGTCATGGCCGGTGCCGTGCTGTTGCCGCGTCATGGCCGGTGCCGTGCCGTTGCCGCGTCATGGCCGGTGCCGTGCCGTTCCCAGCCATATTGGGCTAGTTCATTGGTTGATATCGTGTTTTGGCATATTCTTCTGTTAAATGTATCAATTTCTATAACTGGAAAGGCAAAGAACCGGCTCAATCGACATACTCTGCTGCAGACTGCGACGACTTCGAGGTACGCTTCTTCTGCAACTGCGATGAGCCAGTACCACCGCCGAAACCGATTGTGCCAGACGAAGCGGAATCGTGTTTGGCTTCGACTCCTCTTTCGCAGCACGAGACCGACTGCCACAAGTATTACCAGTGTGTGCCCCACCGAGAGAAGGTTAGTCCCATGTCGTCGTACAGACATAAAGACATAAAAGATCAGTGCAACTATGAGCCACAAGGGCCCTTCTTGGTTGCACTCTGTACACTGAACCAGTCGCCCACCAAATCTGTCAATCAGCCCTCCCTGTAATACTGAAAAGCAAGCCCTCTATTCTTATAATGATTGTCTATGCTGTTTTTAAAGATGTTCAGTGTGCTGCTACTGACAATGTTTTCTGGCAGCTGGTTCCAGTGTTCTACTACCCTGTTGGTGAAGAAAGTCTGCCTTAACCTTGTTCTGCTGTGGTTAACTTTAATTTTGAATTTATGACCTCTAATTGCATGATTTCTGTTCAATTCAAACATTTCCCCAAGATATCCCCTCTCCAGACCATGGACAAATTTAAAGACCTCGATGAGATCTCCTCTCAACCTTCTATATCTATGTGAAAACATATTCAATTTCTTCAATCTTTCATCATATGCCAGGTTGCTTATGCCACTAACCATTTTTGTAGCCCTCTTTTGTACTCTCTCTAAAAGCCAACAATCTTTTCCATAGCTAGGAGACCAAGCTTGGATGCAGTATTCCAAATGTGGCCTGACATATGCACAGTAAAGCTTCCTGATTACTTCCTCACTTCTGTATGATACATTCCTATTTATTGCCCCGAGCATTTTCAGTGCCTTCTTCCTGGCTTCCTTGGTCTGTTCTGATGACCCAATTTTGTGTTTAGAATAACACCTAAACCCTACTCCTGTTGAGTCACTGATATCACTTGGCCACCCATCAAGTATGGAGCCTTCATATGCTGCTTACCTACATGCATGATTTTGCACTTATCAAAATTTAATTTAATTTGCCATTCTTCGACGACTTCACAAGTTCGTCTAAGTCTTTTTGCAGCGAGATATGCTCATCTTGACCTGTTATTGCCCTAAAAACCTTCAAATCATCCGCAAATTTCACAACTTTACTGCTTAGGCCACTTTCAATGTTATTTACAAATATAATGAACAGTAGTGGCCCCAGTACTGACCCTTGGGTGACTCCACTAAGAACATTTTGCCATGATGACCTTGTACCGTTTAGCATCACTCTTTGCTGTCTATTTGAAAGCCACAACTCTATCCATTTTAAGATGCTACCTGCAATACCATGGGCCTGAAGCTGTATCATTAACCGTTTATGCGGTACCTTGTCAAAGGCCTAACTAAAGTCAAGATATGCTACATCAACGTGATTTCGTCGTGGTCAATACTGCATTCCAGGAGCAAACTCAACTTCATTAAGCACAAACACAGCATGTGGCAGCGTTGTTCACCGCTGATGTTATGATACTGATACGCACCCAACAAAGGTGCAACATATTGTGCTGCAAGATGCACGAATCGGTTGGGAACACCCTCATCAGCAGTCACCCAAACACCTCGTGCACCTGACCCCTGCACCAGGCGTCCCACACACCTGACCTCAGACGCAGACTCCCACCCCCACCCCCTCCTCCTCACCAGTCACCCAGACACCGAGCGCCTGTGCCGCCAGATCGAGAAGACGTGCGGCGCCGACATGATGTTCAATCCGAGAATCGGCCTGTGCGACTACCCGGCCGCGGTGGCCAAGGTGCGGCCAGAGTGCGGACCCACCACCACCCCGGGCCCCATGGTCCACTGTGACGAGCTACACCCGGTGCGCGCGCACCCGACCGACTGCCACAAGTACTACCAGTGCGTGCGCACCGCAAACGACGAGCTCAACGAGGTGCGTGCGCGTCGACCGGCGGCGGCTGACGGCTAACGATTGAAGGCTGACGCATGTCCGCAGTGTCAGCTGGCGTGCATGTCGGCTGCCTTGGTTCCCTGTTGCGTTCCTGAATAACTTTGGCATATGGGCGTAGGTAAGTGTGTGTGGGGCGGGGGGGGGAGGACGCTCCCGATGGTTAACGATCACTTTTCGTGATCGTTAACCATTTGCTCTGCTTGACAAAAAAAAAACGATGGCCACTCCGCTTTTCACCGTCGTTCCACCGCCTGTGGCCACCTTGGATGTGGTGATGTGCGGGGTATGGATGACAGGTCAACGTCGGCGGCTGGTGTGGGTGGCAGGCCGACGTGGGCGGCTGGTGTCGGTCACCGGTTGGGGTGTGGGTGGCAGGCCGACGTCGGCGGCTGGTGTCGGTCACCGGTCAGGGTGTGTGGGTGGCAGGCCGACGTGGGCGGCTGGTGTCGGTCACCGGTCAGGGTGTGTGGGTGGCAGGCCGACTTGGGCGGCTGGTGTCGGTCACCGGTCAGGGTGTGTGGGTGGCAGGCCGACTTGGGCGGCTGGTGTCGGTCACCGGTCAGGGTGTGTGGGTGGCAGGCCGACGTGGGCGGCTGGTGTCGGTCACCGGTTGGGGTGTGGGTGGCAGGCCGACGTCGGCGGCTGGTGTCGGTCACCGGTCAGGGTGTGGGGTGGCAGGCCGACTGGCGGCTGGTGTCGGTCACCGGTCAGGGGTGTGGGTGGCAGGCCGACGTGGGCGGCTGGTGTCGGTCACCGGTCAGGGTGTGTGGGTGGCAGGCCGACGTGGGCGGCTGGTGTCGGTCACCGGTTGGGGTGGGGTGGCAGGCCGACTGGCGGCTGGTGTCGGTGGGAGGTGGGGTGTGGGTGGCAGGCCGACGTGGCGGCTGGTGTCGGTCACCGGTCGGGGTGTGGGTGGCAGGCCGACGCGGCTGGTGTCGGTCACCGGTCAGGGTGTGGGGTGGCAGGCCGACTTGGGCGGCTGGTGTCGGTCACCGGTCATGGCAGGCCGACGTCGGCGGCTGGTGTCGGTCACCGGTCGGGGTGTGTGGGTGGCAGGCCGACGTGGGCGGCTGGTGTCGGTCACCGGTCGGGGTGTGTGGGTGGCAGGCCGACGTGGGCGGCTGGTGTCGGTCACCGGTCGGGGTGTGGGTGGCAGGCCGACGTCGGCGGCTGGTGTCGGTCACCGGTCAGGGTGTGTGGGTGGCAGGCCGACGTGGGCGGCTGGTGTCGGTCACCGGTCGGGGTGTGTGGGTGGCAGGCCGACGTCGGCGGCTGGTGTCGGTCACCGGTCGGGGTGTGTGGGTGGCAGGCCGACGTCGGCGGCTGGTGTCGGTCACCGGTCAGGGTGTGTGGGTGGCAGGCCGACGTCGGCGGCTGGTGTCGGTCACCGGTCAGGGTGTGTGGCAGGCCGACGTCGGCGGCTGGTGTCGGTCACCGGTCAGGGTGTGTGGGTGGCAGGCCGACGTGGGCGGCTGGTGTCGGTCACCGGTCGGGGTGTGGGTGGCAGGCCGACGTGGCGGCTGGTGTCGGTCACCGGTCAGGGTGTGGGTGGCAGGCCGACGTCGGCGGCTGGTGTCGGTCACCGGTCGGGTGTGTGGGTGGCAGGCCGACGTGGGCGGCTGGTGTCGGTCACCGGTCGGGGTGTGGGTGGCAGGCCGACCTCGGCGGCTGGTGTCGGTCACCGGTCAGGGTGTGTGGGTGGCAGGCCGACGTGGACGGCTGGTGTCGGTCACCGGTCGGGGTGTGTGGGTGGCAGGCCAACGTGGGCGGCTGGTGTCGGTCACCGGTCGGGGTGTGGGTGGCAGGCCGACCTCGGCGGGTGGTGTCGGTCACCGGTCAGGGTGTGTGGGTGGCAGGCCGACGTGGGCGGCTGGTGTCGGTCACCGGTCGGGGTGTGTGGGTGGCAGGCCGACGTGGGCGGCTGGTGTCGGTCACCGGTCGGGGTGTGTGGGTGGCAGGCCGACGTCGGCGGCTGGTGTCGGTCACCGGTCAGGGTGTGTGGGTGGCAGGCCGACGTCGGCGGCTGGTGTCGGTCACCGGTCAGGGTGTGTGGGTGGCAGGCCGACGTGGGCGGCTGGTGTCGGTCACCGGTCGGGGTGTGTGGGTGGCAGGCCGACGTCGGCGGCTGGTGTCGGTCACCGGTCAGGGTGTGTGGGTGGCAGGCCGACGTGGGCGGCTGGTGTCGGTCACCGGTCAGGGTGTGTGGGTGGCAGGCCGACGTCGGCGGCTGGTGTCGGTCACCGGTCAGGGTGTGTGGGTGGCAGGCCGACGTGGGCGGCTGGTGTCGGTCACCGGTCAGGGTGTGTGGGTGGCAGGCCGACGTCGGCGGCTGGTGTCGGTCACCGGTCAGGGTGTGTGGGTGGCAGGCCGACGTCGACGGCTGGTGTCGGTCACCGGTCGTTCCCGTCCGGACCGCGATGGCCGCTCAGCTGCCGAAACTGATCTGGCAGCATGGAGACGAAGGCCACGCAGTATTTTCACCGCCAAAGATCCTGCTCCGCGGTTTTCGAGCACCACACGGCAGGGGCGGATTCAGAAATTGCCATTCGATTGTCATTAATTGTCAGAAATTGTCATTCAGGCGCCAGTGCAAAACTACAACAGGAGGGCACCTTTGGCTGAGAATTCGTTGTGCGGAGGTGGGGGAGGTGCACTGACGCGTATTGAAGTGACGACTCTTTCACTCTCGGGAGGGCATCTTATCCTTCCAATGGGCCTATTCCTCTCAAAGTTACGCCTCTGGCTGCAAACTTTGAGGGAGAGGTGCACACGAGCCTTGCTGGAGGAGGCGCTACCTTCCATAGGGACACATTCACCAGTGCCCCTAGCACACGCGAGCTCTGACGCTTGTCGCTGACCGCCTTTTCACAGTACCTGCGCTCGTGTGGTCCGCACATGATGTACAACCCGGACACCATGACGTGCGACTCGATCGCCAACGTGCTGAGCATCCAACCCGACTGCGGCGACGAATTCGAGTACCGAACACCGCCCACCGATGCACCCTTGGTCTCCACCGTTCACCGTACGTAGCGAGCCTCCAGACCACGCCCCCTTCCCTTGGTCTCCACCACTCACCTTTCGTAGCGAGCCTTCAGCCCACGCCTCGTTCCTTCGGTCTCCACCACTCACCGTACGTAGCAAATCTTCAGCCCACGCCTCGTTTATTGGGTCTTTACCACTCACCGTACGTACAGCCTTCAGATCATGCCTCCTTCCGTCTCCACCACTCCACCACTCACCGTACGTACGGTCTTCAGCTTCAGACTATGTCCATTTCCGGTCTCTACTGCTCACTTTATTGGATCTATCTTGATATCTAGTTGCGCATATCAGCATAAGTCTTACTCGAGGTGATTTCACTGTACAGCCGGTATGGTTGAATCGAATCATTATGCTGTTCATACCACTCCTACACGTCCATGTTTCGTTTAGTATTACATGAATGCTGTGGCCAGTCACCTTGACATCTCACGGCCACAAGTGCCCGTCAGTGGTCAGAGTTTTGACGCCAAGCTCGCATGCACTGCTATGATGGCCTTGCTCCGTGTGCCTGCTCCGTCGTCCTGCAGCGTGCCACACCTCATGCTCACCCATTGCAGCCTGTCCGATTGGTCAGACGTGGGACGACTGCCGGATTCGGTGTGACCAACTGTGCCACTACTTCAGCGGCTTCCTGGTGTCGCGAGGCTTCTGCCAGGTAGGTCGTCGACACGATCGGTCCTGTGGGCAGTTAACGTCTAACTGCCCACAGTCAACGTCCCCAGTTAGCGTAATCCTGTGGGCTATGCTTGGCAAATCACCGAAAACAGTCGGCTCGAATAAAATGGTTTCCATGATTGGTTGTTGCTGGTGCTGCTCGCTGTCCCTGTTGCTGATGCCGATGTCATCCTGGACTGAAAGTCGACCTGCATTCAACCCTCAGAAAGGGGAGGCCTATTGGTGGAACTATCTTTGTTCCGAAATTTTATCCATGTATGGACCCGAGAGCAGTTGGCAGTATGAATTCACAAACCAATGACCAGTTTAGGCAGGAGTTAATGACGCCTGGGACATTTATAGTATGTCAACATGGTGGGAGTTTCCAAGACATTACTCTGGCTTGCCCACCCAATCGTTGTGCATTTTTACCCTGCCTCTCCAGCCTACTTAATTATTGTTGCTAAATGTGCTCTTTCTCCTCAGAATCCGTGTCTTTTTTTCTCACCAAAGCTACCCATCCAGTGGCTATGCATTAATGACAAATCCCGGGGTCCACCTGATGTCGAATCCTGTTTGCATGGGCACGCTGTTAACAATACACATTTTCATGGCATCGCAACACTTCGAAGTGGCAGAAGAACCTTTAATCACATAGGTCATACCAACCGACCGACATTGTCATCTCATATTGTCCTGTCCAGCACGCTTTTGCGAGAGCCACCCATCAATTCACGTCCAGTCCACGCGACGAGCGCGTGGCTCGCTCCCACTCCCACTTCCACTTCTCTCACTACTTCCGGGTGGCCGGCGTCGTGACCGCTGGCCGTGACCGCGCCGTGACCTCTGGTGTGACCTCTGGCAATGTCGACAGGTGAAGGACGCCTGTAAGCCGGGATGCTTGGACGACCACCTGGCCTACCGGGGCTGCCCCGCTGGGTTCTCCTGGAAGGACGAGGGGCTGTGTGTGAAGATCTACGACTGCAACTGCCGACTGCCCAACGGAAAACCGCTGGGGGTAAGCAGCGGGTGCAGTCGGTGCGGCTCCGACGTGACCGGACGCGGCTCTCGGTGCGGCCGTGCGTGGCTGGCTCGGCGTCGACATAAAACTAACGTTGAAGTACCACCCTTCACATGCAGTCAGTCGTTCGTTGCATGCAGTTAAGCGTACCATGTGCTAGACATCAGCACAGGGTATCAGCTGCAGGCACCAGGAAAAGCAATTAGAAATTGATGGCACCCGTAGAACCCGGTTTAAACATCGTTTGGGCAGCTCCAGATAGTGGTTGGGACACTTCCGCAGCCTTCGAAGCTCCGCGATTTGTGCGCCTCCAGCTGGAAAATTGCCTCGAGATGTGACGAAAATTTCCCCAACCCGGGTTGTGGCGATACTTTCCGTCGCTCGAGGTTCACTAAGGAATGGATCCGCATTGCGATCCTGGGCGTCTGGTTTGGCTGCACGGAAGCATGGTGCAAAGTTCATGTGTGTGATCCAGAAACTTGGTCCGAGGTGCATGTGTGTGGTCCGGAAGCACGGGTGCAAGGTCGGCGCGATCACGTGTTGTGAGTGGTCTACTATCACATGACTTGAATTCTGTCTTGCGGCGTCAAAGGTAAAGCTATATCGGTAAGTCACTGACAGCCAGCTGATGGTGCCATCAGCAGAGAGAAAGAGAGAGAGAGAGAGAGAGAAAGAAAGAGAGAAAGAGAGATAACTAGAGAGGGAGAGAGAGAGCGAATAATGCTTAGGATAGTGCAAGCAAAAGAGCACCCATATATTTAGTAAATGGTGGCCCGGTCCCATCAATTGTCATAGTGGAACACTTCAGTTAATAGCCAGATAGATGACTTCACTTTCTCATTGGAGGTTGATGTATCTAAAAATTTATAAGGAAGATTCGGCTTCTTTATCGGTTAGGGTGTATGCACCAACGTACCTGGACAATCTCGTGGATGTACCTCTGGGTGGCAAACATAGAAGGGTGAGTGGACCAGATCGGTTTCACAGTATACAAACTTTGGAGGGACTCTAGTGGTGACATCTGCCAGTGGACATCAGGAGCTCTGGTGGACAGGGCGGTCAGCGACGCTCCGCACGTCCCGGCGTCCGCGCCGCGACACGCGTCATGACTGCGGCCATGACTGTGGCTCGCCCACAGCCAGGCCAGACGATCGTCGCGGAGGACGGCTGCTCCCGCACGCAGTGCCTCAACAACGAGCTGCTGGTCGACTCGACCGACTGTCGCACGACGGCGACGCCGACCGTGTCCACTCACGCGCCGCTCACCACCACCCGGCCGCCGCCTGCGCCGCTGCCTCCGTCACCGGGTGAGGTGTAGAGGCGGGCAACAGTGGCCAGGTGGGAGTGACTGGGCGGGCGACAGTGGCCGGCTGGGAGTGACTGGGCGGGCTACAGTGGCCGGCTGGGCACAGTGGCCAGGGGGGTGTTGGGCGGGCGACAGTGGCCGGCTGGGAGTGTCTGGGCGGGCGACAGTGGCCAGGTGGGGTGACTGGGCGGGCGACAGTGGCCGGGTGGGAGTGTCTGGGCGGGCGACGTGGCCGGGTGGGAGTGTCTGGGCGGGCGACAGTGGCCGGGTGGGAGTGTTTGGGCGGGCGACAGTGGCCAGGTGGGGTGTCTGGGCGGGCGACAGTGGCCGGGCGGGAGTGTTTGGGCGGGCGACAGTGGCCAGGTGGGAGTGTTTGGGCGGGCGACAGTGGCCGGGTGGGAGTGACTGGGCGGGCGACAGTGGCCGGGTGGGGTGACTGGGCGGGCGACAGTGGCCAGGTGGGAGTGACTGGGCGGGCGACAGTGGCCGGCTGGGCGACAGTGGCCAGGTGGGAGTGTCTGGGCGGGCGACAGTGGCCGGCTGGGAGTGTCTGGGCGGGCGACAGTGGCCAGGTGGGAGTGACTGGGCGGGCGACAGTGGCCGGGTGGGAGTGTCTGGGCGGGCGACAGTGGCCAGGTGGGAGTGACTGGGCGGGCGACAGTGACCGGGTGGGAGTGTCTGGGCGGGCGACAGTGGCCAGGTGGGAGTGTCTGGGCGGGCGACAGTGGCCGGCTGGGAGTGTCTGGGCGGGCGACAGTGGCCAGGTGGGAGTGACTGGGCGGGCGACAGTGGCCGGGTGGGAGTGTCTGGGCGGGCACAGTGGCCGGGTGGGAGTGTCTGGGCGGGCGACAGTGGCCGGGTGGGAGTGTTTGGGCGGGCGACGTGGCCAGGTGGGAGTGTTTGGGCGGGCGACAGTGGCCGGGTGGGAGTGACTGGGCGGGCGACAGTGGCCGGGTGGGAGTGACTGGGCGGGCGACAGTGGCCGGGTGGGAGTGACTGGGCGGGCGACAGTGGCCGGGTGGGAGTGTCTGGGCGGGCGACAGTGGCCGGGTGGGAGTGACTGGGCGGGCGACAGTGGCCGGGTGGGAGTGTCTGGGCGGGCGACAGTGGCCGGGTGGGAGTGACTGGGCGGGCGACAGTGGCCGGGTGGGAGTGTCTGGGCGGGCGACAATGGCCGGGTGGGAGTGTCTGGGCGGGCGACAGTGGCCGGGTGGGAGTGTCTGGGCGGGCGACAGTGGCCGGGTGGGAGTGACTGGGCGGGCGACAGTGGCCGGGTGGGAGTGACTGGGCGGGCGACAGTGGCCGGGTGGGAGTGTCTGGGCGGGCGACAGTGGCCGGGTGGGAGTGACTGGGCGGGCGACAGTGGCCGGGTGGGAGTGTCTGGGCGGGCGACAGTGGCCGGGTGGGAGTGTCTGGGCGGGCCCCAATCTCGTGACCGGGTGTGTGGGGGTGTCAGTGGGCGGACACCATGTAACAGCGGATGAGTAGTCTAGGGATGCGGAACCCGTCTCCAAACGGAAAGATTGTGGTTCGAATCCCACCTGTCGCTGCTCTACGCCCATAACCAATCGGCTTGAGAGATTGGCGACGCTGTGACCCAAAGGCCGTTGCGTCGTAAAGCGAATGCCCCCATCG
This sequence comes from Imbricaverruca yamaguchii, assembly GCA_034440575.1. Lineage (NCBI taxonomy): Eukaryota > Metazoa > Arthropoda > Thecostraca > Neoverrucidae > Imbricaverruca > Imbricaverruca yamaguchii. The sequence continues at coordinate 690,565 of JAOTOL010001470.1, read as the reverse complement.
TGGGCGTGTCACCACCCATCATGTGACATGAGTCGCCATTATGGGCGTGTCGATCGTGTGTCGAACTGAATAGTGAACCGTCACACGACTAGCTACCGATGGCGTCACCCAGCGCGTGCCCGGACTGCACTTTGTGCATTGTGCGGCGCTCACAAACGGCTGAAGAATGACGCCATCGCACGGCAGATCCAGGCGCGGCCCTGACGGCTAAGGCGAAACGCTAGCCACTGAGCGATGCCGGAATGACCATCGGGTTTGCACTGCTTTAAATGCATGTGAAAGGATCACCAAGTGCCACCAATCTGTCACACTGGTGTGACACTGGTGTGACCACTGCAAGCATCAGAATCAGAAATTCACGACCACTAGCATGGTAGAGAAAGCCTTCGCCCTTGTATCAGGCTGTCTTAGGGGGTAGGTGAGCCCGGAATAGGGGGATTGGCGTAAGGCTACGCGATGGCACCACGCCATACTGGACGCCGGCTGCTGTGTGGTGTGTGACAGTCGCGTGCGTTTTCTAGAGTGCGACAAATGGGGCGAGTGGATTGACAACACCGACCCAAATGTCGGCGAGTATGAGGCGGAGATGCTGCCCTGGTGGCTGGACTTCTGCACACAGGTGGGTGTCACACAGGCGCCGGTGTCAGGCCGGGCAACTCTTGTCTGAGGTTTGTCTGCACTCACCGACTGCCGTCGGTTCGGATTCGTCGATGACGTGTGTGCCAGGCGGAAGGCGAGCGCTGCATCGGAGAATGCGATGCAAACATTACATTTGCACACATTTGCGCCACGTTAATGACCGAGCTTGGTAAACGGGCCGTGCCGATGCAAGGTTATTCCGTTCAACTGACGCTAATAAGGTTAATGATCCGCCAGCTCACTTCATCCTCCACACACGCTTCTTTCCAGGTCAGGAGTACCAGACGTCAGCTGCTCTGGTACTCTCCAGCCGGTGCGGCAGAGAAACCTTTCCAGGTCGCTGGGTGGGATGGAGAGCCCGGGGGCTCTCTGGGACCGTGCACTTACTCCAGCACAAAATCTCTACTCAGGTACCACGACGAAACTCAATTCATGTACCACCATCCCTACGCACAGGAGCACAACACAAAGCCGGCCGCGGCTAACGGCTGATCTATGCCTTCCTTTATGGCCAAGACCCCTCAACTGCCCGTGTCGATCGCTCTCTTCCGATCTGGACTCCTTACCAGTCCTCCCTGGCTATTCTCTTCTGACAGAAAAGACCTTTCGCTAGCTCACTTCGTCTGTCCTCGTCTGACAGAAGACACCCCCACATACACCCCACCAGCATGACCTGTCTGTTCTCGTCTCCGCCCACACCAGCCCGCTCCGTTTGTCCTCGTCTGACAGAGGAGACCAGCCTGTTTCTCCTGTTCTCCTCTCCCGCCCTCACCGGACCGCTTCACGTGCCCACAGGGCCATAAAGACAGGATCGAGTGCGAAGTGGTGGGCACCGGCGCCTCCTTCGATACCACCGGGGACGTGGGGGTCAGCTGCAACGTCGACAGCGGCCTGTCGTGTCAGCACTCCAAGCAGCCGGGCGGCAGGTGCCACAACTATCGCGTCCGCTACTTCTGCTCCTGCGGTGCGTGCCACGTCTCGGGACTCAGAGCTGCAGGGCTCACAGTTCAGAAGTGCCGTCAGGCTTCATGGGTGTGATAAGCGGGCTGGTCGAACCATGGAGCCCACACCATTGGGTGCTTCCGCCTGCTGATGGCTGCCGTTGCGTTTTTATGTTTGTTTTGCCTTAGTTGAGCCCCGTCTTCTCGTAAGGGACGTGAGGAAGAGCATCCACCACCCCACGCCCTTCCGACAAGGAAGGAGGTGGGTACATTAATTGCAACGTTGCAGCCGTTGCGTTAATGTGCAACGGTAGCGTTGCCTATTAGTCGCGGACAAAATGGCCGCAACTCGGCCACCCGCCATCTCGTGTGTGATGTATTGTGACTTACTGCACGTTCATGCTAGTATATGACTGAAATAATAATTGAGACTACTTTTACTAAACAGACACCAAGTCTCGGACAAATGTAATTCGGTAACCATATTGTATCGCCGCATGCTATGCCAAATGACTTAGATACTGATGAAATACTTGTGATGGATGGCGAGTCGATGCTTCATAGCATTTGCAAGACTCAGCTATGCTTCGGATATTTTGCATGTGAACAACCAAATCGTAAGAGACTATAATGCAAACGATCACAACATGTCTATTCCGTTATTTTTTAAAAATTATTCTTGCTGATCGATCGTTACCGTACAACGTTCATGTTTCACTGAATTCCGGCTAGCCAAATTGTGTCTCAGCTTGCTCTTCCCGTCCATTGGCCTGAACTGCGAAAGGTGGCCGACTAACTCATGCTTGGCCCGTTTTGTCGTCATCAGAAGTTCCTCCAGTCGTCCCAGAGACTGCTACCACGACAGGTCAGTCGTCAGCTTCCGTCTGCATCCGCCTGCCTATATATTGATGCAGCACATTATCTTTGCCGCCTCGTTAACTGAAAATGACATCAGTGATTTTTATGGAAATGACTCTACGCCTTCTATGATCGGTGGATGCCTCGTGTTATGTTGAAAATGTATTATAAAGTATGTTTTAGATAGAAGAGTTCTGCAATACTACGACTCATACTACATTTTGCTTCGTAGCTTTCATTGTGCGGGGAACAATGTTTTAGATGATAGCATTCTTTTATAAGGACGATGCAACGAAACCGGGATTTCCACTATAACGTTGTCAGCTTACCTATGTAAGTTGTTTGATGTTCAAATTTCCTCGGTTGCTTCATGGTCACAGATTGTTTTCACTTCCAGAGGCACCCACCACTCCCGTGCTGACAACAACACCCGCAACAACAAAGGGTGAGTTGACTACGTATTTACTCTCAAACATCGGCGGCAATTGACTATGCAGGAAGGTGGGTCGATTACGTCTTTACTCTCAAACATAGGCGGCAATTGACTATGCAGGAAGGTGGGTCGATTACGTCTTTACTCTCAAACATAGGCGGCAATTGACTATGCAGGAAGGTGGGTCGATTACGTCTTTACTCTCAAACATAGGCGGCAATTGACTATGCAGGAAGGTGGGTCGATTACGTCTTTACTCTCAAACATAGGCGGCAATTGACTATGCAGGAAGGTGGGTCGATTACGTCTTTACTCTCAAACATAGGCGGCAATTGACTATGCAGGAAGGTGGGTCGATTACGTCTTTACTCTCAAACATAGGCGGCAATTGACTATGCAGGAAGGTGGGTCGATTACGTCTTTACTCTCAAACATAGGCGGCAATTGACTATGCAGGAAGGTGAGTCGATTACGTATTTACTCTCAAACATAGGCGGCAATTGACTATGCAGGAAGGTGGGTCGATTACGTCTTTACTCTCAAACATAGGCGGCAATTGACTATGCAGGAAGGTGGGTCGATTACGTATTTACTTCTCAAACATAGGCGGCAATTGACTATGCAGGAAGGTGGGTCGATTACGTATTTACTCTCAAACATAGGCGGCAATTGACTATGCAGGAAGGTGGGTCGATTACGTCTTTACTCTCAAACATAGGCGGCAATTGACTATGCAGGAAGGTGGGTCGATTACGTCTTTACTCTCGACCACAGGCGGTGGTGCATTGAGCAGCAACATGACACCAATACACTCTGCACAATTCATAGAAAAACTGGTCTCGACTGCTTAAAGCTGACACACTCACGCACACACACTTTCAGCCTTACCTGAAGCCCTCCTTCCTTGCATTTTGGATCGATACATCCATTATACGGATTCCTATGGGATTCAATAGGCACTGTAAGCCTCATGTCTAAGTTACCGACCCGTATTAATCCGAGTTATGCTTCAACTCCAGCGGAGTTGACAGGAGGCTAGCAGTCTATAGGCTGTGTGCCAGTATCCCAACCAAAAGGTTGTGAGTTCGAGTCCCACCTGCCGTCACACGTCGTTCGTGACCAAGTGACCAATCGGTGTGAGAGATTGGCGACGCCATGTGGCTCAATACAGTCGGCGCGTCCTAAGACCAGTACTATCAACAGGAGGTAGGCGGGAATTACATTTTCACGATTTTATGTCTGTTTCAGCGACAACACCCAAAACCTGGCCGCCGGTCATCCCTCCCACGGAGGAACACTGCGACGTCGAAAGGTCAGCGAACACGCCCCCTTATCCTTCCCTCGTGTGTCGCTCCTGGCACTTTGACGATTCATATTAGACACGCGTGTTGTGCGCTTCAGTTCCGGTGTGTGTTCCAGCGTGCCGGCACTGTCACTCTTGTCGGTTTGAGTTGGCAGCCAGCATAAACACGATGCGCACCGCAAGCTCGAATCGAATCGAACGGAAGACGACCAGATTGTTTCTGGTGAATCGTTGCTTATGTACAGATGAAACAGAACGGGCCAATACAAATCCTTCTGGAACTCAGAAGTGGCCGGGTTCCAGTCGGACGCGATGTTCGCAATGGGCCTCTGGCGCCTATCATAAATGTACGACACAAACTAGTTCATGGCAGAAGTATGCAGGCGATGCGACGACTTCAACTGACACATAATGATAAACTTGTGATTCACGCTCAGAAAGGCGGTTTAATAATCAGTATGCATAGCGGGCGTCTGTTTGGCATCCATCCGATAAGGTCCCCATGTCAGGCCGAGGTATGCACACGGCTAGGTTATTGGCCCACGAGCGCGGGGGAGTAAACTCATGTTATTCTGCTACTGCACAGTGACATTTTAGGCCTGATTACTCTATAATGACTGTCGGTTGGCGATAGGTTCTTGCCTCTGTTGTACGGCGAGGAACCGCTGCCGGACTCGGCCTTCAGCGCCTCCGACTCGCTCAGCACGGAGACGCAGCCCTCTAATGTGAAGATACTCGACCAGTTCCAGGATGGTGAGTTCACCTGAGCCCTCACGATCTCCCAGCCCCACCCACACTGTCCTGGCCTCCCAGGTATCCACGAGCCGGGTGGACGACCACCAGGTCCGTGTTCTGACAGCCGGGTGAAGGGCTCTGACGCAGCAGGCCGGTGTGTGTTGCGGCGCCCTCACAGCAAGGCGGACTCTCCCGGCCTCCTCATGGCCGAGGAATGTATACCTCAGCCTCCTCACAGCCAGGCGGACACTCCCGGCCTCCTCATGGCCGAGGAATGTATACCTCAGCCTCCTCACAGCCAGGCGGACTCTCCCGGCCTCCTCATGGCCGAGGAATGTATACCTCAGCCTCCTCACAGCCAGGCGGACTCTCCCGGCCTCCTCATGGCCGAGGAATGTATACCTCAGCCTCCTCACAGCCAGGCGGACTCTCCCGACCTCCTCATGGCCGAGGAATGTATACCTCAGCCTCCTCACAGCCAGGCGGACTCTCCCGACCTCCTCATGGCCGAGGAATGTATACCTCAGCCTCCTCACAGCCAGGCGGACTCTCCCGGCCTCCTCATGGCCGAGGAATGTATACCTCGGCCTCCTCACAGCCGCTCTGTGCGCTCTTCCGACATATCACCTCTCACGCAGCATATCCTTCATACTTTTCCTTCACACAGCGCATGACTCATCACTCGGCGTATGACCTCCTCACGCGACGTATGGTCTCCTTACAGTGTATTGCCTCCTCGCGCTGTCTGATGATTCCTCGCTCGGAGTATCGAACCCTGACGCGGTGTGTGTAAGCTATGCAGATGCGTGACGTTCTCAATGACCGCTTGTCTCTCGGAATACTGGGGCTGTCTCAGTCATGGATCGTCTCTGGCGTATGTGTTCTGGTAATCGACACTGCCGTTAAAACCGTACCATATTGTGGAAAACCAGCTTTGAAGACTTTAATATATATTCACCCTGGCAGGTTTCTCATCGATAATTATTAATATCTGTCGCTGCAGGTGGCTGAAGTGGGGTGGTCAGCTTCAATGATCTTCAATGCATAGATCAGGTTCGATCAGGGTGCCAACTCAAAGATAATTTCGCGTCTTTGGAGAGCAGTCTAGATAACATTGAAGAGCAAAATAGACGACGCAATTTTTTAAGGGCATAACTTACCCGTACGTCGCAAGTTGTCGTTACCTAAGTCATACTCGCATCGATGTTTAACATGTAGCAGTTATCGAGGGCCGTATTGAGGACACCGCACCGTTTTCACATGGTGATCCGTTGCCATTGGGTTAAGGGGGAATATACTCTCATGGTATTCCTAACTGAATGCTCCCCCATGAGTGTTGTATGAAATCCACAAGCCTCAGCATTCTAACGTCGCTTCAATCATTCCGCCTTGACAGGGCCCGTACGTTTCGGCCTGGAACCTCACTCAGTGTTTCGAGACAGTGAACCATAGCTGGTGTCATACGGCGCTGCTGTTCTAGGGCACTACAAATGATCATAGACCAAATCGTCTGGTTGTGAGTCGGCGGGGTCCACGCATATGATTGCCTTTGATTATATCACAGCATATCATATGTTTCCATATCGAATGATTTTCGACATGCTCTTCTAAACATTTTACATTCATAAACAAAATTGTCGCGGCTCATTCATAGCCGGACAAAAATATAAACGGACGACTCAGAGAGAAAGGGAGAGAGAGAGGGGGAGAGTTGCATGTTTGCATGCACGAATACAGTCCGGTGGTGACCTCAGCCCGCCTGCCCTTGCAGCCGGTCGGTCGTGGATGCCGTCGTACAACGATCAGGAGCAGTACGTCCAGGTGGACCTGGGCTCCGTACAGCCCGTCTACGCCGTGAAGGTGGTGGGCAACTCGCATCTGAAGGCGGCCGTCGTCGACTTCCATTTCTTCTTCAGCGACGACGGCGTCGCGTTCCGGCCACTGACTGACGCGTACGGCCTGCCTGAGGTACACATATCGACATCAGGCTGCCTGAGGTACACATATCGACATCAGGCCTGCCTGAGGTACACATATCGACATCAGGCTACCTGAGGTACACATATCGACATCAGCCTGCCTGGGGTACACATATCGACATCAGGCCTGCCTGAGGTACACATATCGACATCAGGCTGCCTGAGGTACACATATCGACATCAGGCTGCCTGAGGTACACATATTAACATCAGGCTGCCTGAGGTACACATATCGACATCAGGCCTGCCTGAGGTACACATATCGACATCAGGCTGCCTGAGGTACACATATCGACATCAGGCCTGCCTGAGGTACACATATCGACATCAGGCTGCCTGAGGTACACATATCGACATCAAGCCTGCCTGAGGTACACATATCGACATCAGGCTGCCTGAGGTACACATATCGACATCAGGCCTGCCTGAGGTACACATATCGACATCAGGCTGCCTGAGGTACACATATAAACATCAGGCCTGCCTGAGGTACACATATCGACATCAAGCTGCCTGAGGTACACATATCGACATCAGGCCTGCCTGAGGTACACATATCGACATCAGGCCTGCCTGAGGTACACATATCGACATCAGGCTGCCTGAGGTACACATATCGACATCAGGATGCCTCAGGTACACACACATACATCAGGCTTTCTTCAGGTACACGTACCGATATTAGGCCTGCCTCATGCACATATAACATCAGTCCGGCTGCTTATACCTGTAGACAGCAAGCCTGTCACGGGTACACCTTCGACATCAGGAATTCCTCAGATACACACACCGATGTCAGAAACGTTAAACCTGTCGACATCAAGCCTGTCTCAGGCGCATATTCGACGTCAGTAATTCCTCAGATACACATTCAGACATCAGGCCCGTTACGGGAATACTTGTCGACATCAAGCCTGTCTCAGGCACATATCTGACGTAATCCCTCAGATTCACATTCAGACATCAGGCCCGTTACGGGAATACCTGTCGACATCACTCCTGTCTCAGGCACATATTCGACGTCAGTAATTCCTCAGATACGCATTCAGGCAGCACGACCGCCTTGGATCCATGTATCGAAATGAGGTCATCCTCAGGAATGGGTTGCTAGGTGTGGCTCACGTACATATACAGACGTCAGCCAAGCTATTCTGCAGGCGCAGGCTGGCCGGCCACT